>JAAIIK010000025.1:3625629-3636390 GCA_014706435.1 Silurus glanis
TGTGTGTGTGTGTGTGTGTGTGTGTGTGTGTGTGTGTGTGTGTGTGTAAAATGTGGAAGTACACAAAAACAGGAAAGCTTAAGAAGCAAGGAATGATAGCTCAGAAATGCACAAATACAAAGAGCTGGTTTCCAACAAGAATTAAACTGAGAACAGATGGACACAATCAGGAGATACACAAAAAGACAAGGAAAAAGATACTATTCCAAAAAGGTAACAGTGAAAAAGAAAAAGAATACTCTGACTGCACATATGACAAAAGTTCTGGATAATGGATAGTGAAAATCACTTCAGGGGACTCCTGATGACACATTTCACATGTTTAATACATTCATAATTGAACATTTGACATTTTCATGTATTTATTACAAGATCTAATCCTTCAGAGGCTTCCTTACAGTGATTGTAGTCCCAGGCAAGTGTCTGCATTGCCTGTCTTGTAGCCATGCCTCGGTATTGTATGTAACAAACAACAGGAGCAGACAGCACACAAATGGTTTATTTTTTCTTTCATGTTCTGACACATTTAATTCCCTCCCTTTGGGTATCATTGTTTATAATTAGCTTTTAAATACAATTCTGATCATATACACGAAAATATTGAGATTATACATGATGTCTCCATCATTAGACCAATCTTCTCAATGTCTAAGTCTCTTAAATGTGTGTCCTTGTGTGGATGCTTCGCTTGTTCTACAGAGTGTTCATAAGTTTAAAAAAACCCTGGGGCTCAGTACCATATCAGAGCTTTTAAGCGCTTTAAATTTAGTTATGATATGCTAATAATAGTGAAGCGAAATTAAGATGAAGTGCTTCTGGCGGGTATTTATAAGCTACTACTTATATGCATAAAGCCTAATTAAAGCCTTTCTGCCTCCTTCCAAGGCAGTAGGTTTTTTTTTCCTGGAGAGTGTGATTATTCAGTTAGATTAGTCTTTGCCCTTAGATGTATGCTCGTCTAACTTCTAGACTTGAAGTCAAGCGTTGAATCATTGTCTTTTGACTGCAATTTAAACCGTTTGTTCACACTCAATGCACACAAACACATAAAGTAGAACATTGCAAGTAGTAATGTTCGTCCTACTCACTGCAAATTCAAGGGCAAGTGTGTATACTTTGTGCATACATTCTGTGGGCAGATGAGTCCAAATCTGTCATTTTGGGCTCTGACAGAAGAACTTGTGTAAGATGGAGAACAGGAGAGATGTTAGCAGACTGAGTCACCCCACAGTCACACATGGAGGTGAAAGCTTTGGGGTTGTTTTGCAGCAGGGAAGGTTGGAGACTTATTCCAGGTGAAAGTAATACTGAGTCATCATGGCTACCATTCCATACTTCTTCCACATTCAATGCAATTCCATCTGGACTGCTACTAGCTGGAACTAACTTCACCAAACAAGAAAACAATACCCCAAAGCATATGTCCAAGCTCTGTAAATGTAAAAGGAGTGTTATCTATCATTGAATGACCTGCCCGGTCAACGCACCTAAATCCCATTGACCTGCTCTGGGATGAACTGGATCGAAAGGTCAAACAGAATCTTCAACTAGTGAAGAACACCCTCGGAAAGTTTAATAAGAGGCATGGCAAGAGTATTTCAGATAAATGTTTTCAACTACAGTAATACAGATATTATATGTAGTGACTGAAGTATGAGGCAAACTGTATGCTAGAATTTGAAACGAATGACACCAGTTACGCCTTTTTCTCTAACTTATCTAACTAATCGGCCCATCAAACAATTCGATTTTGGAGGTCATCACTTCCTCACACCCTTTACAAAGTGTCCACATGTTCTATGGACATCTGGGCCATGTTGCGCCCGTGTCTCCTTGGACTGCAGTATCAGGCAACAGAATCATCTTGATGAGGTGCCAAATATGCCACGAGGCTCGATGGGAAACCAAGCAGAGAACGAAGAGGCATGTTGACCAAAGCAAAGTCAATGAGATTTGCCAGACCTTGGAATCTGCACAGCTTTTTGACCTTTTTCACCACATTCCAGTTGGCTATGCAAAAAAAAGTACACTCTTCTCCTCTTGCTACAGATGGCTGCGTCTCGCTTTGAAAAAGGAAGTAAACGAATGGATTTTGAAATACGTCCAAACAACCCCCCGCAACCCCCAATACACACACACACACACACACAACCTGAGGTTACCCAAGGTATTGGAGTAGCTAAAAAAAAATTCTGAAGGTATTTCCAGAATGCTGTGATAGCACCTTTTTCCATGAATACTGCATGACTGTCCTTAAATGGAAACTCCAGCCACTGGCACTCAAAGGATAACAGGAAAGATACAAAGTGACACAAGAACCAAATAGATTACACAGATGTTAAAAACAAAGTCTTGGGGTCTTTTCTGCATAGAATGGAATGGACTCGGACAGATCAAAAGGTGTGACTCTTCTGTTTTCAGTGCTTGCCTCATTCAGATTTAACGATCAGCATGGGTGTCTCCCTTCCACTTATTCCTTTTACTTTCATTTTTTATGATTTTTTTTCTAGCTTCTGGCCCTTGACAGGGACAAATGCTTAAGTAAGAAACCTCTGACCAAAAACTTCTCTCCTTACTCAATGAGATAAATAACATGAATCCTAACTCTTACTCTAGACTATAGTATGCAGCACAAAAAGATAGAGTCTGAAGAATAGTATGGCAGAAAATAGAGAGGCAGAAAAAAAATGAAGAGAATAGAGTCAGTTGGAACGACTGCAATATATTTTTGCATACTCTCTAAAACATAAGCTACAAAAAATACACTAGACGAATAGCGAGTGCAGGCCATTCCAAATGCTGTCTCTTCTATAGTGTCACTTTGGTGTGAATACTTCCATCTGACCGGCATTATACATCAAGCAGATCATTGCTTAATAGCTTCAAGAAAATCCATTAGTTTGAAAAAATATTTTCTATCATACGAGTTGGTTTTATGCAAATTTACATTAAAGGAGACTCACTAATATCAAGCAGAACTGACATACCCCAAGTCATATGCTTAATTGAAGTTCTATATGGATTGCATTGTCAGGTTGAAATACATATTTTCTTTTCAAAAGCACCTACAAAGACAATTAAAATGTCATGAAATTTGGCCATTTTACATTAATGACATTAGCCATTGGACAATTAGGAGAAATGAAAATGTATACTTTATTCCTTTCAAGTAGTAATTCACTAGTAATAACCTTTAATCGGGGAAAAGCTAAAGAATACATAAAGGTTTTCTCAACTTTAAGTTGGCAAATGGAGTTGGCGAGCATAACATTACACACCCACCTGAGGGAATCACACCAAAAATAAACTATATAAGTCTAGGAAAGAATGGCAGAATAGAGGTGAACTTGAATTAGTGGATCATGAACTTTGGGTTTATGTTAATGGGTGTTATAAAATTTGGTATAGTAATTATCATGAAATCAATCAAACATGACAAAATGACTAACATTTTAGGCCAGCTGTGCCTACAGAATAAAACGAGTAAATAACATGGCTGCCTACAACAGAAAAAAGCATAAATATAGTGTATAGTTATAGTTAATATAAGTATTTCCTTTAGATCAAATAAAAGTAAAACATGTAGGCGTCTATTTTGGGGGTATTTTTTACATTTTAAGTTGCTGGAATTTTTTTGTATTTTTACATTTTTAATTTTCAAGTCAAATGCGACAATGCGTTATTCAGACCTGCAAATTACTATTTATGAGGTAAATCAAATCGGTCATTGATGCGTTGTTGTTTTCAGTTATTGGCTTTTGCTTTACACTTTACTGGTAATTGTCATTCATCAACATACACTCATGACTGACAGTGATTACAAATGTTTGTAAAAATGGTGGGAACTTTTCTTTCCAGTTTGGCAAACAAAACATTTCCACTGATCTTGACCTTATCATTGCAGGCCTGTTTCCACAGTGATTACTTGCTTCAGAATTGCAATTTAAATCTTGTATACAGCATGTCTGTTTAAGTTATTGCGAAATAGGAGACAATAAGCGCATCACATTTATAGTTCTCCTTAATAATATCTAATGCTTATTATTTTCATTTAAACAGCTGTCCCAGTTGACAATTTAGAAAGAAAGTAGAAAAAGTAGACAAGTAGAAAAAAAAAAAAAGACAACAAAAATTTACATAATTATTTTTTTCACATATTACACCTTTCCAAACAGTAATCCCACAGTGACATGAGTAAAGGAGACCAGGGTAAATGGACCCGGTTTGTGTGTGGAGAGTGAGTGAGTGAGTGAGTGTGTGTGTGTGTGTGTGTGTGTGTGTGTGTGTGTGTGTGTGTGTGTTCGTTCTGAGAGCCCCTGAAGAGAACATTGGCTCATCTCTATCTGGGCCACCTGCTCTGCCACTCCAGACAGCAGCCTGAGGGGCAAGAAGACACAGGAGCCACAAGCAAGCCAAGTGGATTCTTCCACACTACATTTCTTTATCCTCTTTACAAACCACTCCTTAAACACTCACACACAGTCACACACACACACACACACACACACACACACACAGTGCCAGATGGCTGGAAACTGCTATATTTTGCAGAGAAAATGCTTTAACTGCTCCTGTTACCTGGAGCTCTGCTTTTCAGACATACCTGTACATGTTGTCTGTAATATTCAAATTGTAAATATAAATCCACTTCCCTTAACATTGGACGAGGGCTATACCAAGATGAGCGGCAACATGCTTTCATAAACCTCTGAAGCAAAAAAAAAAAGAAAAAAAAAGATAATGCGTCAAAATGCCCTATATTTCCAATCTTCCTTTAATGCAACCAAACAGGACCAACTGGGACACGAAGAAGCAGTTCATCATTGTGATGAATGTGAGCTAGAACAGCTATGCTACTTAATATAGTGTCTGCTTCACCTATTTAAACTGTTCTTTGTCACTATGTGCTCATCGCTAACCTTATTTAAAGCATATGGGCATTCCTGAAAAACAGATTCTGTGCATATGCTGCTGTGCACTATGGAATACAGTAGTGTGAGAAAAGAGGAGCAGATTATTGGAAAGCGTGTGTGTTTTAGAGTTTGAGCTGTGCCGGTGTTGAAAGAGAGCTTCAGTGCTGAAAGGCAATTAGTCCCACCTGGATGTGTAAAGTGGAATGTGTGTGTGTGTGTGTGTGTGTGTGTGTGTGAATGTGAAGTACAATTTGTCTCGTTAAACTGCCATGAGGGTAATTAAATGCATGGTAACACCTGGAACCGGCAAACGTGTCTCCAATCACCTGCCTGTTCATCTTCACTCTGCAGCACAACATGTCCACACAGAAACTAGGCTTGGATTAAGAATTAAAAAATAATGCCTGATGGCATTTTTATATCTTAAGACTGCACTTATAATGGAAAAGCCACAGTTACACTAGACTTTCAGCAGGAAAAATTTTACAGAATTTGCCCACTGAAAGTGGTAGCTAAATGGTTAAGGCTCTGGTTACTAATACTACCCCAGAATCACCAAGCTGCTACTCTCAGGTCCTTAAGCAAGGCCCTTAACCCTCTGTGCTCAAGGCGCCCTGTACCATGGTGTACCCTGTGCTCTGACCTCAACATCACTAGTATATGCGAAGGAAGAATTTCACTGCACTTTGATGTTCCTGTGACAAGCATAAAGCACCTTTTACCTTATATGCAGCAAAATGGCAAATGATTTCTTTTTTTGAAAATGTTAATTTTATATTATATTGCAGTCATTATAATCAGTGTTTCTTCATCTTGTATTTTCTGAGGAGGTCATGCCGTATATGAAGTGAAGTGTGACCATGCCATTATTCACTAGGTATTGAGAAGCTCAAACTTGTATTTCAAGGAAGAAATTAGGCTTGTTAGAACTGACTTTTTTCATAGTGTGTGCATGTAAATATCTTCATTGTGAGTAGTTGTGATTTATTACCATGCATGCATTACCATGAATGTCCACCTTGAACTACCTTGAAATGCGCAGTTTTATTCAATGGGTTTGGTATAATTTTCACTGAAACAAAAAGCCAGTGAATGGGATATAAAGAGTGATGTATTTCCTTTGTTAAATAGCCAATAGCATTTTGCTGACCCCATAGCCCTGGTTAATCTGTGCTTAGTATCATGGATGCAAGCCTGAGCAATAATAATTGGTAAAAATATTGTCTGGAAAATGTCCATGACAAAAGGTGTTAACTATAATAAATACCTCCTTCTTCAAGATGAATGAATCCTTTAATATCTTACACTTGAAAAACTAAATAAAACATACATTCAAATCAAAATTGTTTCAACAACCCATGCTTGTATATATGATTTTTCTTGCACAACAACAGCATTTTCAGCCTGTTATTATGTTGGGGGCAGGACACTTCAGGTTCTAGAGAAAATTGATTTAGACAGAAAATCTGATGGAAAAGCTGAAGTACAAAAACCAAGAAACTATTACATTTTTTATTTGTAATGCTACTAGACAGAGCCTGTACATTTTGAATGCATATATTTTCTTTTGTCATTGTTTTGGGGCAGACGAGTTTATAGATAACCTTAAGCCTAACATATCCACATGGACAAAAAAGCAACAAAACATCAATTTATAAAGGACCATGGATACAAGGTGTTTTCCCAACTTGTGCTAAATATTCACAGGATAGACTGCCAATCTTCCATGACCCTGTACAGGAAGTGGTTACTGATGAATAAATGAATAAATTCATAAATGAAGTCACTGAACACACAGCCGACATTCGGAACTAACATTTGTTATGCTTTCTGGACTTACAAGCTTCTTAATTTTTATCGTACCCTTGATATTAATATCAACCTTTTGTGTATAAATGTTGCCTTGATTACATAGATCACACATGACAATATGTAATCTTTTAGGAATAAATTAATTTATTGTAATACAATCGTTGTCAAATTTTTAACACTTATCCATTTCAAAATACAATTGATTTTTCCTTTGTTCTATCTTCCACTCTGTAATTCTGCCCATTCTGTTCTCGTCGGCCGTTCTAACACTCCAGCTCTTCAATTCTTGTACTGAAATCTCTAAAGAATAAAAAGAATGCTTTAGAGAGGATAGCATTAGGTCAGCGCTCTCTGTGAGTTTACCCATAGACAGAACATATAGGTGATAATGTAGCTTAGTTTATTGAATGTAATCTTGTTACCAATGTTGTTTGTTACTTATTGCAGTTGCTGAAAAGTACTATTATGGCTCTAACTATCCAAACCTGTCTTTTCACAGAGGCTCGGAGGCTGATCTTCGCAGCGATTAAGATCATTAATCTTCATTCGGTTTCAAGTCTGCCACCGCACTTTCAAGACTTCCAAGCTAAAGCTCACAGAGGGAGGCGAAAGTGTTCAGCACAAATTCACAACAGTGCTTTGACTCTGATCTTTAGCACGCTCAGCCAACTTCAAAGTACCCTGAAAGAAAAACCAACCTAAAACCACACACTGTATTTAACGAACCAGGTCGGTTCTTCAGGGCTGCTGTGCAACACCAAGTTCTCCTGCTTTGGTCTTTCATAGTCATCTAATATTGCTTGCTTTGTTATAGCTGGCTGAAATCCAGGCAACAAGGACACACGAGCAAAACTAAATTATGTTAAATGAGAAATGGAAGAAGCAGGCGGCATTATTCTAAAGTGGTTCTCGTTGGAAATACATCACATGGACAAGCAAATGGAAAACAAACAGCAAGGTAAATTGCTAATGGATGGTTCCAGCACTTTTATCTTATTAGATTTTTTTCCCATGCTCGCTCATGTAGAAGGTTAAAGGAAGGAGATAACGTGAAATGGATTGAAAGATAGAGAAAAACTGTGTGGCTATTTTATATCAGCTAGCTTCATTCAACTTGGAGAAGTAGGAATGATAGCCATGGCAGGAGACATGCATGCACACAGACACACAACACACACAAAAGTTATGCTAGCTATTGTTCCCTTGCCGAGGCTGCAGATAGGACCACAATGTATACAGTTGTCTGACTGCTTGATATGTGTCTCTGCTTTAAATTACATTGCAAAAAACCTGAATGTCTGAGCTTAGAAAGATAGGAGAAAAATGGCAGGAGAAGATTCTATTCAAACAGTAGTTATATGAACTGTATAGAAATGTATATAGTAGTAGTATGCATAGATACAGACACCCAAAGACACCCACAGACACCCAAATTCACACTTGTTTAACCCTGCATTATTTCACATAGCCAGCCCACACTGTATATGTAAAATAAATGAAATAAAACATTGAAAATGTGCATGAATGTAGTCTACTCACAGAAATACAAGGTATAACACGAACAAATTCTAGAACACACTGTAAAACAGTGCTGCCGGAAGCAAGCTATGTTTTAAAAGAAGCAATTGCTTGATAGGTCAAGAATGGGGCCCTTTACACGACACTTTATTTTAATACAGGAATATGGTAGAAATATTGTTTTCTTTCGAGGTGTTTATGGGTTAAGAAAAAAATAGTGCAAAAACTGCCATTTATACCCTCTCACACTGCACCACATTTGGTCTGATTCTCTAGCAATACTCAGCTGGAATTTCTCATGCACCACCTGCATGTTCGAAGCCCAAGTCACTGGTTGTCCAAACAATTATTAAAGACCAAGCTCTTAACCTAGACATAAATGGGTCTCTTAGTCCCCATATGAATCATTACAAGCATATGTTTATTAATAGTGACTTCAAAGCACTACTGTAAGTCTCTCTGCTAAATGCTAAATGTAAATCTCCTATTTGTATCACATTTATCAACTTTTACAGTATGCCCTTCGAGCAGGGTTGCCAGATTCCATATCATCTGTACTGGAGAAATACTGCAATCAAAAAGGTTCATAACTGTTAACTTGGGTCCCACAGAGAAAATGCATCTACCTTTTCAGTGGCTATTGTGAAGACTTCTGTGCATTGTTTTTCAAAACTGTAGTTCAGGTCGGAATTTTACTGGTTACTAGCAATTCATACTAGGTAACAAATTATCTTTGGCTAGCTTTGGCTAGTTGATATTTTACACACTTAAGTTTTGGCTAGTAGCACCTAGTCGAAGCTTTTTGGTAAGCCGTCTTTAATTAAAAGAAAATACAAAGCTCAACCTACACCTACCGTTTATATACTTATTAAATTATGTCATATCTAATGCTTGGTATACAGATAAAACAATATAGCTGCAAAAATGCATGCTCTATTTCCAACATGCATGCTGTCATTTTGGTTTGATAAAGAACTAGCAAAATAAAATGAAAAGCAATGTTTACTATCTAAACTTGTATAGATTTATTCATTTTGTTATGATATTATTAATGTTGTTTGTGCCCTCTAAAGGCATAAGAGAAAAAGCTTATAAAAGAAATGACCACCCCTGATAGAAGAGGGTGCTGGGTGCAAGATCATACT
Source organism: Silurus glanis (assembly GCA_014706435.1). Classification (NCBI taxonomy): domain Eukaryota; kingdom Metazoa; phylum Chordata; class Actinopteri; order Siluriformes; family Siluridae; genus Silurus; species Silurus glanis. Next base: position 3,635,018 of record JAAIIK010000025.1, read on the forward strand.
GCAAGCAGCATCTGTTTCTTTTTGCAATTCATTTTGCTTTAATTTAATAAATTTACATCAATTATTTACTTCCTCAATCAGCCTCTGGATGTACGATATTTATGCATTTAAACTAGAGGTCAACGTATTCATTGGTTTTGATGATTAATCAACATTGATAGTTTATTGCTGGAACTATCAGCAAAAATCTATTCAGATGGTTTTTCCGGGTAGCGTCCGTTGCTTGAGCGGTTGAGAAGGGTCGCTGTCATTACGAGTGCGACCTCTAAAGGTGAATCACTCAAGCCACATGCTGTTTCTTTTTACACGTTGGACTGCATGATTTTTTTTATATAATTATATGTATTCATATATTTGATTCAAATGTATTTAATTCAGCACATTCATGATTCAGTATTTTTTACTTTTTTATTTTTTAAGACTTATACTCCTTATACTGTTACATTTTCGGATAGTTGCACTTTGGTTGCTGAATAATATGCTACACAAATAAAAACTACTCTTTATATAAGAAAAAAAAATATTATTATTGTTATTATTATTATTATTATTATTATAAATGATCAATTATTTATTTTCAATGTGAAATCAAATTATGGCAGCACCATATAACACTAGGTGGACATGGGCTTAACCAGTAACCACTGATATACTGGAATAAAGTCAATCTTTTTCATATTGGAGGTTAAACTATATCTGTTACTGGCCGTTCTATGAAAGAACGGCCCGTTCTTTTCTCAAAGCCATAATAAAAAGTGGAGGTCATTGAGGGTGGAAAGTTCAATGATTCATTCATTGTGGGCTTAAAGTGTAATTCAACTGAATTTAATGTGACCATCGATGACAATCAGGCCATTTTTCACTCCATTTCTTTTACTCATTTACTCATAGTTTCACTCACCACTCTCACTCACACACTCTCCTTTGCTCATTGTGTTTTGTTCCAAATCAATAGTTTGCAGAAAAACATGGTGTGAAATATAGCAGCATTTGATGAGCTTTATCTATATAAAATTGTAATAGTTAAAAATGCAGTGGACTGTAACAGGCACACTGATGGAGTTTTAAGTTCCAATACTAGAGTGGAGATCTCGGTATTAAAACAGTGGCAGAAAGAGGCGAGCCATGAGCTCCGGTTGAATTATACACTAATATAAACATGTGAAACCCCCCCGTGATGCTATCGCCCTTTATACAGAGCCAAGCTCTTGGCCCAAATTGCCTCCTCCCATCTAGACATGCCTGCCAGGGCAAATTACCCAAACACTGGCACACTGAGACAATAATAACAGCTCTACTCAAGCAAACACTGTTACACAGATAATGACACACACACACACACACACACACACACACACACACACACACACACA
>JAAIIK010000025.1:3647174-3664209 GCA_014706435.1 Silurus glanis
TATATATATATATATATATATATATATATATATATATAAATAAAATGCAATAAATATTTTACGCACTTTGCATATTTTCCTGTTCCCTGTACTTCTGGTTCAAGAGGTGCCATCCGAAATGTTAGTCATTCCCCGGGGCAGGCAAAATCTTTACGCGCCACTCCGAAGAAGTCGGATGCGCGAGGATGGGCCACAAAACTCGCTCGCACGCGCAGGCACGCACCACGCAGACGCGTACGGCTCACTTTTCTGACCAGGCAAAGCGATCGCTAACGGTGTTTCATCCAACGCAGGGCTGCACTGAGAAAAAAACCGACAATAAACCGTAAAGCCTAATCGATAATGGTTGTAGTTCGTGTGTGCGGGCGCGCGACATTCACAAATATATATACGATATATTTTTCACCCCTTTCGTTCCGGTTTTGGAGAAGCGTACAGCCGGGATGCATGTCAATGCAGCAAAAAAAAAACGCGCATCTCACACGGAGCACGCCTTCGCACGAGCGCGCAAAGACCGTCAACCGGTGGCATGGGATCAGTTCTTACAGAACCCCTCCGGAAACTACTTGTACAGACACTTAACAGATATTAACCTGGCCGCCGAATGACACATCCCTAGCATAATAATAATAATAATAATAATAAAATGCATACAAAATTAAATGCAGCATAAGGAATAAAATCAACAAACTAGAGTGCACGATTCTTATAAGAATTACACACAAAAAAAAACAATTAAAAAAAGAAAAAAGAAAGAAACCCGCACCTGCCCGGTCCTTACCTTTAAACTCGTGCGTGATGGTGCGGTTTCCATACTTGGCATGGTTAGAAATCCAAACGCGAGCTCCCTGCGCGGTCCACAGCTTTCAGAAAACGCAGTAATCCACTTTCCCATGCCCGACACAGCCGGCTCAATCAGGACTACATCCTTCCCATTGCAGCCGAAAAACTGTGTCGGGATTTCAGCGCTTTCAATCCTTTTTCCCACCGTATTTTTTTCTTTTTCTTTTTTTCTTTTTTTTTTGGCTCTCGTAGCACAGCCTGCACTGAAGTTGCCTGGTTACCTCTGTTTTAAGGCGGCTGAACCCAGCGCTCTAGTAGCCTATCACAAGCACGACTGCGCGTTAACCCTGTGTGCGCCGTTCTGTCCTGATTTCTGGTTTCAGAGCAAGAGCTGGGGAGCGAGTGTAAGGGTGGGAAGGGTGTAGTGGGTGTAAGTGTAGGGGCAGTACGAGCTCTGGCATCAAGATGCGCAAAAGAGGATAAGAGGAAACAACCGCAGGGGAGAGAGAGGCCATGGCCACACTTTATGATGACAGCAAAAAGAAGGTGTCATATATTTAGAGTGTGTGTGTGTGTGTGTGCGCGCGTGCAGGAAGAAAATCCAGTGCCACTGCTTTCTCAAACACACTCCTAACAAGACTGGACTTTTCGTATGAAATAATAAAAATTCTGACAGCTGTATAGCAAGAGCTTTGAACCACTGAAACACCTTATATTGATTTCAGTTGCGCCTTCTGCTCCAGGAGGCACCACACCCTTTCCATTTCCAATCATGATTGGAATTCATACTCATAGGAGAACATTATACCAAAGTTCACATGGTGCCATGGCTTAGTCATATAACCAGCCAGAGTTAACCAAATGTGAAAAGATTTACTGGGGTCCAAAGGTTTTAGACCTTCTATGGGTTGCTGGGGAGTCTGGCGCCTATCCTAGGGAATTCGGGCAAAAAGCAGGGGCCAATCACAAACACAAACGCGTTCACACAATATAGATAATTTGGAGATGCTGATCACCATACAAATTGGAAGGACACCAAAGAACCTGGAGGAAACCCATGAACCTTCAAACTCAGATCACAGTCAAACAGAGAAATTTGAACCACCAAACCCAGAGGGAAAAAAAAGGCTTTCCACTAAGTCATCATGTCCCCTCTGGCATGTTATCATGTTAACTTCTTAAGTAAACCTTATCCCTTCTACTGAAGCCTGGTTTCAGAAGAAACATCAATAGATATTATCTCAAATTGATCATCCGGCTTTACATAAACTTGTAGGATCAGAGTCAGCTTGACTGCACACCATCATTAAAGGATGTACCCAATGTTAAGAAACTCTGCATTTCATATATATTTAACAGAAAAGAGGATATTCAACATTAGTATTATTTTGTCCAACCATAGAACAGATGTTGCATTGTGGATCAATAAGTACAGAGAAGGAAGGTCTAACAGATTACTGAGTGGGAACATTGATATGGAGGTGTTCTAATCAAGCTCCTAAAGGCAGCCGCTATAAGATTCCAAAAGCAGCATATTAGCATCCAACAGTCTAGTCTAAACAAAATGAAATTATTTCTATAGTCAGTAGACATATCTTGCTGAACCAAAGCAAAGTGGCTTCAGTAGAGTCTAATGGATTATTATTTGCAATCAAGCCTTGCTGAGAGGTAGTCAAGTCATGCTTAGATGCAGTCTGGTCTTGTTTAAAATGAGTTGGACCATGCTCAGAGATAGTGAACCCTTGCTCAGAGGCAGTCAGACTTTGCTGAGAGGCAGTAAGGTGTTGTTGAGAGGTAGTGAGGTCTTGATGAGAGGCGATCAGGTCTTGCTGAGAAGTAGTTAGGTCTTGCTCAAATTCCTAACAGTGTCAGCTTGGTGGTGCTGGGAATCGATCTTCTGAGCAGTTTGCCAAAGCCTCAACCACCGAGCTACCACTGTGCCTCAGGCCAATGTTGCAAGCTCTGTATATGAGTCCCATTGAAATTGCGATCAAATGAAAACATATTTTCCTGCTTTAGCATCAAGGAATGAACAATAATAGCTGTAATGATTTTCCTTACTGCCAGACCAAGTTTCATTAATTATACCAGGTAACTATGGCAAACAATAATGAGTAAAGTTTGTAATTACTGCTATTACATCACCCTGTAAAATAGCCACAGTGCACCAGAGACTACTTAATATAACAATAAATTCAACTCTGATATATTAACCAACACTAATGCAGCACCTGGGGTCCAGTGGACAAACTGCTGCTATTGAATAGTAACTTCTTGCTAGAAAAGACCAATGCAGTACATTCTATTACTAATGAAAATGTACAAATATAGTTTAAGACCTACAAGGTTACACAGATTTAGAATATTATTATTTCGAAAAATATTATAAACATCATCCAAAAAATGTAGAAATTGATAGCAGCAACATGTTTTAAAAAAGTTGGGATAGGGCAATGTTTAACACGGTGTAGCATCCCCTCTTCTTTTAACAACAGCCTGCAAACATCTGGGAACTGAGAAAACCTGGAGATTTAAGAAAGGAATGTTGTTCCATTCTTGTTTGATATAGGATTCTAACTGCATCCTGTGTCTTTGCTTGTGTATCTTTTCTTTCAAGATGCAGCAAAAAATCTTCAATTGGTAAAAGGTCTGGCAGGCCAGTTCAGCACCCAGACTGTTCTACTATGAAATGCTGTTGTAATAGATGCAGAATGCAGTTAGCATTGTCCTGCTAAAATATGCAAGGGCTTCCTTGAAAATGACATCATCTGAATTGGAGCAAATGCTTCTGTAAAACCTAAATATATATCTTTCATCATTGATGTTGAACTAAGCACTGATAAGTTGGAAGGTCCCAACCAAAAAGATTTGATTTGATTCTGACCACAGAACAGTTTTCCACTTTGCCATAGACCATTTTACATGAGCTTTGGCCCAGAGAAGATGACAGCATTTCTGGATCATGTTCATATTTGGCTTTCTGGCAGCAGGGGCATGGCTTTGTGAATGGAGGGTGAGGCCGGGGAAGACAAGCGTTAAGAATCCCACACCTGTTGCGAATGTATCTAATCAGTGTTCTCTTTTGCAGTGAGCAGGGGAAAAGGATAAGAGGAGTAAGAGAAGGATGCTGGAGAGAGAGATACAGAGACGTGTATGTGTGTCCGTGTGTGCGCAAGTGCAAAAATCTAATCAAGAAACCTGGTTCTATTGGTTCCCCTGAACTGTTCGCTCTCCTACACTGGTGCCGAAACCAGGTAAGGAAAGCAGGATACGCCCCTGTGGAGTCTTCGCTGTTGGCTGAGCTGGTAAAGGCATTCATTGAGCTCCAGCAGACCCAACACCAGGCCCTCCTTTGGGTGCGCGCTAAGCAGGAACAGCGGTACCAGGAGCTGATCCGCGCCCAGGCGGATGACCAGAAGGCATTCCGGAGCGTGCTAGGCAGGCAAGAAGCTCCCACCACCCATCTTTTCTGGAGCGGCAGAACATCTACCAGCTGATTGCATGGTGGAATACCGTGCCCTGAAGTGGGCAATCCTCCAGCGAGTGGGACAAACCCCGGAACAGCACCATTGTTCCTTACTGCTTTCCTCCTGTTCTTCTGCCTCAGAAACAGGCCAATCTTCATGAAGCCAACCGCTCGTCACCGGGGACCTCCCCTTCCCTCTCCTATGTTTTATCTCCCTACTTCTGTCCCGCAGATGGGGGACTCAGACCACACAGGTGTCTGCTGGCATTGCGGGGAGCATTGATCTAGGAGATGGAGTTGGGGTGATGATCCAGATCTCAGTGGAGCCACAGGCCACCCCCCCGATAGCTAGAGCATACCGCATACCAGTGAGTATCCAAGGGGCTACACACCAGGCATTGGTGGATATGGGCTGTGGGCAGACTTTCATCCACCAAAGCCTGGTTCGGTGCAAGCTTTGAATACTGCACGTCGGGTAAAGGTAAAGTGTGTGCATGGGGATATCCACAAATACCCACTAGTGGCCATCACTGTACAATTCGAGAAAGAAAAGCATAGCGTTGAGGTCCCGCAAGTCTCCACGGGATTTTTTTAGTATTATATGGCCGGAAGCCGTGCGGAGTGCTTGATGTCATCTGCGAAAATCGGGAGGACGTTCACCTAGTAAACTAGGGGACCTTGGGACAACTAACTCTGGAGAATTTGCTACAGGCACAATCCTGGCTGTATAATAGGGGCGAACAGCTGCGGGAATATTCACAGGGAGATAAAGTCCTCGTATTACTACCTACGTCTAAACTACTCGCAGAGGGGCAAGGACCCTTAGAGGTTACACAGCGAGTTGGAGGCATCGACTATGTGGTTAGACACACAGATAGGGGCGATGCACTTCAGGTGTATGACCTCAACCTCCTGAAACCATGGAGGGAGGCAGTGCCTGTGTCTCTAGCAATGGTGGTTTCCGAGAGGGAGGAGCTGGGACCTGAGGTAAGGCCAAAATCCGTGCCAGAATTGAAGCGAATTGCCTGTAGCTGTAAGTGTGGGATAGCTGGTACAGCACCATAGAGGAGTGCCTGGCTATCAAGTGGGTGGTCCCCACCCTCCGATACTATCTGTTGGTACGGGCCTTCACTCTCTGTTTGGACCACACCCAGCTCCAGTGGCTCCATCGCATAAAAGATACTAATGTGTGGATCACTCAGTGGTATCTGGCACTTTAGCCGTTTAAATTCTAGGTGGTGCACAGACCGGGGCGCAGATGGCCGTGGCCAATTTCTTCTCATGGCCGGGGGGGGGTGAGTGGCGGGCCGGACGGCTCCCTGACCTGGGTCGAGCGGTGGGGGTATGTGGCAGCAGGGGCGTGGCCGAGTGACGGTTTGTGAATGGAGGGCGAGTCCGGGGGAGACAAGCTGTAAAATTCACACTCCTGTTGAGAAGGTATCTAATTAGTGTTCTCTTTTGCAGTGAACGGGGGAAAAGGATAAGAGGAGTGAGAGGAGGGTGCTGGAGAGAGAGATACAGAGAGATGTGTGGGTGTGCTTCCTTCACCTGAACTGGTCGCTTTCCTACAGGCTTCTTCTTTGCTTTTTAGAGCTTTAACTTGCATTTTTGGATTACATGGCAGACAGTGATTTTTGGAAGTATTCCGAGCCCATGCAGTGATGTCCATCACAGAATGAGGCCTGTTTTTAATGCAGTGCCATCTGAAGGTCTAAAGGTAACGGGCATCCAATATTGTATTTCAGCCTTGTCCCTTGTTTATTCTGACTCTAAGATGCTCTTTTTATACCTAATCAGGTTACTGACCTGTTGACAAAATGTTCTTCCAGCTCTTTTTTGTTATTACCACTTACTTTTCCAGTCTGTTTTGGAATTGGGGTTGTATATGCATAGTAGATTTAGTACCAGTAAAACATTACACACTGAAAAGCAAAACTTGCTTGCACTGCTGTTCTGTTACAAAAGCTTTTTTCTTTGAAATTAGCTAGAAATTCTAGATGGATGGATGGATGGATGGATGGATGGATAGATAGATAGATAGATAGATAGATAGATAGATAGATAGATAGATAGATAGATAGATAGATAGATAGATAGATAGATAGATATAACACTGAACATTCATTTTTGCTCTCAGTTGTGTATTCACTTTCACTTTTATAGAGTTTTGTGGCCATCACTACATAGTAAACAAGCTGCTTCAGGATCATGAGACCCATGTTATGGGAAATAATGTGTGCACAAAAAATACAAATTAAATCAGTCTTTTAAAAAAAGTTAAGATTAATAAACAAGGCCTTCTGTTTTAAAAAATAATAAATTGACTAGCATTCTCAGTGGGATGCCATATAGCGCACACAACATGTCTTCTGCTTAAAATTCTAGAACCCCCAAAATGTAAAACACCTTCCCACGTCCCTGCTGACAACACAAATATAAACTCAGAGATAAAAAAAAACTGTATTCATAAAGAACAGATGGGCCTGATTAAGGGTAACTGGGCTAACTTTTATGCACAACTTGTCCCTACAGTAACATTAAACTATCCTCTTGACCAGCTGTCAGTGGCTGCTGAAAATAATATTTTAATAGTCAGGTGGTGACTATCTTTCCCAGGAAGGATCATTGACATCAAGGGATTATTGCATTGCTTATGAGGGTTAGTTTTGTCTTAGGTTATTTCAGCAAATGATTTTTTTCAGATTCTTATCAATGACATTCCATATGACACCGTACTTGACATCCTTCCTAGAGTAGATGTTCCCAGTAATGCTCCAACATGTCATAAATGATGTTCCTTTTAGTTATTATGAATATTGAAATGTCATCTTAGATTTTAGGACAGGCCCGGTATTTGTTTATGTTTGAATTGCATTTCTGCCTGAAAGGTTGAAAACATCATTGTGGAGCTCAGCAGTTTGTTTAATTTCATACACAGTTTTCTGACCTCTGGTACATTAAAATAACAGAAAGCTGCAAGTTTTGGTATTCTGTAACTTTTCAGTTCTCCCACATGGTTGTCACAGAACTCAGGCATAACCTTTCTATAAAGTGCCAACAAAGGATTAAACTATTAGGCTCTGAAATGTTAATTGCCCCAAATGCCTATAATTCTGTTTTTGTGTCAGCTGATAAGTGCTGCATATCTGCATGATTTCTGGATATATACATTCTTGGCTAAAATAAACAATAAAAGCATGGCTGAACTTTATATGAAATCTTGTATATCCTAAGTGAGTTCTTCTAAAGAGTCCACTGTAATTCTAAACACCAGTGGATGACATTTTCCATAAAGGTTTCCTGAAGAAGAACCAAGATTTACACAGTGTCCAGTGGATACAGAGACAGAAAACACACAAATACACCTGCACACTTTATTCATTCAATTATCCAGTCATGTTCATGCCAGGCCATGTATAAAGTCTAGGAGATACAGGTCAATAGCTTTGGTTCCCTTTCAGGAACTCGAGCTGCGCTGAAAACAATTTGGGAATGCCTCGCTTTGTTCACGTTCTGAATCATGTGTAAAATCCACCCATTAGGCAGTCGTGACGTCATTGGCGGGCGACGTCGCACAAACCAGGAAGCTACAAAATGGGAGTGCGATGGCAGCAACATCAGCTTCTGTTGACAGGTACGCGCTTTGTGTGTGAATCTGTATCTCAGATCAAGTCCGAGGACTGGTTTGTCACGATAGATCAAAGTCATCCCCACTGCAATCAAGAGAGTAAAAGCAGGCCAGTCACTTACTGTGAAGCAGTTCAAGAGGCTGCTCGGTCTCATGGCGGCAGCGTCCAGTGTAATCCCACTTGGCCTCCTCCATTTGACACCCCTCCAAAGGTGGCATAGAGACAGAGGGTTCTCCCGAAAGGGCAATACGTTCCGAACTATCAAGGTCTCATGGCGAGCCTTTCAAGCCTTAGAAGTATGGAAAGAACCTACTTTCCTGTCCTGGGAGCTCCTTGTCGTCGTTAACGCTAACGACGGACGCATCCCTCGTGGGGTGGGGAGCGGTCATGAGTGGCCGCTCCACCCAAGGTTGGGTGGGACAAGTCGCATCTTTCATGGCATATAAACTGCCTGAAGATGATGGCCGTGTTCTTGGCACTGGAACACTTCCAACAAGACCTAAGAGGTCGCCATGTGTTGGTCCGTACAGACAACATGTCAGTGGTCTCGTACATCAACCACCAGGGGGGTCTCCGGTCTCTACAGGCTGGCGCGGCAGATCCTCCTATGGTCCCGGGGAAAACTCCTCTCATTGAGCGCAGTTTACATCCCGGGCCGGTTGAACTGGAAATCAGACGCCCTTTCGAGGCAAGGGCCGAGGCCCAGGGAATGGAGGCTCCAACCCGAGGTGGTGGAGCAGATATGGCAGAGATATTACAGAGCCCAGGTGGATCTGTTTGTGATTCGGGAGACTTCGCACTGTCCCCTCTGGTTCTCTCTCTCTCACCCAGCCCCATTGGGGCGGGACACCATAGTGCAGACGTGGCCGAGGCTACGTCTGTACACCTTTCCCCCTATCGCGCTGCTCCCGGGAGTTCTGGAGAGAACCTGCCAGGAAGGAGCTCGTCTCTGCCTGGTGGCACCTCGTTGGCCGGGCAGACCATGGTTTACGCACCTGCTGTCCCTCTTCGAGGGACCTCCTTGGGAAATTCCTCCCAGGAGGGATCTCCTCTTACAGGCAGGGGGAACCCTGGTTCACCCCCGCCCAGAGTTATGGAAGCTGTGGCTGTGGCCCCTGAGGGGTGCAGTTCCTAGCAGCTGGTCTCTCTACTAAGGTAGTAGAGACTATTCTCCATTCCAGAGCTCCCTCCACGAGGAGGTTGTATGCCACTAAATGGCATCTGTTCACCACGTGGTGTAAGCACCACCAGTTGGACTCAGTTAACTGCCTGGTTGGTTCAGTTCTGGAGTTCCTGCAGTAACAGTTAGCCAAAGGATTGGCTCCACCAACGCTGAAAGTGTATGTGTCCGCAATCGCGGCTTATTGTACCCTGCTAGCGGGCCAGTCGCTGGGGAAACACCCCCTCGTGACACGTTTTCTACACGCCACCCGGAGTCTGAGGTCCGGGACACGACCCAGAGTGCCTGTGTGGGACTTGGCCGTTGTGCTGGCAGCTCTATCTAAGCCCCCCTTCGAGCCCTTGGCCAAGGTGGCCCTTAGGTATCTGTCAGTTAAGACCGCTTTTCTCCTGCCAATTTCCTCCCTTAAGAGGGTCGGGGACCTACAGGCCCTGTCTCTTCTGGAGTTTGCCCCTGGCATGGCCAGTCTTACTGTATCCTTTACCCCGTTTGCAGACATTCTGCCCTCCTCTTTTCCTAGCCCCTAACCAGGAAAAGCTAAATTCGACTGTGTCCAGTGCGAGCACTAAACACATACCTCCACAGGATGAGTCCATGGATTAAGTCGAAGCAGCTGTTCGTCTGTTATGGCCCTCATAGGAAAGGTTTCCCGGCCGATAAGCAGTCGCTCAGTAGATGGATTGTGGATGCCATTTGTCTGTGTTATGAGTCCTCTGGTCTTCCCACTCCTTTCGGAGTTAAGGCTCATTCCACCCGGGTTATGGCAGCCTCTACGGCATGGTCTGCTGGAGTTTCACTCCAGGACATTTGTAACACTGCGGGCTGGTCCACCCTGCTGACCACCCCGCTGACTGTCAGGTTTTATGACCTCGACATCAGAGCCACTCCCGGCGCCTCTGTCCTGCATGCCGGTTGTGCTCAGACATGCTAGGCAGGGACTGGTCAATATGGCATGATTGGACACTCGTTCCCAAAGCGTTTTCGATGCAGCTCGAGTTCCTGAAAGGGAACTTCACTAGATTACATTTATAACCCTAGTTCCTTGAGGGAACGAGAGCTGTGTCAACGGGCTATACTCCCTGCATCCCTGCAGCGCTTACCTTCTTCTTTTTCAGAAGCTGATGTCGCTGCCATCGCGCAGTCACTGGTTTGCGCGACGAATGAAGTCACGACTGCCTATTGGCTGGATTTTAAACATGATTCAGAGCGTGAACAACGCGAGGCGTTCCCAAAGCGTTTTTGACGCAGCGCTCGTCTCGTAGAGTTTAAAATTAAGCTTTATAGCAGGGTGATACCTTCTATCCTGAGCTTAGGCTACTGTCTGAATTTAGCATATTCTCATTCTGTCTGAATGAGTTTTCTGCAGCTTCCTTGGTGTTGTCATCCTTTCCAAGAAAATAGCACAATTTCGCATGCAACATATGGTAAAAGTGACAATAATTATGAATATATGTGATGTTTAGATGAGGCTTTGCTTTGGAATGGCATCCCATCATTAATTACTTTTAAGGTAATAATGTTCTTTATAAAAATATATTTAAATTTCAATTTTTAGTCAAAATTAGATATAGTGATAACCTGAAAGCAATGAATATATGGTATAATGGTACATACATATTAAGATATACGATAATCATACAGTGAATATATCATAGTAATGTCATCTGGAGGGACATGGAGTATATCTGTAGGAAAATGCTGAGGATGAAGCCACCAGGAAGGAGGAAAAGAGAAAGGCCAAGGAGAAGGTTTATGGATGTGGTGAGAGAAGACATGCAGATAGTTGGTTTGAAAGAGGCAGATGTAGAGGACAGGGGGTATGGAGACGGATGATCCACTGTGGCGACCCCTAATGGGAGCAGCTGAAAGAAGAAGAAGAAGAAGAAGAAGAATGTCATCACACTGTACTTATTTAAAAGCTTTTCAGCATGAACTCATCCAGTGTGGCCGTTTTATTTTCCAAATGATGTGCCTTTAACACTCTTTTTAACAGTGAGCTCTAAAAAGCCGTTCTGATCTGGACTTGAAAAAAGTAAATATCCCTTCAGTTTTAAAGCCAGCACTTTCGCAGTGACCTTTGTGTAAGAATTAAGGAAACAAACCTGCAAGAATGCTTTCCAGGCCTCAGTATAACAGTGAAAGATACTGTTATAAGATATTTTATATTTTTCCTTAAAAAGCTATATATTTACATTCGTAAAACATATAAGGACCCACTGTTTTCTAGTTTGCCCCTAGTAACCCCTCATCCTCTGACCACCCCCATTATGTGTCCAACAAACTTCTCATAGTTACAAGTTTACTCTCAGCTTTAATACAGTATATAACCATGATATATTATGTTGTTGTTAGATTTGGGTGTGTGGATAATTAGTCTCTCTCTCTCTCTCTCTCTCTCTCTCTCTCTCTCTCTCTCTCTCTTTCTCTCTCTCTCTCTCTCTCTCTCTCTCTCTCTCACACACACACTTTCTCTCTCTCCAGCTTTATTGGACCTGTTTTTATGTTTTACCCATGTTTCCTCTACTTGTGCTAGTAAAACAGGTCCTCTGCTCTTCCGGGAACGATAATAGTTTATTACACACTGATATTGCTATTCTAGATTAAAGCTTATTGTCAGACAGGAGAACAATATACTGGCAAACCATCAGCAACAAATGAGAGCTAATCACATTTAGCTAGCCAACAGCAGCATGTAGCATGTTATTTTATTGCTATAAAAATATATATACAAAAAGATGTTTCACATTACAGGTGATCTTGATATCATTATCATGCTGGTAATTATAATATTAAATATGAATGCTGTTTTCATATAAACAGAGGTGAATAAAGTAATGTCTGTGTAAAATACATTTAGTTGTCTTGAATAAACACTGAATCTGTGCATGCTGAAAAAACCCCACAGTGTTTAGTTTTCATGTTGAGCTGATTTTTTTTTTACCATTGATATACAATAATTATTAACTTAAATGCATCATCCATTTGTTTAAATATTATTCAGGTGAATACGTGGTGGGTTGAGACATGTGTTGTTTAACTGAATCCCCTGACTATATTTATCCAAGGAAGGGAGATGCTTGGTGCATATTGTCAGGGATCCACCTGCCATGCCCCCCCCCTCGGAAGCTCTCACGCTGCCTCTCACTACTCGAATCGGCAGCACCTGTTCGTCATTACTGTTCCCCTTTAAAAGGTTCCACCTCACTCGCTGTCGGACCTACTTGATGGCTACAGTGATCTACCTGGTTCCTGACCGCCAGCATTCCACGCTGGTTCCTGCTCTGCATTCCGATCGATCAGATTACCCTCGCATTATGGATTGTACCCGCTTTACGGATCCTACCCGATTTACGGATTCTCCCGGCTTTACGGATCCTACCCGCATTACGGATTAAACCTGCATTACGGACTACACCCACATTATGTTCGTAACTCTCTCAGTTTCTTGTTGCTGTCTTCTATCTGAATAAAGACAGTGATTGAGTTACTCCCGCGTCCTATGCGTAATCACGGCCCTGACAGAAGGTCCGACCGGAAGCTCCCTGCCGCTCCTCGCAGATCATGCTCGCCGGCTCCGGATCATGCAAGCGTGGCCGAGTGGAGCGGATTCCTATGGAGCGTCAGCTGATACATAAAGTTACAGTCATCCCAATTCCCCACCCAAAGAGCCAAGATCGTGTTCCTCATCTCTCTACTGTCTGGGGAGGCTCTCTCTTTGGCCTGGAAAATGTGGAGCATGACCGGGGGCAAGTTTCTAGGCTCGTTTGCCAGTTTCACCAGGCAATTCTCTGGGATTTTCTTCAAGTCCTTCCGAAGGCGCAGTCGTGATTCAAGACCCCCCATAAGTGCAGTCGTGCTACACGGACACTCAGGAAGCGACGTCGCTCTACACAGACCCTCCGGAAGTGACAATGCGGTCCCAAGTTCCGCTGGAGGCGATGTCGCGGTCCCAAGTCACCCTGAGGGCGCCATCGCGCTTCCAAGTCACCCAGAGGGCGCCATTGCGCTTCCAAGTTTTCCTGAGAGCGTCGCTGCACATCAAAGCTTCTCTGACAGCGACGCCGCTCCTCAAAGCCTCTCCACAAGCGCCGTCGCACTTCAAGAACCTTTTGAAGGCAATGTTACGCTCCAAAGCTCCTCCGAAAGTGACGCCATGTCTCAAAGTCTCTCAGAGAGTGCCGTCGCGATCCAAGGCCCCTCCGAAGGCGATAGTTCTTCTGTAGACGACACCACAGTCCCAAGTCTCTCCAAGGGAGCTGTCGCACTTCGGGATTCCGCTGAAGGCGACGTCGCAGGATACAGTCCCTCCGAAAGCATGGTAACCCCCACTTCCTCTGTCCAGTCTGCTATGCTGTTCTGTGCAAGTATCCGATCATGGATGGAGCGCCCCTGATCAGTAGACACCCCGCAGACCTAGTACGCTGTGAGTTCATTCCTGGACCACGTTGACCGATGACAGCCGTCCTACCCAATATTTACTTTATCGCTTCCATTCTGGTTTACAAGTATACCTGGCTTCATTCTATCAGCAGACATGTCTACATTGCGGACACTGCACCCCAGCTTCGACTAGTAACATCCACTTTCGGCTTTCGATGCTCCCTTTTCCTTGCGGAACCTTACCTCGTATTTTCTCAACATGCCTTTCTGTTAAGTCAAGACTTAATCGGGACTTTCTCTGTTTCTGACATCTCCATTTGGGTGGGCGAGATTTTGCTCTGGACTTCCATGATCCCACAGTTACGCAAGTGGCTGTTCTCGCTTCCCACAGACTCTCCTTGCTCAGTCTTACGTGAAATCAAGGACTGTTCTGTCTATTCCTCTCGAAAACATGGCATGGACTTTTTTGTTTGCTCAAATGTATGGAGTCTGTCTCAAGCCACCCGGTTCTCAGCTTCAGTTAGACTTCTCTGGACGACTAGAACACGTTTGTAGATTGTTTGGCCTCTGTCCCTGGCCCACCTGGCGAGGGTAGGTTTGGGGAGTCAGGAGCCACCTCTGAAGGGGGGATAATGTCAGGAATCCACCTGTCATGCCCCCCCCCTTGGAGGCTCTCACGCTGCCTCTCACTGCTCTAATCGGCAGCACCTGTTCGTCATAACCGTTCCCCTTTAAAAGGTCCCGGTTCCACCTCACTCGCTGTTGGACCTACTTGACGGCTACAGTGATCTACCTGGTTCCTGATCGCCAGCATTCCCCGCTGGTTCCTGCTCCACGTTCCGATCGTAAAAATTACATTCGCTTTATGGATTACCATTGCATTACGGATTGTACCCGCTTTACGGATTGTACCCGCTTTACGGATCCTACCCGCTTTACGGATCCTACTCACTTTACGGATTCTCCCCGCGTTACGGATCCTACCTGCTTTACTTATTATCCCAGCATTACGGATTATACCCGTATTACGGACATTTGTAACTCTCTCAGTTCCTTGTTGATGTCTTGTATCTGAATGAAGACAATGACTGAGTTATTCCCACGTCCTATGCGTGATCACGGCCCTGACACATATGCTGTATAATTATTTTTATTGTGGTCTGTATAAATGCTCATTTCCGACTGGCTGGAAAGTGTATTGAATGCACAGGTAGTTCCGACAGTTTTAATATCAATTCTAAATTAATACCTGCCTTATAAATATTTGTAACCATCGTAATATACAGAGTGATACAGAGGTTGTGACACAGATGCAGAAAATTCACACATGTGCTCTATTTCTCCATCACTATCTCTTGCTCTCTTTAATAAGTTCATTCATTCATTTTCTCCCGCTTATCCGTAAATCGGGTCGCGGGGGCAGCAGTCTAAGCGGGCCCCTGCCTTCGACTGCTGCCCAATCCTCACAGCACCGTCCCTTACGGTCCCTCCTGCAGGTGGTGAGCCCACGGGAAGGCGGCCCCACGTCACTCCGACGTCACGGACCTTGATATTTCCCTCGTAAGGGACCCCCAGAGCATAGAGGGTTAAGGGCCTTGCTCAAGGGCCCAAGAGTGGCAGCTTGGCGATACCGGGGCTTGAACCCCCGACCTTCCGATCGGCAACCCAGCGCCTTAACCGCTGGAGCCACCACTCCCCTCTATCCGTAAATAAATCTATCCGTATTGCACTACTTTATGTCTGTTAATGATTTAAAACAGGCAGAATTGTATATCTAATGATCCATATATGAAATACCTAATAAAAAGTAGCAGTCAAATTTTGCACTGCAAACATCAGTGACAGCTCAGTGGTTATTTGCTTCCATGCCGTGCATTAAAGTCATGTAATGCACACCTAGCTGTGAATATTCCTTACTACCTCATTAAATATAGAATATATAAAGAAAAAGCAACAACAATCCAGGTATGAACACACTAGCGATATACATGCTTAACCTTAGATAGAAATTATTTAAAAACAGCCAATGAATCTCAAGTTTAACATACACTGTATGGACAAACGTATTGAGACACTCGAATTTTCCCAGCCATATGTGGTTCTTTTCCAAACTGTTACCACAAAGCTTAAGGCACATGGTTTTATATGTAGCATTAAATGTGGTAGTATTAAATTTTCCCTTCACTTGAACTAGGACACCAAAACCTGTTTAAGCACTACAATACCCCTGTACACAAAGCCAGCTTCAAGAATTACATAGGGTGGAGTGGTTGATCTTAAGTGGCCTGCTATAGAGCTCTGACCTCAACTCTACTAAACCCTTTTGGGATTAATGCACCCTTCACCCTACACCACTACCTGACTTTACTAACACCCTCGTGTTTAATTGAGAACAAATCGTTATAAGCACACTCCGAAAATCTAGTGGAAGATCTTTCCAGAAGAGTGGAGGTTATTATAACAGCAAATGGGGAGTAAAAAATGTAACCTTTGTCTATATAATGTATTTATTTGGTAGACAACCGCAGTAGAGATGCACAGAGACAGGGTATGTGGGATGTCTCAAATTAATTGTACTGATATGTATAATTTTTTTTGTGAATTCATCAACAAAAAAAAAAAATCAGTCTGTTTTCTGTCTGAATAAATCCCCAGTCATCATGAACTGGCTTTGTTGTTGGTCTAATGAGTTTATGCTTATCACTGTTATGTACACAAAGGCCATAATATTTAAGATTGCTTAGCATCATAAATACACAATGAACACTCCTGCTGTGAAGTTCTTTGCTAGTAAAGCAAGTAGTGTACAGTCCTAGAGCTCATGGATCTTACTGAGAGACAGGACAAAAAATACCCAGCATGCCCTGTTGTACATAGTGCCACACTGCAGGGAAGCTTTCACAGATATGGCTTTCAAACTTGCAGACTACACAGCGAACACTTCTTATACAGCTACAACCCCTATACAAACAAATGTCACACCGCAACACAAATTTGCATGATTTTTCTGCAAGAATTTCAATCTGGAACACACATCCCTCCCAGGCTTTTTTGTCACAAAGGGAATAAAAACACACTGAACCCCTTACTAAAATAAGCTGAACAAGTTTTGCAGTGGACGGGGGAACTAATGCAGGAAATATAAACACTGCATTGGTTAATCCTTATAGTACGCTTCTGGCTTGTCAAAGATGTTTACTTTACCTTGAGCTAGCTGGGAGTAAACCTCCAGAGACCTCATCACCTCATCATTAACACAACATGAAAACAGTAGGCATACTACATGAGCACATACAGACACCACACACACACACACACACACACACACACACACACACACACACACGCACACACAAGTAACTAAATTATTCAGTTAGGGCCTCATGAAGACATTTTTCTCTCTGTATATCTACCTGTACAGTGCCTGCATTAGTATTCACCCCCTTTTCCACATTTCATAGGGCTACAAACTGAAACTGGGAGAGAACTAATTGGGATTATATATATTACATTCATTCATATTTCTATTGACTAAATAGATAAATAAATAAATAAATAAATAAATAAATAAATAAATAAATAAATAAATAAATAAAT
>JAAIIK010000025.1:3667278-3700674 GCA_014706435.1 Silurus glanis
AAAGAAAGAAAGAAAGAAAGAAAGAAAGAAAGAAAGAAAGAAAGAAAAAATATTTCTGGACAGAATTGATAAAACACAAACACACGTCTCATAACATAGACTCCTGACTTCAACAAACTTATTATATAACTAATTATTATGCATGAGTCATGTATTAGTAATAGCATAAGCACTGCACTCTTTGCATTAATTAGTCACATGCACATTAAACCTATCACTCAAACCTTCAGTATATAGCCCACAGTGGGTTTCAGAGATTGTTGTGTGTGTTATTAGTGAAAAAGAGGGGCAGACCAGGAGCAAAAAAAAAAACATATTCATTGGCAAAAAAAAATATTAAAAATGTAAGATTCAGCTAAAGTTAATTTGATTCTGTTATAATTTCCCTTTTTTAACCATTTTTTTCTTTAATCCATGTTGGCCACACATGATATTATATTTTATATTATATTATTATATTTATATTATAATTACATTATATTATATATTATTAAATATATAAAAATACACACAATAAAAATACACACATTATATTATACAAAAATATATGTCCACAGTGAGCATTATATATTTTATTAAATTTGATTATTATCACATATGGTTCTGTGATGCAATAAATGTTTCCCAGTACAGATTATTTTTATTGATTCATTCACTGAATTCTTTCAATTGTATGAATCAGGACCAAATAAGAAAAATGACTTATGAGCTGATACTGGTGCAGCCTGATGATTAGAAAACTATGTTTTAAATAAAACACTTCTAAGAAGTCTAAGACGGAGATGCGCTTCCCATGGGCTATGAAGTGGTTTCTCTTGAAAAATGTTGTACACTTTTCTGGACACAAGCTTCAGAATTGTGGAGGC
Source organism: Silurus glanis (assembly GCA_014706435.1). Classification (NCBI taxonomy): domain Eukaryota; kingdom Metazoa; phylum Chordata; class Actinopteri; order Siluriformes; family Siluridae; genus Silurus; species Silurus glanis. The sequence continues at coordinate 3,668,145 of JAAIIK010000025.1, forward strand.
TTCAGAAATGTGACAGTTTCGAGCTAATTTTAAACATTGAAGCAGCCTTTATTTTGTCACATACACATATCCCAGGCTTGTGGCCAAAGTACAGGGTCAGCAGGAGGGTCTTGCTCAAGGCCAGACTAATGGCAGCTTGGCTTTAATGCTTGAATGTGTGTGTGAAACGCTTCATGCCTCATGGGAACAGAATCTTAGACTTAGACAACAAGTGTGTCATTTGGGTCATAGGTTTCCAAACCAACAGGCTCATTTCTGTCATTTGGTTCTGGTCGAAAAACAAGTTGAACTCCTAACCTACTGATCAGTAACCCAGAGCCTTAATCAGTGTGACACGACAAGAAGCAAGATCACTGGGAGGGAAAAAATAAGTAAATAAATAAAAACTCCCACATCTGTAAAAGAGTTTGACTGAAGCAGTTAATGCTTAGCAAACAAGCAAAGCCTATTTACTAACAGGTCTTCACATTTCATTTTCCCGTGAAAGGGCTTTGCCACATTTATTCACAAAATGTTCCTTTAGTGACATGCTAGATAACAGACTAGCAAGACTAGAAATGTTGTGACATTTGGCCTTGACATGGACTTAACACTGTAATGGATAAGATTCTGGGAAGAGCAGGCTGGCAGAAGCAGTAGATGGAGACAAACCTATCTGTAGTAATGATGGACAGAACAGCACATTCTACAATGTCCCTACATCCCAGAGTGGAAAAGAAACAGAGCTCCATTTTGAGCTGGATTAATATAAAGGGAGATGGACATGGCTGCAATTCATGTGCTTTGCTGGTATGCTTTAGTGCTGCTGGTGACATGCCTCCCAAAATTCTAACAACCTCACCATATCACCATAGCTCATGTTCCAACGCTACTGCTAGACTCAACATTAGCTCCCCCCACCCACACACATTCACAAAAAGGAAAGCTGTATCTTTCGCTCCTTTCTCCTCCCCTCCCCATGCTACTGATTATAGCATTTGTTTATGCACTTCATGCTTTTGATCTCGGTGTCCTCCTTTTCTTGCTTTTATCTAATAATGCCGTTCTCCCTCCTGCGTTTGCGCCAAAGGATTCAGCAGTGTTCTTTTCCCTGACATTCGTTTTCTCAACTCTATGTGGCTTGTTTTTTTAATGGTTATGTGAGTACCACACTCTTCCTCACTCATGGCATAATATAAAAGAGAGAGAGAGAGAGAGCAATAGCACACATCTGCCCTTGCTAATTTTCAACACTGCTTATTTGCAAACAATGCAGGGCAGGCGGTTTGGCAGCGAAAAACCCAAAAGCTCTTTCACAAGCAGATGGAGATTTGGCAGATCTTTTTTTTTTAAACCTCCAATAATCACTCACTATTTACATGAATCTTGCATCCACCCCCTCTCTTAAATGTCCCCAACAATAATTTACATGAACTACAAATGCTAATTGACCTGGACTTTAAGCTTAGTTTATAAGGTGTCCACCTGACTGCGTATCGCAACTTGTCGAATGGAAAGGATTGTTTGCTCAGTTGTACAAAACAAAGGAAGAAAGAAATTAGGCAAACTGACAGCTGGGCTGAGAATTACTCACTCATGTGCAGGAGAGAGAGAGAGAGAGAGAGAAAGAGAGAGAGAGAAATATACTTCCAGAAAAAGACAGCAGGAAAAAGAAATGCGTAGCATGTGCATGCACAGTAATCCCCCGCTTTACCACGGTTTGAATCTCGTGTCCCCCCGTTTATCATGGAATTGCATTTGGCACATAACTAATTAGTTTGGCTGATTTTTCCGGTCTCTTGCGGATAGCACGATAGACCAAAAAACTTATAGGGAATTGTTGTTATGGAGTTTTATGTTAAAATAATGACATGTATTAATAAACATATAATTATTAATTATAAAATGAAGTAAAATGTTAATACAGTACAGTACTGGATATAAAATAGCATTTTTGGGGTGGCGTCCGCTTATCGCGCTTTTCCGTTTATCGCAGTTGGTTTATCGCTTTAAACGGGGGATTACTGTAGTTACTCACTCAACCTGAAGATGATGGTGAGTCCAATTAAAATGCTTCATCAGACCAATCTTTATTTATAAAATAAAAATAATGATACATTGTTTGAAATAAAAATCTAAATAACACAACATGATTTAAATTCAATGTTTTCCTCTAACAAAAAAACATTAAAATAATTATCTATGAATTATAGCATTTTCTGTCAAAACACAGTTGCACAAATAAAGTTTTAAGACCAAAAAATAATAACTGCGCCAACAAAGAATCAACCCTAAATTGCATCCCCTAAACCATCATTAGAACTACAAATACGAATCAGATAGAATCACATTTTATGTCCATGATCACACTGTGTAAAACTGAATAGATTGTTAATGCTTGTTTGAGTCCTTTAAAGGTTAATGCTTTCAGAAATTCTGGGATATTTCAGCCCAAACCTAGTTCTATCCTGCCAGGTCTTCATATCAGGATCTTGTTACACAAATTAACAGTGAAGTGGTTGCAAAGACTCAGTATATACCCACCCCACCACCTCTTAAACCACCCAAACCCACCCAAACCTTTCAAAATGCATGGAGGAATGTTCCAAAACCCTGTTTCAACCATGGAGGAACGTTCCAAAGTGTTTCAACCATGTTAGAAGTTACAGAAAGTGGCTGAGACCTATTGTTCATCTATCCCTTAAGAAGACTAGTCTCATCTTATTTAAGAAAAACAAATATCATGTAAAAATTTAGCTATATATGAATTTAGTTGTTGTTTTTAAACAGAAAAATATGTGACGTGACCTGATTGCAATAAGGCCTGAGGTGCCAAGTAACCAAATGCAACTTGGTTATAATCTAACTGTATCCAGAATTCACTTAGCTCAAGATACCATCCACTTATTATTATAAATTATGGATTAAACTAATCTAACACTTGGTTTCCTCTACTGCTATTACAAACAAACAGCTGTAAACCATCAGGGGTCGCCACAGCGGATCATCCGCATGTTTGATTTGGCACATGTTTTTACGCTGGATGTCCTTCCTAACCCAACCCTCCCCATTTATCCGGGCTTGGGACCGGCGCTAAGAGTGGCTGGGGTTGGTTCCCTGACCGGGGATCGAACCCGGGCCGCAGCGGTGAGAGCGCCGCATCCTAACCACTAGACCACCAGGGGACCGTGTAAACCATTAAACCACTACAAATTAATTTTTGTTAAGTAGAGTGCTTTTTGTACATTAAATACATTTAAATAAAAAGCCAATCAAACAAATTGAATATGAATATGCAAGAATATGCAAGTAAGTAAGTATTTTTAACTAAAATGAAATAAAAAAAACAGAGCTCCTCAGTTATCCCTTCTAAGCATTTATGCAGATTCTTTTATTCAAGTTGATGTACAAAAGTACTCTGTTGAGATTTGTTTACCTCTAACAACATCCATGTTGTAATGGCATGGAAGTAGCAGGCTTTTTGCGTATTGACAAGCTGTACTGAATGATACATAACCTAGCCAAATCACAATTGTCTTGCATTTGTTAAGTCAGGCTAATTCTAAATACTATCCATAGCAAAACATGAATCTTGAGAGCATTTAACATGGCCCAAATCTATAGGTGATTGTGCTTCTTATGGGAACAAGACATTGCTAAGTAGATTACAGACGTTAAACTGAACCTTGCACTGTGTGGTCTGGACTATTATACAGACACAAATTCTGTTCTGTAACAGACAGGAAGCAAAGATTAAATAAAAGTCAGTCATAAAGGGGCACATTTAAAAGTCTTTATCAGACTCCACTGTCTAGCCACAGGAAGCAGACGGTTTTTTGACAGTCAGAAACTGAGGTGATTTTTAAAAGGTTAACTCTTTTTTTTTTTTTTTTTTTTTGTCTTGCTCTTTATAGAAAACATTGTGGATTTTCTGTGTATATGAAACTGCAGCCATATTAAAGTACAATACTTATTTAAAGATGTTAATTAAGTGTATTTATGGATTGCTGTTTATAAAAGTGAATGTCTGGAAGGCTTTTTTTTGTTGTTTGTTGAAAAAACCATGTAATTACAGATATGGCAAAGAACAAAAACACTCTAGCTGCTTGCAGCTCAAAGGAATCCAGATCAAGAGAGAACTTCAGTTCATTTAAACGTTATGCCTGATTAACCCATGAAAAATGAATCTATTGATTAAATACCCATCTGTGGAAGCCTAGGCTTCAGCCAGCGCCTCCGCTTCAAGCTTTACTGATCTGAGGAGCATGCCATACTTATTTTAGCATATGAATAATTTAGAGCGTTTGTACACTCACTCCATAGGATATTGGTCTATCATTGTAAAGTAATCTCATTTGGAGCACCACTCCAATGTGGGCAGCCTTGGACTCTGGGATCAGCCAACTGGAGTGGTGGAATAAATTAGGAAATTTGGAGAGTGGCCCTAACAGGACTTGTGGGATTGAACAGAACTGACAGAATCTTTTAAAAGGGCGTGTGGGTTTTAGAAAATGTCAGACAGTGCTACCTCAACCTCTCTTGCTGAAATAAAAACTGAGGACACTTCTCAGCAATCTCAGTTGACTAGATTAATACAAAATATGATCCAACTCTACTAGTGGAAGATGAAATGAAATTGAGCTAACTAAAAAGTGCTGTATTGATATCAGTGTTCATTATATACAATGTTCATCTGTTATACAGCTAGCTATAAAAAAACACAGCCATGTGCAACATCGTAACTTACAATAAAATTGGAATAAACAGCTGGCTGGAATGAACCTCATCAGTATGTCAAAACACAATTTATTATTGTGCCAAAGACAAAAAATATTTTTTAATTTAATTTGTTTATGAAAGCCAGACAGTTTATTTATGGTTCAATGCACATAAAAGGCGTTATGTTATGCAGTCATAACTTGAAATGCAAATCAAGCTCATGGACAGGATGAAGAACAGTGATGTATTTTTACACACATGGTCACAGAATTTCTGTGTTTTATAGCAAGAGTGTAATGGCTGCTTTTGAGAGAGATGAGAAAGAGATCAGGAGGCCAGAGGCCCAACAAATGGCCACCTGACAAATCAATACAGCAGTATCTAAGTCTCTTATATTAGCAGCCTAAATGCCTAATAATAACATTTAGCCTAGATGAGATGCGTGTTTAGTATTAAGAGGACACGTGCAGAGATAAGCTTATAACATTTATAACTATAGCTTATAGCTTATAACTCACTCAGTTTCACCAGACGGCCCGCTCTAGGAAGAGTCCTGGTGGTTCCAAACTTCTTCCATTTATGGATGATGGAAGTGTCATGACAAAGTCTGTGAATACTTATGTACATGTGATTTTTTTATTTTTTTATTTCTAATAAACAAAGATTTTAAACAAACTTATTTTACGTTGTCATTATAGGGTATTGTTCGTAGGATTTTGAGGAAAATAAGGAATGTAATCAATTTTGGGATAAGGCTGTAACATAACAAAATGTGGAAAAAGTGAAGCACTGTGAATACTTTGCACTGTATGTAGCAATCAGCCACACACACACACACACACACACACACACACACACACACACAGACAGGCTGGCCAAGGCCTAATAGTCAGAAATCACCCTCTCACTTCTTAACCCACCTTTTTTTAGTCCTGTCTTCTTTCTTACCCCCTACTCTCCTATCTCACACCCCACCCCCCCACTCCCACTTACATACATACATCTAACCTGACAATTAAATCCCCATATACATGAGCCATTAAGGACACCAGGCATGGCTATTTGCCCATGTGTGTTAGAAGAGTGGGGGTATGTGTGGGTGGAAGTGAAGTGCATCTGTTCATTTCCACTTGGCCTGTGCTTGGCTCATCTTATCTCCACGGTGATGCTCCGGGGCTCATAATCAGCACCTGTGAACAATTCATTACTGTAACCTAACTGAAGGAGTGGGTGTATGTGTGTGTGTGTCAGTGTGTGTGAATAGGGTACTAGGCAGAGGCAGCCATGTCTGCCCCTTTAAGGGATGAATGGGGAATGGATGAACAAAGGAAAAGGGGTTCTGTGGATAAAAATTACTCACCAAATGTCCTTTAGCTTCCCACAGTGAGACGCTTGAGACTCCCCATCTATCTAGCCATCTATCTGTCTATCTACTTTAGCTATGTAGCTACTGGTGGCCAGTAAATACAAGATAAACAAATACACACACAAATACACACACCAAAATCATTAGCAACTTTTATAGTGCCTGTGATGATAGTTTAATGTTTATAAATGCCTCTGTGCACTGTTCATCACTAAAAAGCCCAACTGCTAATTTGCTGATACTGGCTCTGGCACAAGTCTTATTTCTGACAGAGTTTGTGTTCGAGAAAGCCAGTGAACTGGATTCGTTTTTTGGCAGCATTTGACTTCTAATAATTATGGTAAAATATTAAGAATGCCCCCCACCCACCCTGGCCATTCAGTCGTTAAAGCCTCTGACCATAAATAATCTGCTGTTGGAGCTCCTTAGCAATAGTACCTGTCATTATGACATACCTTTTGATTTCAACAACTCGTTTATATGAATTGGACAATGTGACAATGTGACCTTTGATTCATGCATCAAGAAACACTGACACCACTGTCAAGTCCTGAGCTTAGTGATTGTAATCCCTGGTGCTGTTGTAAGAATGTGTTGTGTATCTGTTTCCTATTATCAGATCATTTGTCAGAGGCTAGTTTATTACTGAAATAAGTCAGTCACACACTGGCTAACATTTTACAAACAACGTCTTTACTTCTCCGCATGAATTCACCGACAACACAAACGAAACTTCACATCATGCTTAGTACTCTCTTGTCTTAAAGGCACAGATGTAATTATAATACATGACAAAATGCCATGTACTAGACATTTCATTGTACTTACACATATTTTTAGCAATCCAGAAGTCACTGTGAAAACAAGCTTTGACTCACCTGTCTGTGAAAATGACATGTTTTCAGTTAATCCTAAATTTAACTTCTGTGTATCAGTTCACCCACTACTCTATCTGTGTAAAGTTTGTATTTAAGTGTTTCAGAATGACTTCCGTCCTCCGTTTTGATTTTAATTAACCCTAATTTGCCTTTTTAAATAATGACTTGTCTGCTGATTTGGATGGGTAACAAATGATTTGCATTTCCATCCATCTGTCTATAATTGCATGAAAAAAAACACAAAACAACCCACTAAATTCGACTTCAACTTTAAGCCTGTTGGTCTGATAGTAAGCCTGTATGCATCACCAAAATCTCAATGTCGCTTCCTTTTCAAAACACACTGTGTGTTTAATGCCTAAGCAAACTTGTCTTATAAGAAAACACTAAATCTATGTAGCTGTCAGTGCACTTAGCTGCTGAATAAACATGCTAACTCATGCTCATGCTCAACTAATTACACCGTAAGCTGTATATCTTTTCTTTTTTTCTCCCCCACAAGCAGTGCAGCAGTATTAAAAAAGCCACAGTGGGAATGCTAATGAATGTTAGCTAAACAAAGCCTTTATTAATGACAGTTTGCAGATAACAGGGAGTAGACGAGCCGAAAATAGAGAGAAAGACAAAGAACGGTAGAAGGTCTCTGTTGATGAACCTAACAACCAGATTCTAAAAGAGGAATAGGGATATTTACTTTTATATCTTCTTCTTCTTCTTCTTTCGGCTGCTCCCATTAGGGGTCGCCACAGCGGATCTTCCGTCTAGAACCTAACAACCAGATTCTAAAAGAGGAATAGGGATATTTACTTTTATATCTTCTTTTTCTTCTTCCGGCTGCTCCCATTAGGGGTCACCACAGCGGATCATCCGTCTCCATACCCCTCTGTCCTCTACAGCTGCCTCTTTCAACCCAACTACCTGCATGTCTTCCCTCAGCACATCCATGAACCTCCTTGGCCTTATTCTTTTCCTCCTTCCTGGTGGCTCCATCCTCAGCATTCTCCTACCGATATACCCCATGTCCCTTCTCTGCACATGTCCAAACCATCTCAATTTCGCCTCCCTCACCTCGTCTCCAAAACATCCCACATGTGCTGTCCCTCTAATAAAGTAATTTCTAATCCTGTCTATCCTCATCACTCCAAACGAAAACCTCAACATCTTCAGCTCTGCTACCTCCAGCTCCACCCCCTCTCTTTTGCTCAATTACCTTTATATAATGTCATTATATGTGCATAGACAGAAATCCAAATTATCCACTGTTATTAAATGTAGGGTTTTCACTGCATACTCACTTGTGGTGTGATTATTATGTGTTTTTTCTGTGTTTAATATGGGCCTCTTTATGTGAGATGGGGGCTGGGAGGAGTCAAGGTTTGAAAAGGAAGTACTGTAGGTGAGGCGAGTATAAAAAAACAATAAAAGTTGAGCTGCTGAGCTAACACGTTAAACGGGTCACCTCTCTTCTGTTGATAAACACAACATGGTGTCAGAAGTAAAGCGATACTAGAGGTGTGACAGAGTGAGAGCACAAGAAAAGAAAGCCAGTGGCAGTTGAGCGAGCAGAATGAGGAAGGACGACGTGGATCCCGTGAATTTGAGCATGCCTCTGAGCGCCATCTTCACGATTCAGCCTCCGTAACCGTTTAATTTCTCAAGACCTCAAGAGTGGGAGAAATAGATATGGTGGTTTGAAAGATTTCAACTGGCCAGTAATTTACATGTCAGCTCGCAGGCGGATCAGGTGAACATATTAATACACTGCATGGGACGACAGACGATGTGTTGAGAGGGCAGTCTTTGGCTGATATGCAGCGGCAGAAGTACGATACAGTTAAAGAGACATTCAACATATGGTTTGTGCCCAAAAACTTTGTAATCTACGAATGGGCAAGATTCAATCAAAGAGTGCAGCAGCCAAATAAACCAGTTATTAATTTCATAACAGCCCTGTATGCTCTTGCAGAAAACTGTAACTATGGTGGTCTTCATGATGAACTGCTTAGAGATAGACTTGTAGTTGGTTTAAGAGACAGTCCATTGTCTGAGTGGATGCAGCTGGACAGAGACCTCACTCTTGAGAAAGCTATTAATATGGCATGGATCAGCACAAAGCACTTCTAGGTCGGCCAGCAATTTTAAAGTTCAATCTTGTAGTTAGGCTTGACAGTGTGGATGCAAGCATACTCAAAATCATGTACCCGAAGTTGTGTCAAGGCCTATGTATGGTATGCCAGCCCTACACCATGAAGCTCGAGCAGAAAGTGAGTCCATTTTCCCTAGCAACCCCTAGTAGAGTTCCACTTCCCTTGTTGAGAAAGGTTAAAAAGGAGTTAGAGTGCATGGAGCAGCTTGGAGTCATAACAAAGGTTGAGGAGCCAACCGACTGGTGCTCCAGCATGGTACCTGTGCCCAAGAAGAATGGTACATTACGTATCTGCATTGACCTCACCAAACTGAATGAGGCAGTATGTAGGGAGAAGTAAATTATGAATTATTAAGAGCGGGGTGAGACCTGATCCAGACAAGACTAGAGCGGTGCTGCAGATGAAAGAGCCATTTACCATCAGTGAAGTCTGCAGCTTTCTCAGTATGGTAAACCAATTGGGTAAATTTATATCATGTCTTGCAGAGAAAGACAGGCCACTGAGGGACCTTCTGTCTAAACGAAACCAGTGGGGCTGGGGTAAAGCACAGCAAGAACTGAAACTGTCTGCTGATGCATCATCATGCAGCCTTGGTGTGGTTCTTTTACAGAAAGAGAAGGAGCAGTGGAAACCAGTGGTTTATGAATCACGTTCACTTACCCCCACAAAACAATAGTATACCCAGAAAGGAGGCCTTAGGTCTGACCTGGGTATGCAATGGGTTTAAAGACTTTCTCATAGGACGTCACTTCCATCTGAAGACAGACCACAAACCCCTGGTCAACCTGCTGGGTATTCAAGAGCTAGCAGAAATTCCTCAGAGAATTCAGAGATCTTTGATAAGGTTGATGAGGTACAATTACACCATCATACATACATATAAAACGTTGGTGACATCTGTAGCGTCTGCGTAAAATCATTTGTTGATCAGTTGGATCTCATGTCCCAGACACCCCTTTTAACCCTTAACATCTGCAAATAAATGACACACTGGACCTCACAGCCTACACTTATATTCAGAGGTTTAATGCCAAAGTGTCTTCCGGCACACCGAAGCCAATACACAGACAGTTCTCTGGTTTTACTACCTAACTTCAAAAACATTTCAATGGGAAGGCATTTAACACCCAGCAACAGGCACCAGCACATCTGGGTGTGAATAGATAGCCCATGCTTAAATTCTATTTAATTTAATTAATTTTTCTATTTGTATAGCGCTTTTAACAATAAACATTGTCTCAAAGCAGCTTTACACAGATAATGTGGTGATAAAGAATGAATAAGATATTTATAAGTGTATGTTTGTCCCTGATGAGCAAGCCGGTGGCCCCAAACACCCTTAGCACACACACATAAAAACATTTTCTTTATTTAGGCGATAATAAAGTGTTCCAAATACAGTATGATATATGCATCTCTTCTCCCTTCATAATATCAACCTAGTTACAACTCTGTGTTGGCATTAGTTACAAATGCTGTTTTTTCCTTTTGTCCTTTGTATCAAAATTATCGTCTTTAGGTTACGTATGTAACCTTAGTTCCCTGAGGGAACGAGATGCTTCATCACAACACTTTGAGGACGCCTCGACGTTGCTCACGCTTTGAATCACGTGTGAAATCCGGCCAATGGCAAGGCATCAACGGCGGGGTGACGTCACGACCAGGAAGCACAAAACTCGTCCTGTGGACATACATGTCAAGTTCTCGCATTGGACACAGTCAGTTTTGCTTCTCCTGGTCAGGGGCTTGGAAGGGAGGAGGGTAGAATGCCTGCAGCATGACAGGTCATGGAGAAACCGCAGGCACCTTAGGTATGTACCCAGGTTTAGGGTAAAGGAAGTCACTGGCCATGCCAGGGGTAAACTCCAGGAAAGACGGGGCCACGGAAAGAGCCTGTAGATCCGCGACCCTCTTCAGAGAAGATATATCCAGAAGAAAAGCAGTCTTAATATAGCGATAGCGGACATGTAACACTTCAGGGTTAAAGTGCCAACCCTGTGGCAAACTGTTCCTGCAGGAACTCCAGCACTGAACCAACCGGGCAGTTAACTGGGTCTAATTGGTGGTGCTCACACCACGCAGCAAACAGGTGCCATTTAGCGGCATACAACCTCCTCGTAGAGGGAGCTCTGGAATCAAGGATGGTCTCCACTACTTTAGTAGAGAGACCAGCTGCTAGAAACTGTGCCCCCTCAGAGGCCACAGCCATAGCCTCCATAACTCTGGGCAGGGGTGAACCGGGGTTCCCCCTGCCTGGGAGAAGAGATCCCTCCTGGCAACAATTTCCCAACCAGATCCGTGAACCATTGTCGAGGTGCCACCAGGAGGAGACGGGCTCCTTTCTGGCGAACTCCCTCCAGAACACACGGGAGCAGCACAATAGGGGGAAAGGCGTACAGGCATAGCCTCGCCCATGTCTGTACCATGGCGTCCAGCCCCAAGGGGGCTGGGTGAGAGAGAGAGGACCAGAGGGGACAGTGCAAAGTCTCCTGAGTTGTAAACAGATCCACCTGGGCTCTGTAAAATCTCCCCCATATCTGACCACCACCTCGAGGTGGAACCTTCATTCCCCGGGCCTCTCGAGGCTGGTCTCTGGCCCGTCCAGAGCGGCTGGAGCAATGCCCTGCAGCCGTTGAGGACTCCTGAGAGGCGATGGGTCTCCTCCATTCACTATGAGGCCGGGCGGGGATTTGGGGGGAGACACCCGCTGGAGGTGACTGTGCCCTGGTGGCGCTGAGGATGGACAGGCACTGTGCAATGAGGTGTACACTGCTCTACTAAGATTAAGGCTATCTGAGAGTCAGGGCCTGTGCGCCACGGCCTGCTTGTTGGAGAGGACGACCCTCAGGTCGGCCAGCTCTTTGGGCTTGGGCCTAGAGCATCTCTGTTTTTGGGATTTGCAGTGCCTGGCAACTCCGGGCTGGAGCTGTGCCCACCAAACGACCCCATGGGAGCGACGGGGAAGGTACCACTGGAATGCTGCTGATTGCTTTTTGGCCTCCTGAAACTTGTCGACAACCACACCTACGGCGTCACCGAACAAGCCAGGAGGGGCCATCGGAGCATCGGGAATATCCGACAGCGTGAGCCACAGATGCCTTTCTGTGGCTATTAGGGCTGACATGGTGTAGCTTCTTAACATCATCAGCCCCAGAGCTGAATCCCTCATCCATCTCCCGCAGCAGGTCAGCCTGTTATGCTTGCAACACACTTATCGTGTGGAGACAACCCGCAGCCTGACCCGCTGCCGAATAAGCCTTGCTTACTAGAACTGAAGTGGCTCGCAACGGTTTAGTAGGCAATATCGCGGCCTTAAGGAACGATGCTACACCCGGGGAGAGATAGCTAGCTAGCATCTCTTCAACCCGTGGCATCGCTCCATAGCGACACTCCTTGAACCCAACGACGTTCGCGTACCGCGAGGTTTGTTGGAAAAAGAGGCAGGCCACATATGGGCTCTCACCGAGGTGTCCAGATCCGGGAAAAAAGGCAGGCCCCGGCGTGGAGGCTGTGACGCAGGGCGCAGGAAGCTTTCATCCAGCTTACTGGGTGTGTGCTGCTTCCGGCTTCTCATCCAGCCAAGCTAACTCAAGCATGGACATGGCCCACGTCACTACCTCCAGGAGCACCTCATAAACACAGGCTGGAAGGAGTTTGTGGGCTCGTAGACTCCAAAATCTCTCCCTCCTCGGAGGAAGAAATGTGGAGAACTGCGCTGCTCGCGCCGGGGGAACAAGCTGCCGAAGTGCATGCTTTCCCCAGGGAACAAACAATCGACCTGCCAGGTGAGGCCGGAGAAAGAGAAAGAGACGCACCCGTCTCCATGCCTTCTGCTAGATCCACCTGCTAGCCCCACGACATCCAGCGGCACTTTGCCTCGGCAAGAGCGGGGCCCGAACTGCGAGGAAAAGCACTCTCCTCAAAATAAAGCGGGGGCAATGAGGAACACACAGACGGAAATCTTGTTAGCTTTTCCTGCCCATGTTTGCACAGAATCACACACAAAGCGCTTACCTGAACAAGCAGCAGATAGCATCGGCTCCACTGCATGCGCATTTTCTAGCTTCCTGGTCGTGACGTCTTCCTGCCGGTGACGCCGCGTCTTGCCATTGGCCGGATTTCAAACGTGATTCAGAGCGCGGACGCATTCCCAAAGCGTTGTGACGCAGCTCGAGTTCCCGAAAGAAAACTGCTCTCTATTTCTTAAAAAATGGTGTATGCTATAGGATTGTGAGGTGTACTGTACTGTTTTTAATACGCTTTGGGTAAAACTTCATCAGTTCTCCAGACCAGCCACAAACATGCAAATGGGCCACTGTGAAAAGTGCTAAACTTAAACTGGAATCAATAACAAAACATACCACAATTCTGATGCTGATTAGATGGAAGACACAAACATCTATTTAGAGAATGTTGTAGGATGCATGCCTTCCAGTCCTAACTATTTGGCTGAACTAAGAGAACAGATGAAAATGGACCCCACATGCTCTGAGGTGATGATGCAATGCCAGGAAGGATGGCCAGACCTCAGCCACATAACAGATGTGTTGAGGAAATTCTGGCCTGAAAGAGCAATTATCATGGTTCATGATGGTCTTTTATTAAAGGGAGCCCGGCTGGTAATACACACAACAATGCGCAGCCCAGTCCTGGAAAAGCTGCACGAAAAGCACCAGGGAATGCATGCTCGAGACTCAGTTTGGTGGCCCGGGCTAAGTGGACAGGTAAAGGAGCTGTTCAAAACTGCACCACATGTATTAATGAACGGGCCAATCCGACTGAGTTTTTAATGCCTTCTGATTTTCAGACCAGACTGTGGCTTAAATTGGTAAACTTGTTTTCAATACATGGGAGCACTTATTTACTGGTGGTGGACTATTTTTCCAGGTTTGTTGAGATTGCCAGGCTAACCCCTGCTAAATCGGATGATGTGATAGTACACTTGAAGTCTATGTTTTTACGGCATGGAATCCCCGAGTTCCTTTTCTCAGATAATGGACCTCAATTTTCCAGCCAGACGTTTGCAAGCTTTGCAGCAGGCCATAGCTTTAGTCACATCACCAGCAGCCAGAGATTTGCTCAAAGCAATGGAGAAGCTGAGCATCATGTTCAGATGGTAAAACATCTTCTCAGCAAAGCAAAGGAGCCCTATTTGGCATTGCTGGCCTAAAGACAACACGGCTCACAAATGGCTATAGCCCTTCTCAGCTTCTAATGGGGAGGAGGCTACGTACGCCTATACCATCACTCGCTTCTGATTCCAAGTCTCCCTGACTACACCGCTGTGGGAGCAAAGGAGAAGGGAATAACAAAGAAGCAGGTTACAACACATGTCACCATCCAAGACAACTCAGTCAACTTCCCTCCGGTCAGAGAGTTTGGTATATAGACACTAAGACTGAGGGTAGTGTTTTAGTGCCCATTCAGCTCCTCGTTCATATTTGGCGGAAGGCCCTCAAGGCACCATCAGAAGGAACAGATGTCATCTCATTCCTATGCCGAACACCGAACGGTGTGCTGAAAGTTTCCTGGAAACTAGTGATCAAACAGAAGAGTGGGATCACTCCCTGGAATCGTCAACAGCTCGAACAGGCAATACTCCCATGGTGTATACAAGATAAGATCAGGAAGGACAGTGATCCAACCAAAGAGACTGGACATATACATTTCTAAAAGTGAATGTGGGTTTCACATATTGTTAGTAAAATGAAAAGTTAAAGGTTGCATGGGAAATAAAGAGAAAAGACAAACCACTAGTTCAGTTATTAGTGAATGTGGTAATGTAAGTTCAAAGGTAATATTGAGGGTCAATTAATAGTCATGTTATGACTAACACTTTCAAGTGTTGTTATAAGGGGAGATGTGACGTAATTATTATGTGTTTATTCTGTGTTCTGGGGCTCTTTAAGAGAGTTGAGGGCTTAGTGAGGCATAAATGTCCTCACTAAGCTTCAATATATTTAGTTTATCCAAATTTTTTTTCTTGATATTAAAAGGAGTTCTCTGAAGTGCTAATTGAATGTGTAGTAATATGTTTTTTTGAATGAAAAGGACACCAAGAACTATCTTCTTGGGTATTCAAATGCCTGGTTAATCATTTAATGCACCAGTAATTGATTCACTGGAATCAATATCTAAGTATTTGTTATGCAACAAATACTCAGATACTCAGAAAAAATGTTGGTCTTGTGGTGTTCAGATGCACCCGCCATGGTCGGAAAGGGCCAATAACAAAGTAGGAGCAGGTGGTCAGGGATGATGTTTGAGAAGTGGAATAAATATATTTCCAGTAACATGCAGTGTTTCAACATGTTAACCCAGCCATTAGGGTTAAATCCAGCCATTAAAGTTAATCCCAGCCATTAGGGTTGCACAAGCCTGGGTAAATGGGGAGGGTTGTGTCAGGAAGGACATCCAGCGTAAAACATGTGGCAAATCAAATATGCAGATCACAAACCTAAACTCCATACTGAATCAGTGTGGGCCCAGGTTACCAACAACTGCCACAGGTATTGTTAGCCAACAGGGTACTGGAGGAAATTGGGCTACTGTTGGCCAAAGGAGGAGAAGGAGAGGGGGGAGACGTCTACAGAGACAGCAGGAAAAGGAGAAGTGGAGGAGAGTGAAGATTATGGTTGGTACTTTAAATGTTGGTACTATGACTGGTAAAGGGAGAGAGTTAGCTGATATGATAGAGAGGAGAAAGGTATGTTGTGTGTTGTATAAAAAATATAGGGATATAGGGTGACATATAAAAAAAAGAAGGAAGGTGCACACAGGTGAACTATATTTTATGCAGAAAATCCAACCTGAAGGAAATTGGAGACTGTAAGGTGTTGGCAGGGGACAGTGAAGTTAGACAGCATTGGATGGTGGTCTGTAGGATGGCTTTAGAGGTGAAGAAGAAGAGGAGGAGAGTGAGAACTGAAAGAAGAATAAGAAGGTGGAAACTGAAGGAGGAAGACTGCAGTGTGCGAGTCAGGGAACAGGAAAGACAGGACATCTGGAAAGAGAAAGGAAGACAAAAGATGTTGTGGTGGAATGAGGAAGTGCAGGAGAGCAGAAGGAGAAAGAGGTTGGCAAAACAGAATTGAGATCGACAGAGAGATGAGAAAAGTAGGCAAGAGTACAAGGAGATGCAGCAGCAGGTAAAGAGGGATGCAGCAAAAGCAAAGAAAAAGGCATATGAGGAGCTGTATGAGAAGTTGGACACTTAGAAGGGAGAAAAGGATTTGTACTAAGTGGCGAGGCAGAGGGACCGTGCTGGGAAGGATGTGCTGCATGTTAGAGCAATAAAAGGTGCAAATGAAAATAAATAAGTTAAATATACAGCGGGGAAAATAAGTATTTGACACATCAGCATTTTCATCGGTAAGGGGATTTCAAGTGGGCTATTGACAAAATTTCCACCAGATGTAGCCATCAAGACAAATATAGAATTCATACAAAGAAATCAGTACATTTAAGTATACAAGTTGAGTCATTATAAATAAAGTGAAATGACACAGGGAATAAGTATTGAACACACTTTATTTAATACTTTGTAGAAAAGCCTTTGTTGGTGATTACAGCTTCTAGATGCCTCTTGTATGGAGAGACCAGTCGTCTGCATTGCTCAGGAGTGATTCTGGTCTTTAAATCTTGAAGGTTCCTTGGGCCCCTTTTATGAACTTTGATCTTCAGTTCTCTCCATAGATTTTCTATGGGATTTAGTTAAGGTGATTGACTGGGCCATTCAAGCAACTTGATTTTCTTTCTTTGAAACCACTTCATTGTTTCCTTGGCCTTGTGTTTGGGATCATTGTCTTGCTGAAATGTCCACCCTCTTTTCATTTTCAGCTTTCTGGTAGATGGCAGCAGATTTTTATCCAGAATGTCCTGGTACATTTCTCCATTCATCCTGCCTTCAATAATATGAAGTCTGCCAGTACCCTTTGCTGAAAAGCAGCCCCAAACCATGATGCTTCCACCCCCAAACTTAACTGTTGGTATGGTGTTCTTGGGGTGGTGGGCAGTGCCATTTCTTCTCCAAACATGGTGTGTAGAATGACTGCCAAAAAGTTAAATTTTGCTTTCATCTGACCATACTATAGTCTCCCAATAATCCACAGGCTTCTCCAAATGCTCTTTTGCAAACTTTAACCGAGCCTCAACATGCTTTTTGTTCAGCAATGGAGTCTTGCGTGGTGAGCATGCATAGATGCCATGGCGGTTCAGTGCATTGCTTATAGTTTTCTTTAAAACAACAGTACCTGCTGATGCAAGGTCTTCCTGAAGTTCTGCCCGAGTGGTTCTTGGCTCTTGGTGAACTCTCCTGATTATTCTTTGGACTCCTCAGACAGGGATCTTACGTGGAGCACCTGATCGTGGCCAGTTTATGGTGAACTGATGCTCTTTCCATTTCCGGATAATGGCCCCCACAGTGCTCACAGGAACATTCAGCATTCTGGAAATGCGACTATAACCATTCCCATCAAAATGCTTTTCAACGATAAAATTACGAAAATCTTGAGAGAGTTCTTTGCTTTTACCCATCATGAAGTCTTTCCTGTGTGCCTCCTGGGTAATGAAAAGCCTTTATAGGCCATCAATTAGGACTAAAGCAGCTGATATCAATTAGTACTGATAGGGGGCAGGGTCTCTCTCTGAATACTGACAGATTTCAGGTGATCTCCTGGCTTTCAATGCCGTTTTGCACCTTGTTATCTTTATGTGTTCAATACTTATTCCCTGTGTCATTTCACTTTATTTATTATGACTCAACTTGTACACTTAAATGTTCAGATTTCTTTGTATGAATTCAATATATGGCTTGATGGCTACATCTGGTGGAAATTTTGTGTCAATAGCCCACTTAGAAATCCCCTTACTGATAAAAATGCTGATGTGTCAAATACTTATTTTCCCCGCTGTAAGTAACAAAAAACATAACTGATTAAATAAATAAACTAAATAGACCTTGCTATTCAGAAATGAATAAAAAGTTAATAAAAATCTGAGAGAAGTTGTGTCTTTGACAAAAATGGCTAATATATGCATCTATTTTTTAATTGTTTGTTTGTTATTTACTCAATAGTTTAACTGCAGCAAATTCACTGCCTATACCCTTGTTATCTATTTATAGACTGTATATGCATTTACATATTCAACTGCACTTTTTGCACTTCTGGTAGACGAATATACTGCATTTATTTGCTGAGTAACTGTGTTGTGCACTAGGACTAGAATACCACTTATTTTCGTTTCCATCCAGTACCAAAACCTTCTTAAGTCAAGTGTCATCTATATTGATGACAATACCAATGCCAGTTCTTACTTAATATGCTTTTCTGTGAGATTGTTTAGTTTATAGTTTTAAAAAGCCATCATTACTGATATAAAATAATCTGCAATGACCTGGCCTTTACACACAAAGCATACTCAATCAAATCTATTCGATTTCACTGTTGACATTTTCCCCCTTGAGCAAGTCGAATGATCAACTCTCCTGTTTTTTTTACCAAGGTAGCATTAAAAGTATAAATACTATAGGATTGTTTCCACCATCCCTATTGTGCATTGATAACAATGTTGTATTTTTTTTTTTTAAAGATGTGGTAGAAACATAATTGGAACAATTCTATGCCAATTATGATTATCAGTAATCTGCAGTGATTAATTTACATGTATTACTTATTTAGAGTAACTTACATTTATCCTAATCATACATCTGAGTAGCAATTAGATTAAGGGCCTTGCTTAGAGGCCCACGAGTCACAGTGTCAGGGTACAGACCACGAGTCGGAAGTGGGAGTAACTCTATCATGTTTATTGGAAGTACTTAGTACACAAACATGCGGGTATAATCCGTATGGAAGGGGTAATCCGGAAAGCGGGAAGTATAATCCACAAGAAAAGTGTAATCCACAGTACCGGAAGAAGGAGCAGGAACCAGCGGGGAATGCTGCCAGTCAGGAACCAGGTCGATCACCATAGCCAACGAATAGGTCCGACACGAGTGAGATTGGAAGGGGAGCTTATGTAGGGAAATCTAAATGAGAGACAGGTGTCTGTATTTAATGCCGGGAACATCAGAACGAGGCAGCGTGACAGCCACCGAGGGGGCACGGCAGGTGGATCCCTGACACACAGCTTGGTATGGGTGAGATTTAAACTAATGACCTTTAGACCAAAAGTAATTTGCTTTAATCACGATCATCATCAGCCCCATCAATAGGTCAAGCACATCAAATTATGGGGATACAGAGAATATATTGTTTAAAGCTATATAGTTTAGATAGTATTTATTGTGTCAGGTTTCTGGTAAAATCTTTTTAGTTTCAAATTATTTCAGTATTTTGGATCATTTTTCAGTCTGATCTAGAACAACACAGAATCTACAAGAAGAAAATTTAAAGGGAATAAACTGTATAAAAATAAACCCAGCCACAAGCCAGTGCAATCTTAGTGTCAATACCAAGCCCGGATAAATGGGGAGGGTTGCGTTAGAAAGGGCATCCAGCGTAAAACGTGCCAAATCAAATATTTGGTTCACGAATAAGAAATTCATACTGGATCGGTCGAGGCCTGGGTTACCAACGACCGCTATCGTTAGCCAACAGGGTACCGGTGGAAATTGGGCTACTGTTGGCCAAAGAAGAAGAAGGAGAGGAGGAAGACGTCTACAGGAATGGCAGGGAAAGGAGAGGTGGAGGAGAGTGGAGGTTAGGCTTGGTAATTTAAATGTTGGTACTATGACTGGTAAAGGGAGAGAGTTAGCTGATATGATAGAGAGGAGAAAGGTAGATTTGTTGTGTGTTCAGGAGACCAAGTGGAAAGGGAGTAAGACCAGGAACATTGGAGGTGGGTTTAAACTGTTCTTTTATTGTGTGGATGGAAAAAGAAATGTGTAGGGGTGATTCTGAAGGAAGAGTACAGTAAGTGTGCAGTTGAGGTGAAGAGAGTTTCTAATAAGGTGATGAACGTGAAGCTGGAAGTTGAAGGGACAATGATAAATGTCATCAGTGTGTATGCTCCACAAGTGGGTTGTAAGATGGAGGAGAAGGAAAAATTCTGGAGTGAGTTAGATGAAGTGGTAGAAAGTATACCTAGGAATAAAAGTTTGGTGATTGGGGCAGATTTCAATGGTCATGTATGTGAAGGGAACAGAGGTGATGAGGAGGTGATGGGTAGGTATGGCTTTAAGGAGAGTAATGTGGAAGGGCAGATGGTGGTAGATTTTGCTAAAAGGATGGAAATGGCAGTGGTAAACACTTATTTTAAGAAGAAGGAGGATCATAGGGTGATGTATAAGAGTGGAGGAAGGTGCACGCAGGTGGACTATGTTATATGTAGGAGATACATAGGAGATCTGAAGGAGATTGGAGACTGTAAGGTGTTGGCAGGGGACAGTGTAGCTAGACAGCATCAGATGGTGGTCTGTAGGATTGTTTTGGAGGTGTCAGAACAGATTGTTTAACAGTATTTTTTTTTAATTGAGAGGATGCCTGAGGAATGGAGAAGGAGTGTGCTGGTACTAATCTTTAAGAACAAGGGAGATGTGAAGACCTGCAGTAACTACAGGGGAATTAAGTTGATCAGTCACACATGAAGTTATGGGAAAGAGTAGTGGAAGCCAGGCTGAGAGAAGAGGTGACCATCTGTGAGCAACATTATTATTGCATTATTTGCTTTGAGAATGTTGATGGAGAAGTATAGAGAAGTGTTTTTGGATTTAGAAAAAGCGTACGACAGGGTGCCAAAAAGAGGAGTTGTGGTACTGTATGAGGAAGTCAGGTGTGTCAGAGAAATATGTGAGGGTGGTGCAGGACATGTATGAGGACAGTGTGACAGCAGTAAAGTGTTCAGTAGGACTGACCGACTGGTTCAAGGTGGAGGTTGGACTGCATCAAGGATCAGCTCTGAGTCCTTTCCTGTTTGCAGTGGTGATGGACAGGTTGACAGACAAGGTCAGACAGAAGTCTCCGTAGACTATGATGTTTGCGGATGATATTGTTATTTGTGGTGAGAGTATGGAGCAGGTTGAGATGAGCCTGGAGAGGTGAAGGTTCATGCTGGAGAGAAAGGGAATGAAAGTCAGTAGGAGTAAGACAGAGTACATGTGTGTGAATGAGAGGGAGGGCAGTGGAGTGGTGCGGTTGCAGGGAGAAAAGATAAAGAAGGTGAAGGAGTTCATGTACCTGGGGTCAACAGTGCAAAGTAACTGAGAGTGTGTTAGAGAAGTAAAGAAAAGATTGCAGGCAGGGTGGAGTGGGTGGAGGAGAGTGGCAGGAGTGATTTGTGATAGAAGGGTATCTGCAAGAGTGAAAGGGAAAGTCTATAGGACTGTGGTGAGGCCTGCAATGTTGTATGGTTTAGAGACAGTGGCATTGAGTAAAAGACAGGAGGCGGAGCTGGAGGTAGCAGAGCTGAAGATGTTGAGGTTTTCGTTGGGAGTGACGAAGATGGACAGAATTAGAAATGAGTTTATTAGAGAGACAGAGCATGTAGGATGTTTTGGAGACAATGTGAGGGAGGCGAGATTGAGATGGTTTGGACATGTTCAGAGGAGGGACATGGGGTATATCGGTAGGAGAATGCTAAGGATGGAGCCACCAGGAAGGAGGAAAAGAGGAAGACCAAGGAGGCGGTTTATGGATGTGGTGAGGGAAGACAGGCAGATGTAAAGGGACAGGGGGGTATGGAGACGGATGATCCGCTGTGGCGACCCCTAAAGGGAGAAGCCAAAAGAAGAAGAAAAAGTAGAAGAAACTGTATTAAAATACTGTAGCAAAATGTTTCTGTAAATGCATCAGAGGGAAAAAGACCATAGTATTCTGATAGTTACTGCCGTAATTTCGGCTTTGATGATAATATTTGTTTGGAATTGTTGTGAGATTGTTGCCATTACACTACTGCATCAAAATAAGAAAATGTAATACCACCACTATGAAAGTTTTTATAAGATTTTAGGTAACATAATATTTTGTCATATAAAACTACACTCCCCAATGAATCCACTATATTTATTGTGAGAATGATCACCTCTTCTTGCTGTTAGATTTAATAACAAGGCTTGTGGCTTCGAACTGGCACAGAAAAAAAATTATAATTTCATCTAATTTTTCACCTGATGAACAAATTAACATCCTCTGTGTTATTGGCATTGAAGCGTTATGAACAGGAATGTTTGGAGGTGGCACAGTGTATTTCGTCCGACCCTCATGCTAAGCGTCCATAATTGACTAAATAATCAGGTGTAATTGCAATTACAGCCATGCCACGGTTCCACTTGTAACTTATGAATACAATTTGACCCTGAAGTAACCTGTTATTTATGTTTCTTTTTTTTGTGGTATTCATTTTTGCATTTGTTTAACTTTTCTTGCTCTCTCGTGTACGAGAGACAATTTGGCTCTGAGCTGTGGATAAACATTTTACTTTGGAAAATAAATGGTTTGAGAACAAGTGGAAATTAGTAGAAAAAATGAAAGCTTTTTAAGGGCTAGTCTTTCTCTCTCTCTCTCTCTCTCTCTCTCTCTCTCTCTCCCTCCCTCCCTCTCTCTCTCCCTCTCTATTACCAATATTATAGTCATGCTGAACCTGCCTTTGCTGATTTACTGTATAATTTCCTAGACAATAGGTATAAAGAAAAATATTCCTGCTAATTCCATCTTTGATGTCATTGACATTCGCGTGCAGCAAGGAGGCGTCATAAATAAACCTGTAAAGTGGTATTGCTTCTGTTGACACTGGCACACAAACTGGGACAAACACATTTCGTACACATGAAGTCTTAAAACACATTCCCTACACACACCAACCAGTCCCTGAGGCGGCACACCATCTTGTGTCTTCTCTGAAAGATCAAGATTGATTATAATGAATTTTCTCTCTGCTTTATGGCCTTAGGCCACTGATCATCCTGGCCTTTTAATAATAGCCTCCTGCTTACACACACACACACACACACACACACACACACAGATGATGTACAGGCAGTAGTTACTGTAGGCAGTATATATATATATATATATATATATATATATATATATAGGCAACAACTGTTGAAAACGGAAGAAAGTGGAAGAAATGGAAAAAAATCAAGATGACTATCAATCTCCCTCGGACTGGGGTTTAATGCAAGATCTCGCCTCTGTGAGAATCAATGATCCTGAGAAAGGTGAGGGATCAGCCTAGAACTACACGAAAGGACCTGGTCAATGACCTGAGGAGAGCTGAGACCACAGTCTCAATGGTTACCATTAGTAACACACTACACCGTCATGGATTAAAATCCTGCAGCGCACGCAAAGTGCCCCTGCTCAAGCGAGCACATGTCCAGGCCCATCTGAAGTTTGCCAAAGACCATCTGGATGATCCAGAGGAGACATGGGAGAAGGTCATGGTCAGATGAGATCAAAATATAGCTTTTTGGTATAAACTCCACTTGCCGTGTTTGGAGGAAGAAGAAGGATGAGTACAATCCCAAGAACACCATCCTAATTGTGAAGCATGGGGGTGGAAACATCATTATTTGGGGGTTCTTTTCTGCAAAGGTGACAGGACGACTGCACCCTATTGAGGGTAGGATGGATGGGGCCATGTATCATGAGATTTTGGGCAACAACCCCCTTCCCTCAGTACAAGCATTGAAGATGGGTTGTGGCTGGGTCTTCCAGCATGACAATGACCCCAAACACACAGCCAGGGAACTAAGGAGTGGCTCCGTAAGAAGCATTTCAAAACCTTAAAGATCTGTAGGAGACCTGTATGGAGGAGTGTGCCAAAATCCCTTCTGCAGTGTGTGCAAACCTGGTCAAAAACTACAGGAAAGATCTGACCACTGTAATTGTAAACAAAGGTTTCTACCAAATATTAAGTTATATTTTTCTATTGTATCAAATACTTATTTCATGCAATAAAATGGAAATTAATTATTTAAAAATCATACAATGTGATTTTCTGGATTTGTTTTTAGATTCTGTCTCTCACAGTTGAGGTGTACCTATGATGAAAATTACAGATCTGTCTGTTCTTTGTAAGTGGGAAAATTTGAAAAATCGTCAGTGTATCCAATACTTATTTGACCAACTGTATATATATATATATATATACTGTATATATAAAAACACATTTTGTTGTTTAAAAAATTTTGTTATTGATAATTACTTTCTTGCTTGTTTTTTCACCCAATAATTCCTCCCTTCCTTCTGGGCTAGGCTGGGGTGAGACAAGTTTCCAAATAATGAATAAACATGTAAGCCTGTGCTGACAAGTCAAGGGCAAACACTAATTAATTAATTAATTAATGCCAAAATATTTTGAAAGCGACAAGTTAGTTTAGA
This sequence comes from Silurus glanis, assembly GCA_014706435.1. Taxonomy (NCBI): domain Eukaryota; kingdom Metazoa; phylum Chordata; class Actinopteri; order Siluriformes; family Siluridae; genus Silurus; species Silurus glanis. The sequence continues at coordinate 3,692,560 of JAAIIK010000025.1, forward strand.
TTATTTCGAAATTTTCCAAGGCATTTAATTAAAAATATGCAAATATTTCTCCTCTCTCTCTCCTTCTCTCTTTCTCTTTCACGGTTTCTAAACTGTGGAGTGCACATATTAGGGAAATCATTTTGGACTACATTTCAATTATATTCACACGGAGTATTTATCCTTACTTATACACACAGAGAGAAAGAGAGAGAGAGAGAGAGAGAGAGGGATGGAATTAGAACCGTCATAACTACAGAACAAGCAAATATGCAGATGTTATTAATAAAAATTATAAATTTGCTCCCTTATGTAATTTGATTCCACTTTGAAGCTGAGTCAAATGGATAGAAAAGGACCAGAGAGATGTGAGCTAAACAAAAAGCACAGCAGCAAATCATTTAGCCTTATTGATTTTTTTACACGCAAAAATTATTTGATGGATTTTTTTTTAACCCTTCAGAAATGTCAAGCCATTCTTTACAGTGAACACAAGAAGACTGAAAAAGAAGTGAGGTGGAAGATTAAAGTGGAAGCTTAAATTAATGTGTCAGCTGACTTGAGCGCACCAGAGCAAGGGATCTTTCTGTTGGCCACACCCATTAAACACATTAAATTAGTGGCTGTTTAAAGAGGACTTTTTTTTTTTTTTTTCATTTTCTTTGTCTCTTTGGCACTTTGGTAAAAAATTCACTTAAAAAATTTATTCGCCCTAGTCCAGCGTGCATCATGTAGACTCATTACGGTCGACGACTGGCTCGTAGCAGCTCTCCTCCGTTTAGAATTTTTTGACTCCGAACAAATTTCTCTTTGAGGACAGGTTTGATTGTATCCACGAAAGTTCGTAAAGTAAATTTCCGTAAAGTGGGGAGCGTCTGTATTTATGTTTCTGACAATCACATCATCAGTGCCATTCTTATATTTCTTTTTTTCTTCTGCATATAATCTCATATCACTTCCCGTGCATATATACTCAGGAAGTTAATGAATAATAATTAAAAACATTTGTGTATCATCCATTGTTAATTTATTTATTTATGAAGAAAACCAATGAATCCAGTCTCATCTATGCATTTGTATAATTTGTTTTTATTTGGTTCATGTATCCAATGGGTAAAATGTGTCTATGATTTGGCCTTCTCAAATTCACTTGTGATCTCTATCACAATTTTTCTTTTCTCCCACTTCATTTTCCACACACTTGTTCACGCGTCCTGATTAATTATATAAACAGCTTTGAAAATGAAACTGTACATCTTTTGAAAAGGTCTATTTTTTCTTTGGTATAAAATAAATATCCAGGAGCTCAAAACAAAACTTAAAAAAAAAAAATCAACACTGAACTTGGTGTAACTGAATGGAGAAACGTTTGGCACTAAAACGTTTCATGAATTGAGAAATGTTGATCCAAAATTACACAGTGGTTCAAATCTAACTGAAGACGGTCAAACACTTTAACATCCTAATCAAGCACTTGTAGCACATTGCCTACTTATCGTTTACGGTTAATGATAGCAAATTTTTGTTTGACTATAGGCTTTAGCCGGTTTACCCAACAAGTGTGCTTGCCTTTAATGAACCTCTTATTTAGAGTCCTATTAGGATCTGAGAGTAAACAGTTAATATGTTCCACAAATAATTACACAAATAATTAGGTTTCCTCATAATAATTGCTATTCTGTTTGAACACACACGCATGCATTCATGCACACACATGCTCACACAAACATACATACACTATATGGACAAAAGTATTGGGACACTTGAAATTTCCAGCCGTATGCATTTTCTCCCCAAACTGTTGCCACAAATTTGGAGGCACATAAATATATAGATGGATGTGGTAGCATTAAATTATCCATTTAATTAAGCTAGGAGACCCAAACCCATGCTTTATAAAGATATGGTTTACATGCGTTGGAGTGGAAGATCTTGAGTGGCCTGCTTTAGAGCTCTGAACTCTAGGATGAAAAGGGAACGCTGAAAGCACCCCAGGAGTCCTAACCCTACATCAGTACCTAAATTAATTAATGCCTATGTGGCTAAACTAGCACAAATCTCCACAAGGACAAAAATCTAGTGGAACATCTTCCCAGAAGAGTGAAGAGAGGTTATTACTATATAACAGCAAATAAAGAATAAATGTGGAATGGGATGTTCAAAAACCACATACCATTCTTATGGTCAGGTGTCCACAAACATATATTGTGTATATACACTAATTAGTCATAACATTGTGCAATCAAAACAGTTAAGATTAATTTACAAGACCCCTGAAGGTGTGCTGATGCATCTGGCACTACAACGTTAGCAGAACATGCTTTTGCTTGTCAGTCACATCCCGTTTGTCAGGCAATTTTAAAACCAAATAAATGCTTTACACTCTATTATATTTAGCTCAAAGTAAATTCCTTTTTACTTGCTGTGTAATATATCCACCTCTTGCTATAAATGCAATTGAAATAAGATAACCAGTGTTATTTCTTTCACTTGTCAGTGATTTTTGTGCTGTAATTGATTGGTATATACAATACTGTGGAAGGTCTTATCCCACACATCACTATAAAAAATGTTACAGAAAAATGTTTGTATGTCAGTAAAAAAAGAAAAATATTATATAATAGACCACTTTTCATACAATAGAAAAGAAGATGTTTGAACTAGTCAATGTATCTAGAAGGTCTGTTGCAGATTTTAAGAAATGTTGAATAAAACCTAAAGGCTAATATTCTTATACAAAAAGTCATTACCTGGAACGAAAGAATAAATCACTATGCCCTCTGGTTTACAAAAATGTCAAAACAAATGTAAACTGAACTGTATCTGCACCATCAGAAAAACTCTGCTCATGAAAGGCATTTTTAGCACACTAGCATAAAAGGAATGGCAACAAAAGGGAATTCTGGCCTTTCACTCAGGCTAACAGGGCACCACGAATTGGTGTTTAGAGTGAATCACACAAAAAAAAGGGACTCATATCAGTGTTGCTGCTTTTTCCTTTAGTAAGCACCGTCACTCCATCTTCATTCTATTTCACACGTTGTTGTTTTCTGCCTTTTAGTGCAGCCTTTAATATACTTTTTCCCTAGAGGCAGCTTTCCCTAACAGCCCTTCTCTCTCACTCTCTCTCTTATATATATATATATATATATATATATATATATATATATATATATATTACCTGCAACACTTTGCATTCATACTTATCTCAGGTTTTTTTTCATTAACAACAAACATGTCCATATTCAACCATCTTTTCTTTATCATTGCATTCTTTTTTTTTTTTGTATTTATCAAATGCATGCTAATATAGGTTTTTTTTTTTTTTTTAATTCAGCAAAGATGTGGTGATTAGTATAGGAAATACTGTATATGCCATGGATTTCCTCAAATTTTCTGCACTCTCATCTTGACTTTTTCAAATTCTGTTTTACCTTCCTGTCAACAATAAATGTTTTCTTTCAAAAAGCAAAATCCTTTTTTTTTTGTTTGTTTTCTTTAACACTACACGGTAAATATTGCATAAGTTAATTTACTTCTCTATTATCCACATGGAGTTGGCAGCATCTGTTTTCTGCAAGCAGCACCGAATTTGGCAGCCTGCATTTTTTTTTGTCATCTTTTACAGACACAGATTCAACAGCATCCTATCTCAGCTGCAGGCAAACTGGCAACATATTCAAGAGGATCTTAAACAGGAATTAGTCTGCTGCACCAACAGGCCTGACCTGCGTAATGCTTATAGACAGGCGAAAATCTGCTAAACCGATGTCTGGATGTGTTGAGATATCTCATTTTCTCCATGGATCACTGGGTTTAACTTACATCTTAGAGATGCAGTATGTTGCAGGCAAGAGAGATGAGAATAGAGCGTAATGGAGGTACAGGTGTGAAGTTTATAGATCAGCCATAATATTAAAACCACTTGCCTAATATTGTCCCACTTGTGTCACCAAAACAGCTCTGACTCAAGTCCTAGACTGGACAAAATGTCTGAAGGTATGATGTGGTATCTAGCAATATGACTTTAGAAGCCAATCCATTATATCCTGCAAGTTGGCTCATATACAGTAGTTTGAGCTTGTTTTTCCAGCATGATACTCATTTTGGATTGATATCTGAGGAATTTGGAGGCTGAGTCACTACCTTGATCTCTTCATCAAGAAAACATGATTCATCATACCAGGCCACCTTCTTTCTTTGATCCAGGGTCCAGTTCTGATGCTTGTTATGTTATGCATCTATTTTAATTGCTTAAGCCTGTGGACAAAAGACAGCATGGGCACTCTGACCACCCTGCAGCTTATACAGCCCTATACACAGCTAACTGTGAGTCTCTGTGTGTTCTTTCTCCACTCTGTCTCAGCCATCATTAGCTCTTCTGAAAGATCACACCACACTGGCTAGACTTCAATGCCTGAACACATCAGTGAGCCTTGAGCATACATGACCCTGTCACTGCTTCACCAGTTGTCCTTCAGGGAACCACTTATGGTACTAACCACTGTATACCAGGAACACCCAGCAAGATCTGCACTTTTGAAAACTCTCTGACCAGAGACTCATATCTTTACGCTTGTCCATTTTTCCTGCTTTCAACACCTTAAATTTGGGAATTGCCTGTTCACTTGCTGTCTAATATACCAAGTGCCTCTATTCAGTTACTCTCTTAGTGATTCTAATCTGTAAGGTGGTAGCATAGTATTAAAGGCAATGGACATTGGATCCTATGCTTGTGAGTTTAAATCCCAGCCACACCAAGCAACAACTCCTGGGCCCCTAAACAAGGCCCTTAACCCCATAGCTGCTTAGTTGTAAGAATTAGATAAAAAAAAAATAATGTAGTCGCTCTACATAAGAGTATCTGCCAAATGGCATAAAAATTTAATGTTTCAATATAAATATTATAACGTATTAAATCTATTGCTTTATCTCAGAGGATAGTGTGCTAGTATTGTTTTAGATGGGAAGGCCTTAAGATCTGGTAGGTTGGATGGCACAGGTTGGTCTGTGAGAACTATTAACCTGCTACAAGTGATGTACAATAAGAGCACAATACAAAACTTAAAGTTCTTGACATTGTTTGAACTAGAATTTGGAACATACAGATGTTAGGAAGTTAGAAATAATGCCAAGTACTGCCCATTAATATCATACAATGCTTTGTCATTACACAGAAAACAATTAGGGTATAAATAGACAAGCTAAATATAAACTTAAAAGAAAACCGATTAGTACAATAGGGACGGCACATCACAAGGGGCAGAGTGAAACAAGGAAGTGTAAATAAAGATGATGGTGCAAAAAAAAAAGAGAACAGTGGTCTGAGAAAACTCTGATGTGAATAATGCATTTCAGATTCTATATTTATTTTTTATCGGCCAACGTGAATGACCCATTTCAAGAGCATAGACTGTTAAACCTACAGGCTATTAAGATATGTTTAAAAATAGTTTGGCTCTTGATCTAGTGTGGAAATGGAGCATTATAATTGGTAGAATAATAGGATCTGGTGTGCTGTCACAGTTATTTTTTGCAAGCATAACAAAATCTTTACACTTGAATATTAATGAGCCTACTGGCCACACTGTGGGGTTTAAAAGCCTACTGATTTTAATTCTTGATATTTTAGGGATATTTGTATTTCCTGTTTTAGTGATATTCACTGTTTTGTCACAGTCTTACTGTTTTACAGCCTTTTGTAAATACCTGCAAAAATGTATTATTCTGCTGTTTTACTTTTCTGCTGTTAATTGTTTGTATTTTTTAAGGCTGTTATGGCATCTGGGAGCATCTGCTGACAGTCCAATGTAGGAGGTTCCGTGCTTTGCATATTAGAAGAAGAATACTATGATTTACCCAGACATGTTGGAAATCTACTATTATTCAATGTGACATGGATAAACTTAGCAGGAGATCATTTCATGTTAACTACGCAGTAAAAGACGAGATGGTAAAATGCAAAATGACTAAATCTAGGCTTCATGATAGGCTAATTTTATGGACTACTTTATTCTCTCTCAAACACACAGTAGCTCTCTAGGGCTTTAGTAGTAGCTAGTATCTAGCTGGCTGTGGGTTTCCTGTCAGATCTATTGACTTTTGTGATTTTTTTAAGAACTCTGCATTAAATATGGTAATGCCTGGAGCAGTCTGCCACAATAAGCTGATGCGACATGTGCGCGCACACATACTTTATATGGTCACACACACATGGGGAGATAAAGCAACCTCAAGAGCAATTCACAGATTGAAACCTCACTGACTCGTGCACACGCATATAGCATGCACACTGACCTTTTCATGAAGTAAAGGAGATGTCAAAAAGTGAAGTTCTTTTGTAGAGAAGTACTTGGCTTACAGATTAAATAGTGAAGTGGTTGCTGTGGCTCACCAGGAGCCGATGCTCCAAGCACCAACCTGTATATAGTAAATGCATTCTAATCCTAACCACTTGGTCCAAACTGAGTCTGTGGTTGGACCTATAAAAATATCAAGCCCATGACAGTGCTTTGATATGCCTCTTAGCTCATGTCAAACTCCTTTCATAACCTTTGAGATTGCGTGTTTGTGCTCGTATGATGTTATGAAGAAAGTCAGGGTGTTTGTAAGCTTGGGAAAACTGGAACTTGCCAGTAGTACCTATGGTTGATGTACAGATTGGTGGATAAAGATAAAAAAGTAGAATTATAAATAAAAATTTTTACCCATCCTGCACTGTAGTACAATATAGTTACTTAGAGCTCAACTCTGCCCTGTTGTGCATAATAACATTTTAGAACATATTCCGCATTCTATTTAAGACCCTGGAAAATGATGTAGCTCAGACACAGTAAAATGTTTCTGTTATGTATTTGGGAATATCTGCAAAATGAAACATGTGCTAATTAAGGTGACAAGGAACAGGTGTGACTGATCAGTGACATTTGATTGTCATGTGACATGGGCTGATAAGAGATCTGCTGCTCCAGGCATAATCCTGGCATTTTATTACAGCACATTCAAAAATCATAGTCAGAATTGACAACATAAGTTGAAACTTCGGGCCAAAAGGATCAAATGGTGGCCATCTTTAATCAAGGGCAAAAAACCATTCAAAAGCATGGAAATCTAGGAACCTCAAAACAGGGAATAAGGAAAAAACAGTGGAAACTTAAGGACATAAATGCATTATAAGACTTTGCATGCATATATATATATATATATATAAAAAAATAAATAAAACAACAAGTGGGAAAATTCAGGACACAATAGGGAAATAAGCTAGTGAAAGGATGGAAGACACAAATCAATCAAAACATTTGGAAATTAAGACCAAAACAATGAACTGGTCATTACAATGATAAAATGAATTATATAACATTCACTAGCTTTCCACCCATGACACATTAATCTATTGGTGTGTATTAGCCAGAGTTTTCCAAACACAATGGTCAATCCCTGGATTCATTTTCATCCAGTTGGCTGGGCACTGTAAGATAGATGGTACATCATATTAAAAAGCAGTGTATGCCAGCAACATATTGAACACACTTGATGCATTACATTTATCCAGAGTGGCACTAACTCAGCCTGGTGGCAAAAAGTCCATCTCTCTCATCAGTAATAAAACTAAATTTGAAAGCACATATTAACCTTTTCATACACAATATCAATCATGTGACTAGTGAACAACCCTCATTCTTAGGTTAGTTATGATCAAGTTATAATCATTTTTTTCTTTTTTTGTTATAGCAAATATGAGTTGCATTAGAGATTAAGTGCACTTTGAGGTTAAAACGCACAGAACAGATGCTTAACAATGTCACAACAAGGATGCACTAAAACATTATCACACAAACAATTTACATTGCCCTGAAATCCAGTGGAGCAGGATGTTTAAGATCCTTCGAGTTTCTGAATGAGAGAAGAACTTCTGCATAAAAATATAAAAAGAAATAACCAAAAATGTATTTCATGCCTCAAGTTTGAATATCTGCCTGTTTAAAACTAGTAATGCACTAAAGATGCTTCACCTTTGCCACTTTTATTGCTTATTAATAAGAGAACAAGGTGGAGGGGTGCACCATTTTCCCCTTGTGCATATTTTCACACACACACACACACACACACACACACACACACACACACACACAC
>JAAIIK010000025.1:3710210-3726042 GCA_014706435.1 Silurus glanis
ATTCATTCATTCATTTATTTATTTATTTATTTATTTATTTATTTATTTATTTTTACAGGTTTTAGATCAAATTTAATGGACATTTCTGACATAAAACTAGAATTTCATCCATTACTTGTCACGTAGTATTCTGTTGCTTCAGAGCTCTTGTAAAAACATTATAACAGTATAATAATTCTTATGAGAAAGCCAGAAACTGTTGTGTTGTGCTGTTGAGTATTATCCTTACTTCCACTTATATAGAACTCTGATCGGGCTACAAGCAATTAGGAGGAATAACTGGTCAAATTAGTTTTTATCTTTGCAATGCCTAATAGTAGTAGCTAACTATCTTTACTTAAGTTGGCATGCTAACTAAGAAATTAACAGGTGTCATTTGCTAGTTAGCTATTATGCCTATTATAATGCTTTACCAAACCTAGCTAACCCATTTAAAAGAACAAACTCTTCAAAATGTAACTACCTTGCTACTGGTTGGTGGCTAGATTATGTACATTTTAGCAGCTGTCTATAAGGTGAGAAGTTTACAATATTGCGTATAGCATCGGTTTAGCCTCACCTCTGCTTTTTTATGCAGTAAATATTTGCCTATTGTTTTTGTCTATTATGCCTATTCAAAGAATATAGAATATTATGAGAAACATTTAAAAGCAGAGGTACTGGATCTTTTACTGAAGATGTTAAAGAAAATAATAATTCTGTTTGTATTAAGAACACAATGGAGACCTGAAGGCAAGGTCCATGCCCCTTCAAGCTGACAAAATAAGCCAAACTTGGTGGACATTTACTTAAATTCTATTAGCAAATTCTTGTCCTGTTAAATGTTACTAACAGTAAGATGGCTAACAAAGGTCAGATAACATTGTGGTTTCTAAATGTATTGTTGTTGACTTTAATTATTCGTCTCTGAAAATCTTTGCATCAGAGATTTCTTAAAGTTATGCTGCCAAATGTAGCACCATGCTACTGTCACGCTAGGATCAAGAGTCGGAAACCAAAATACAGACAGGACGTTTATTAGCCTTGGAAAACAGACAGAAGCTAGGTACAGAGGTGGGAAGTAACGAAGTACAAATACTTCGTTACTGTACTTAAGTAGATTTTTTTGGTATCAGTACTGTACTCCACTATTTATTTTTCAGACAACTTTTTACTTTTACTCATTACATTTTTACACAAATATCTGTACTTTTTACTTCTTACATTTTCAAAACAGGCTCGTTACTTTAGTTTTAATCCATTGATTTGGTGAAATATTTTTTTTTTATTTTCACTGCGCGCCGATTTCAGCCGAACAACCGATTTCCTGTTACTGCGCATCTTTTTCAATCCACTGGTGTACAAAGTCCTGACTCTCTCTCACCACAGATGTAGACTAGTTTACGTAGCTAAGAATCAGCAGGCAGAAGGCAGTAAGAAGTTTGGGGTTAACGTGGATGAGACAGAGGGAGTCAGTGATGTAAACATGACTGAGAACAGACACATTCATGATCATCATCATCTTTTCTCTGCTTGTGTTTTATATGTGGATGTTCCGCCTGGACACATTCATTCGGTAACAACATTTTTAATTCGTTTTGTATTAATATATATATTTGGCTGTCAAAATAAAAATTATTGTAAACGGCACTAAATTTTATTAACGCGCTATCAATTCAGCGCGCATTTCTGTTTTTACCATTTTTATAAAAAATGGAAATACATAAATAAATATCTAAATATTAAAGAGGCGAAATTAAAACCTCCAGCAAAACATACATTTATCCACGACGTCCTTTCTTTACTTAGATATCAAATAAATAAATAAACTCCAGATAAAAATATTTTTAATCCGTAAACTTTTGTTTTATTTATGCGCCAAGTCTCAAATCAAACACCAAATCCGCCATGTTTTACACAATTAACCCTCTAGGTGGTGTTTTGTGGGTTTTTCCCTCATAATGGCGACACGAACTTAAATTACTGTCTTTATTGATCGTACAGATAAAAACAATACATCATTCAAATCTGTAAAATGTCTATGATTATATATATATATATATATATATATATATATATATATATATATATATAAGCTCCTTGACTTGACTTGAAGCAGTGCAGTTTCTCCGGTATCACCTCATTAACTGTCCGTGTGGAAACATAGCAAAGACTCTTAATGATGTCCACACATCTCTGCACTGTTATAGCCTTTATATTTAATCACTGTACATATGCTTACATATATATCACATGCTGTAAATATGATACATGTTTATCTGCACTATTTGCACGATTGCTACTTTTTGCACTTCTGGTAGATGCCAAACTGCATTTCGTTGCTGTGTACATGTACATTGCAATGACAATAAAGATCGACTGCGAGTGTGCTGAGTGCAGAAGAGAGGCGTGGCTGGTGGTTCCCTGACAGCTACCTAGGATACAAAAATAGTTTGATTATTGTTTTTGAAGCAAATTTTACAGTCTCAGTTAAAGTTTGTCACAGATTTATGTGAGTCACAGACTTATGTATCTAAAATATAAATGATTGTGCATGTGGAGGAGTTTAGCTACCTGGGGTCAACAGTGCAAAGTAATGGAGAGTGTGTTAGAAAAGTGAAGAAAAGAGTGTAGGTAGGGTGGAGTGGGTGGAGAAGAGTGGTAACAGTGATTTTAAATAGAAAGGTATCTGCAAGAGTGAAAGGGAAAGTTTATAGGACTGTGGTGAGACCTGCGATGTTGTATGGTTTAGAGACAGTGGCATTGAGTAAAAGACAGGAGGTGGAGCTGGAGGTTGCAGAGCTGAAGATGTTGAGGTTTTTGTTGGGAGTAAAGAGGATAGACAGGATTAGAAATTATTTTATTAGAGGGACAGTGCATGTAGGATGTTTTGGAGACAAGGTGAGGGACGCGAGATTGAGATGGTTTGGACATGTGCAGAGGAGGGACATGGGGTATATTGGTAGAAGAATGCTGAGGATGGAACCACCAGGATGGAGGAAAAGAGGAAGGCCAAGGAGGAGGTTTATGGATGTGGTGAGGGAAGACATTCAGGTAGTTGGTTTGAAAGAGGCAGATGCAGAGGACAGGGGGAATGGAGACGGATGATGGTGACCTCTAATGGGAGGAGCCAAAAGAAGAAGAAGAAGAAAAAAAAGAAGAAAAAGAAAATAAAGATCCCATATACAGAATAATGGAACATTTTTTAAATGTATTCACAGGATAAAAATGAATTTAACAAAAGAATAATAATAATAATAAACAAGGCAACCATACCAATTGGAACAAACACAAGGACAAGGCAGATTACCCACTGTCCCAAATAAAACTGGTGTATTGGTGTATAATGGTTCCCTAAGGCTTAAGCTCCCCATGGCAGCAGTTGAGAAGGTGAGCATGTGGCTTTGATTAAATGGGCTTCAGCTAGCACCGCAGCAGTAATGCTGATTAGCCATTGAACCGCAGCTTGATTCCTCTATTGTTTGCTGATAAGGAGCATTAAGTGCACGTCGTTGCGGACCGGGAATGACAGGCTCTGGCTCTTTGTGATGGAGGCGCACTTCATCTCCCCGATTGCCAATTCTTTTCAAGCAGGCATGGCAGCCCATCAAAGTAGAGGTCCTCTAAACTCTATACTCACTACACCACTGGTTATAACTCTCTACCCAGCAAAGCTTTTTTTATCACTCTAGTTTTCTTATTCGCTGCATGTCTGCTGTTGATATTATCAAATACTGGGTTTTTTTGCTCATCTTCTGACACCAATGCTTTATTAAAACTAATAAATGGCAGATCGGAGCTATACTGTATTATTTAAAGAAAAAACAAGACATTGCGAAGATAAAGTACAAAGACTGTGTTGAAAGGGAAGTGATGGAAACGATGGATGATGGAAATGTTCTGTTGTGTAACTGTGTAACATCTGGTAAAATTCTCTATTTTGAATAGGCTTTCAAAACCGGCTTTGACCGGATTTTTTTTAAAGTCAGTTGATTTTTTTGTTTTAGATTTAGCTTTGAGAAATTTTTGGCTCATTTAAATGTTTATGGACAAATAGCTATTTTTTTTAAATGGTGGCTTTATTATTTGAATAGTATAATCAATTGTTCCATCATTTCATTATTCATTGGAATTAATAGAAGCGATTGTAGCTTGTAGTGTAGCTTAGCTACTTTATTAGTAGTTTTGCTAACTGGATTTTTCCAGTTGCTGATTAATCATCATAAACACGGTGTGGTTATTTAGGATGGAAACAAAAACCACAATGCCCTCATCAGTTTTCATTTGTCTTCACCACTACACAACTACCTGCAAATAGTCAAGAAATTATCATTTTTGTATAAAACATGGGACATTTTTGGCTGTTTAGAATTATTTAGCTGAGGATAATCAAAGAAATTGGTGACTATGGGTAAAAAGTTATCTCCTGGCAAAGAGAATACAATGAATTTAGTTTCTGTTAGATATGTGTTCAGTAACAACAAATTCAATCCTTTAGTACTACATGAATATTGCTGATATGTCAAACATCCACGCACAATATCAACGCGCCAAAAGAAAGGAATAAAGCCAGACATATATTTGTTAATACAATTGACAAAGTTTCAGGAATCTGAAATGATGATTCACCTTAATGACTTGAATGAATGGTATTGGATTAACATGTTAGAATTGTTATATAAAAGTGCTGCACTGCACAACAGAAAAATGAGTTAGGATTTTTGTCCAGTGTGTCTCTAAAGCTGATAGGGTTATTATGTTTAAATACACTATAAGGCCAAACCTTGCACACCTCAGCATTACATATATATAAGCACACTGTTGTATAGAAAGTGTTTGTTTGATGTATTTTTAGCTTCCCTGACTGGAACTAAGAGGCTCAATCCTGTTCCCATGAACACAGAGAGAGGTCCATTAAGACAAATTTAGGGTTAAAGAACTCAAGTGTCCTGCAGAGAGCCATAAGCCCAATCCAACTAAACAACTTTAGGTTAAACAGAGACTCTGACTGAACCCCAGAACCTCACCAACATCTCCCTGAACTCACTAATGCTCTTGTGGCTGAATAATCACAAATCCCCACAAAAACAAAATTCTCAAGAATAAGAGCTGGGAATATCAATAGAGAAAGGAGTGCAGACATGCATTTTCTATCTTGTTGATAACGCTGTCCCGCTCTCCCTCCTGTCCCATCTGTCTCTTTTTGCTAAGGAGAAAGGTGGCAAGGGGGCAACCCAGAGGAAGTTGTCAGGTTTGTGCATATGTTTGATCCGGAGCTGTTGACAGCACTGAGTGACAGAAACTGCACAGCTATGCCGCACAACTCTCATAACATCAATTATTCAATCAGTGACAAGCACACACAAGAGCTTGTTCTCTGTACCTCTCTCGCTTTCTTCCTTTATCTCTCACTCTGTCTCGTTCTATTCCACCCAGCATGCCACTGCCATCTTAATATTCTAGTTGGAAACGCCACATTATTCTGTTTTAATCATTAAAAAAGACCTTTAGTATAAGCTGATCACATGTTCATATGCATACTTTTCATGTGTTTAAAACCTAAAAAAAACTAAAATGTTCAGAAAAATGTAAGGAACACCTGAGTAAGAGAAAGAAATAATGGCACGTAGCTGCAGGGATTGCTTGGGGCAAATTCTAGTTTTAATGCAAGAGATGTTAAACATTCCAGCTTGTGATACTACCATACACAGATACCTATAGAAACTCGTATTCAGTGCTAAGGAGACTTATGTCCTCAATGAATAGGACCAGAATGAACCCTGCTAATTACCAAATATGCTAGCTGTAAACTTCTAAGATTTCCTGTTATAGCATATCAGTTACCTGTGAGAAAACTACATATGTGGCCTGAAGACATAAGACACTGCCTGCAACAAGGCCAGTGGGGAAGACTTGCCTTGAAAAAAATGTAAAAAGAGATGGAATATGGATAGGAATTCTCTGTTAATGGAGCACCATTCTTCCAAAAGATCTTCATCTGATGTAATCATGATGCCGGTGGAGAGCTAAACTACTCTTAAAAGGTAGCAATCTACACCATAGTCCACTAAGAAAAATGAACTGCTTTTAATCTACTTTGTCTGAGAAAAAGGGGCTGTGATATTTTCATTTTATTGTGCAGCTCCTTCATTTTCTATCTGCAACTGGCTATGTAAGAGAGTCAGCAAACACTTGGGAGGAAAAGTACTCTGGCCTGATGAGTCCAAAATGAAACCTTTTCAGCTACAAAGTGGAATACTGCTCATCAGCCTGAGAACAAAAGAGAAGAGCATTTGCAGACTGATTGAGGTATAACTGTAATACTTTTCATCAGTAGGTGGTGAGAAACTAGTCAGGGTTAAGGGGAAAATAGATGGTGCCATATTACAGGCCAATTCTAACAGAAAACCTGTTTTAATCTTGCAGAGTATTGGGTAGAGTTTCAACTAGCAGCATCACTCACAATATTTCCAGACAGTGGCTGGCAATTGGGGCCAGCAAGGCCTTTTCTGCTGGCCTAAACACTATCAGAATCACTGACTTACAATATTTTTTCATTAATATTTAAACAATTATTCCCAATAGTCTATTCTCTACATGCATATGTTAGAGTTTCTATCCAATCATATTTCAGCCATCATGTGTTGCCAGGGTCAAAGAAATCTGCCTTGAGACCTTCAGAATCAAGTGTTGGTGCCTGTAGCTTCACCTACTGTACATAACAATGAAACTGTTGCTTTAACCAGTCAAATTTTGAGTGGAGACTTTTTGTATTGTGTTCATTGGGTTTCTTGCATTAGTAATGGAATTCTCGCTGCATGAGTTACCTGTCTGTTTTGCAGAGCTGTTTTATACAGAGTTCCTGTGTAATACTTATGGTTTCTACAGTTGTGATATTATAATTATGGTATTAAGATTTGGATTGATTCAGCTAAGACACCACTGAAGGCCTAGGTGTAAAATGCATGGCTCGTAAAAGCTACATTGCAGCGGTTACAAAACCAAGAACCTGAATGTTTTAGAATACAAATTTGTCTCCAGACCTCAATCTGTGGCAATGATGAAGATGCTGTCCACCAATAATTCTATACAATCTGACCAAGTAGGAGCAATATGTCTGAGACAAAAATGAGTTTGTCAAATTAGAAAAGACAAAACTATAGAAACGTCTCTAGGTTCCGTATGTAACCTTATTTCCCAGAGGGAACAAGATGCTGTGTCGCAACGCTTTGGGAACGCCTCGCATTGTCCACGCTCTGAACCATGTGTGAAATCTGGCCAATAGGCAAGTCGTGACGTCATCGGCGGGTGACGTCGCGACAACCAGGAGCTACAAAATGGCTGCACGGTGGTAGCGACATTAGCTTCTGCAAAAAGAGAAGGTAAGCGCCTCAGGGATGCAGGGATACATACATAACCTAGAGACGTTCCCCATTCGGGAACTCGAGCTGCGTCGCAACGCTTTGGGAACGAGTGTCCAAATCACACCACAATGACCAGACACACTAGTGTGTGAGAGCCTCACAACCAGCACGTAGGACAGAGGAGCCTGGAGTGGCTCTAAAGTTGAGGTCATAAAACCTGACAAAGGTCAGCGGGGTGGACCAGCCCGCAGTGTTGCAGATGTTCTGGAGTGAGACTCCAGCTGACCAGGCCGTAGAGGCCGCCACACTCCGAGTGGAGTGAACCTTGACCCCGAGCAGAGCGGGGAGACTAGAGGACTCATAAGATGATGAGATAGCATCCACTACCCACCTGCTGAGAGTCTGCTAATTGGCAGGGAATCCCTTCCTGTTAGGGCCATAGCAGACAAACAGTTGCTCCGACTTTCTCCACGGACTTGTCCTGTGGAGATACGTGTCCAGTGCTCACGGTTTTGCTTCTCCTGGTCGGGGCTAGGAACGGAGGAGGGCAGAATGCCTGCAGCACAACAGGTCGTAAGGTAGCCGTAGGCACCTTAGGTACATACCCAGGTTTTGAGTAGAGGGGGTAGACAGCCATAGCCTCCACAACTCTGGGCAGGGGTGAACCAGAGCTCCCCCCGCCTGAGAGAGGAGAACCCTCCTGGAAGAAATTTCCCAAGGGAAGGAAGGATACGCCTGAGAGAGGAGCCCCCACCTGAGAGAGGAGAACCCTCCTGGGAGAAATTTCCCAAGGGAAGGAAGGATTTCTCAAGGGAAGGAAGGATACACATGATAAGCGGGCCCTCGAGGAGGGACACCAGGTCCTTCTTCCTTGGAAGAAGAAATGTGGAGCACCGCGCTGCTTGCACCGGGAGAAGCAGCAGCCGCTGGGCGTGCTTCCTCAAGAGAGCAGGCGCTCAACCTGGCAGCGGAGGCAGGAGAGGACTCATCCGACTCCATGCCTTCTGCCAGATCGGCCTGCAAGCTTCAAGACCATTTTGCCTCGGACCGGAGCCACGAGGGAGAGCATTCTCTTCGAAGAGCGCTCTCTGGGAGCGAAGCGTGCTTATAGCCATGCGGCTACAATGCAAACAATCAACTCCCTCGAGAGCCGATTGAGCATGCTCCACTCGCAAACAAACCACGCATCGATCATGCGTATCCTTCCCTGTAATGAAACGGGGGCAAGGATGAACACACAGATGATATTTTAGTTTGCTAGCCATGCTTGCACAAAAATCACACACAAAGCGCTTACCTGAACAAGCAGAAGCTAATGTCGCTACCACGGCGCAGCCATTTTGTAGCTCCTGGTTGTCGCAACGTCGCCTGCCGATGACGTCACGACTTGCCTATTGGCCAGATTTCACACGTGGTTTAGAGCGTGGACAACAAAAATATGTAGCAATAATGCCAGACTGACCAATCCCTGCCTTGTGTGGATGAGCACAGCTAGGTAAAAGGACAAAGGGGCCAGGAGTGGCACTAAGTTTAAAGCTTTCTTGGAGGGAAACTCCAGAGGAAAAAGCCTTAGAGGCTACACACCCTGAGTTGAGTGAGCTTTGACCCCAAAAGGAGTGAGATATATGACAAGTGCTCACACTAAACACAGTCAGTTAAGCTTCTACTGGTCTGGGGCCTAAAAAGGGGGAGGGAAGAATGCCTGGAAAATAGCATGTCATGGGACGACCAAGGGTACCTTGGGAACATACACTGATTTAGGGTAGAGGAAGGCACTGGCCATGCCTGGAATAAATTCCAGGAAAGAGGGGACCACAGAGAGGGCCTGAAGATCCGTTACTCTCTTGAAAGAGGAGATGGCCAAGAGGAACAGTCTTGACTGTAAGGAACCTCAAAGGCACCTCGGTCAATGGCTCAAAGTGAGGCTCCGACAAGCCATCCGAGACAATGGCCAAGTACCACGCAGGCTCTTTAGGCCTCAGCTAGTATGCGGCGGAAATGTGTCACCAATGAGTTCTTAGCCAGCAACTGCCCCATGAGGGGGGCATGACAGTCTGCATACCAACCATATTACAAAAACAGCCTTCTTCCACCTTAGAAATATTGCTAAGCTAAGAAACATGCAGAGAAGCTCGTCCATACGTTCATGACCTTCAGATTGGACAGGTGATTGTCCTGCATCATTAATAAACAAGCTAAAGTTAGTCTAGAATGCAGCAGCCAGAGTTCTCACAAGGTCAAGAAAATATGATTTTATGAGTTGCTCAGTAGCTCCTGGTCCAATAATCTCAAATGACTGTATAAAACTGTAGAAAGGACATTACTCATAATCTTACATTCCAGTGCTCATGGTAGTTCTCACTCTCCAGTGTTCTATATTGTCTAAAGACTATAATCACACTCTTGATATCACCCAAATATAGATGGGTTTGCCTTTTGAGTCTGGTTCCTCTCAAAGTTTCTTCCTCATAACATCTAAGGGAGTTTTTCCTTGCCACAGTCGCATGGCTTGCTCATCAGGGATAAATACACATAGTTCACCTTAACTGAAAAGCGCTATAGAAATAAACTTGACTTGACTTAATATCTCCTAAGAGGAATCTCTTAGGGAGGGTGTTCGAGAAGGGCTACCAGTTTCGCAACCCATACCCTGCCTGGCCACCGTGGGGCCACCAGGATGAAAAAAGAACCAATGAACTCTCTCCAGAACTCCTGGGAGCAGTGCGACAGGGGGAAATCTGTGCTCTGTAAAATCTTTCCCAGATTTGCTCCACCACATCCGGGTGAAGTTGATAATCCCCGGGCCTCTGCCCTTGTCTCGAGGGTGCATCTGCTCCCTTGTTTAAGTGGCCTGGGATATACGCTGCTATCAAGGACAGCAGCTTCTCCTGGGCCCACAGGAGGATCTCATGTGCCACTTTGTACAGGAGGCAAGTTCGCAGACCCCCCCTGGTGGTTGATGCAGGAAACCACCGAAGTTTTTACCAGGAACTCCCAGCACGGGGCCATGATACAGGATCCCGGGATCTCTACACATCTAAGGCATGTAGGGCTTACCGCATGGCCTTGATCGTATGGAGTGGATTGCCCCTCTGAGAGAACCCCATAAGGATTGAATGCCATACTACGCCTAAATAGATAGTTCTCTATGATGGAGAAAGCACACACTTCTTGCCATTCAGCCTTAACCCCAGCTCCTTCGTGTGGGCAAGAACGACATCTCGAGTGGGACCAGTGCCACATCCACACACTTTGTGAAGTTGCGGGGTGAGAGTGAAAGACCAAATGGTAGGACCCAGTATTGTTAAGCTTCGGCCCCGAAAGCAAACCTCAGGAAATTCCTGTGAGCTGGAAGGATGAATACATGAAAGTATGCATCCTTCAGATCTATCATGACAAACCAGTCCTCTGACATGATTTGGGACATGACCTGACTAAGAGGCAGCATCCTGAACCTGAGTCTCAAAAGTGAGCGGTTCAACTAATGTAGATCCAATATAGGAAGCAACCCTCCGTCATTTTTGGGAACTATAATGTACCGGCTGTAGAACCCAGATTCTCTGTCTAATGGAGTGACCACCTCAATGGCCTGCTTCCTCAAGAGAGTATCTACTTCTGTTCCATAACCAAAGTCTGCTTGGCACCCTCCTCAAAGAGTGCTCTGTGGGAGCGGAGAGCTCGCATTTACATGCAAGCGCAATCTGCGCAGTGGGCTCCCTCGAGAACTGACCTAGCATGCTCCACTCTCAAATAAGCGACACATAGAGTGCTTTCTCTTTCCAGTCGCTTTAATTTCTTTTCCGGACTAACACACACAAAACGCTTCCTGAACAAACAGAAGCTAGCGCCGGTTTCACTTCATGTGCTTTTATAGCTTCCTGGTGGTGATGTCACCCCATCAGTAACGCTGCGCTTTGTTGACACAGCTCGAGTTCCTGAAGGGGAAATAGGGCTGCTTCTTTTAAAATGGTCCTGCGGCATTACACATCATTAAAGGCTATATGAATGGAGTGACATACCAAGAAACATTCATGAAGTTTGAAATCTCATTGGCCAAGAAAAAAATGTTTTGGGTAAAAAACAAACAACGATCTCAAAAATGTATACATAAATATACATATGTAAATGTAACATAAAAAACCTTGCATGGCTTAGATGTAAAATTTTATGGAGGATGTTTTAAACTGCCAGTCTATCAGAGTTCCATTTGTAACCTTGGGGAATTGCCAAGAGTAATAATCCTGAAATGATCCACAATGCAGAATAAAAGTGAAATAGTTTGTAATATAAGCATATTGAAGCTGTAATTATAAAAACCAGCTTTACAATGAACATAATTTGATTTGTTCATCTCTATCAATAATTTTTTTTTAAACATAACTTTGTTTATTCTTATGACTACATACTTTTTTATTCTTATTTATTTAGTACAGATAAAAGTCATTCAGTGTACCTTTGAATATGGATGATTTTGTGCAATAAAAATAACCATCATAAGTGTTTGAATAATTATTTCCCCTTGACTGTATAAGCACTAGTCAGTAACTGTATGTATCCGATCTTCCCCCCATTGTGTTTCTTATTTAAAAGAATTAACAAAGCTCTTAAGATCCATAATCAACAGATTTTGTTCATCAAAACAGCCAGAAACCAAAATATGATTTAAAACAGGGAAGTGTAAAAATAATAATGAAATTCTATGAGAATAACATGATATAAACATGAATTAATTAAAAAACACATAAAATCTATTTTAAAGTAAAGATACATTTTGAATTATATCTCAGCTACATACCTTTATTAAGATACAATCAGATATAAATCAGGAAGAGAAGGGTTCTTAAGCAGGAAGCATCCTGGCTAAAGAATTAAAGGGAAAAACATACATAGACATCAACATCAGGTAGAACCATTCTGTGTAATTACTACATGATGGAACTGTGCACTAAATACATTTTTCACACCTACTTACTTGTAACCACAAACTGGCCTGTTTGGTGAAATGTGTGGCTATTTCATTGTCATACCTCAAGGTTTTATGCCCGTAACAATGTCACACTGACACAAATGAAATACTTTAACCTTTTTTAATTAGGATGTGTTGAATAATAAACATGCCAAAACCCAGCTGTTGTGTTTTATCTTATTTTTATGCATGAGCGGTCATTTCTTGTAGAATGGAGTTTTTATAAAAACTCCACTCTTTTTTGTGGACACCTGATCATCATATTCATATGTGCTTTTTGGGTGGATGATGTTCCAATAGATTTTTGAGTGTGCTTGTTGGGAATTATGCTCATTTATCCACAAGGGCTTTAGCAAAGTCAGGCACTGATATATGTTTAGGAGGCCTGGGATGCAGTAAGTGTTCCAATTCATCCCAAAGGTTCAATAGGGTTGAGATTAGAGCTCTATAGCAGGCCGCAAGATCGCATTGGGCACAGGGTTATGATCATGCTGGGACAGGTCTCATAGTTCAAGTGTAGGGGAAACGCAATGCCACATTACATCCAAAGTCATTGTGTGGCTCCTGGTTTGTGGAAAAACGATATACAGTATGACTCTGAAAGTTAGGTGTCACAATACCTTTGTCTATATAATGTAGTGTATATATTGATGAAATACTAATACTACATATGTACTGATTTAGAAAAAATAATAATTACTAAGCACATGGCTGGCTCACACTGAGAAGAATTAAAAGAGGGAGGCATAAGAGTGAGACACAATTACTGTTTCTCTGCTGATTTCTTTTTTTCATTGCAACTCTGAACCCATGAACCAGACCCCAACAACCTCTGATTTTACGAAAACCCCATCCAGAGCAAGACTACAAACACTCTGTCTCTTTTGTTCTCTCTCATTCTTTTTCCTCTTTCTAATCACTGTACCCAAAAGTTTTGGAAGTTAGGAAAAGAGAGTTTAACTCCTTTGTTTGTGATCTTTGGCACGGTAGTGTTGAGTTTGCCAGGTTGCTGTGGATTGAGTGGATTCTCTCCTGGGAAATGAAGTGTCTAGGTTATAGAGACTTTTATTTTACTTTATTTCATTTATATATTTAAAATTTGGGCTGTTTGCCAGAGTTCAGAAACATTGATATTATATAAAAATGATTGTTAAAAAAGTTATACATTTATATTTGATAGTATATTAATAAAAAATATATTATATATTTAATATTTATAATATTTTTTATGTGTTTAAGAATTATATATAATCTTACATAACTTAATAATCAAAATAGTAATATTTGTTTGTTTGTTTTTGTGTGTGTCTATGTGTATATTGTGCACATGCCAATTTAGAAAACAAGATTTGCATTGGACCAACACTGATGCATTTGTGTGTCAGAGCAGGTTTTCTTTTTTAATAGATTTGCATAAAATTATGGTTGTGTCCCTCTGGGCCAGTATTTCTCATGAAAAAAAATAAGCAAACAGAGGCAGTGAGTAGGTGTAAACAGAAGTAAATGCACCCACAATGGCTGATGACAGATGTATGTATGTGTTTACAACACAAGATTGAACAGAAGGGATGTTGGAGTTAATGACAGGTCAGTGTGTGTTATTCTGTGGGTTGAAAGGGTGGGGGGTTGTGGGCATATGTGTGAGACGACAAAGAAATTCTTACAATACATAAGAACAAATATGATCTCAAATTGAGACAAACTATGCAGAGACTACAGCATTATATAGCATGAAGTATATTGATGATCTACAATATATACACTGTAATGCATTTGTAAATGTCACCCATATACAGAGGTATTTTTTCCCCAAAATAATTAATTCAAGTGTAATTGAATGACCTAGTGTGTTTCCATCTGCTATCTGTTTTTCTATAACATAAAGATAGATATGCTAAAATGCTTTAATTTCTTTTTTTCCACACCAAGCTATACTCCATAACATCAAAGCAATTGTGTCATGCATTGAGGAGAGGAGAGGAATCTGTCTGGCCACTGTGCCATAAAGCCTAGATCAGTGGAGTATTACAGTGATGGTTGACCTTCAGCAAGTTCCTTCCTATCTCCACACATGTTCTCTGGAGGTCAATCAGAGTGACCATCTGGCTCCTGCTTGCCCTTCTCCCTTTAAGTGCTCAGTTTAGCTGGGCAGCCAGCTCCAGGTAGAGTCCAGTCAAAGTCTAGGAATATCTTGAAGATGATCCAGAGAAATGTGATACACCTGAGCTAGTGTCACAACAGTTCAAGTGTCACAACAATTTGTCTGAATACTACTGTAATACTACTCTTTTAATATGATAAGTAAACGCTTTCTACTGAATACATTTGCAGTGTCATCACAAATGTGCTTTTTGTCATTATGGGGTACGGAGTGTAGACTGGTGTGAAAAAAAAGCAGGTTAAATGATTTTAGCATGAGGTTGCAACATAAAATGTGTGTGTGGGGGTGTGTGTGATTGATGATGGGAACATGTTTTTTTTTTTTTTACCATAGTGAGAAACACACCTGATAAAAACATGATTTTGGATGCTATGACTGTATACAGTATATTCTATTAAATTTGGTATAAACAGAATTAGGTGATACATGTGTGTATGCCCTCACCATGACCATATGTTTATTTTGAATTTGCATCAGAATGAACTGATATATTTTACCTATTAATGTCACAC
Organism: Silurus glanis; assembly: GCA_014706435.1. Classification (NCBI taxonomy): domain Eukaryota; kingdom Metazoa; phylum Chordata; class Actinopteri; order Siluriformes; family Siluridae; genus Silurus; species Silurus glanis. The sequence goes on from JAAIIK010000025.1 coordinate 3,725,193, forward strand.
ACACACACACACACACACACACACACACACACACACACACACATACGTGTATTTGAAAACCACTCATTCTCCTGATCAATGAAATGTGTGGAAGCGAGAAATAGCTCAGATCCGTCTCCCTCTCCTCCCCTGAGTGGCCATTGATCTTGACCACACCACTAACTTTTCACAAAATGTGGAGGTGGATTTACAAATTGATCCAAACCAGCTCTAATTGGAGTTTTAATAAAAGTGTTGGCAGTGACAACTGCTGTTCTTCCACTGGATCATGAGACGTACTTCAAAGATCACAGAAATGCAACATGCACTTCAACCTTCATTATGCTCTCTCTTTCTCTCTCTCTCTCTCTCTCTCTCTCTCTCGCTCTCTCTCACTCACACACACAAAAAACTGTGCCAGTGATACAACACTTTTAAATGAATCCAATTTCTCTCTGAGGCTTTTTTATTATAATAATGCTAGACTGCTTTCTAATACCTATTAGAACCATGGTTGCAGTGCCGACATAAGAACTTGTCCGTGCAAACACAACCGAGCCTGACGAGGATTCTCAAAAATTAAGGCCTGTGCTCATATTAGCATAAAAATCATATGCAATCAAAGCAAAAGTATGAGCCCCAGGCACACCACCACTCAGTGACATTACTCTTTCTTTTTGCCTTAGACCTTGAATTGTTCTAACCCTTGAGAAAGTGGCCTTCATTTTGTCTGTGACAGATTTATTATACAGTTTAAAATATGGCACAGAAAGTGTCCACACACACACACACACACACACACACACATGTGCACACACACACAAACACACACACACACACACACACACACACACACACACACACACACACA
>JAAIIK010000025.1:3753068-3773185 GCA_014706435.1 Silurus glanis
TGATGCCAGGTACACAATCAAGATTGCCAGTTCCTGCCGCAGAAAAACAGCCACACATCATTATTGACCCACCTCCGTGCTTGACCGTGGGGATGGTATTCGTCTGGTCATAAGCCTGACCTTTTGCACGCCACACATACCGCTGGTCCATATGTCCAAAAAGTTCCAGTTTGGTTTCATCAGTCCATAGAACTGTCTTCCAGAACTCTGTAGTTTTATCCAAATTCCTCCTGGCATATTCTAGTCGACTCTTGATGTTCCTTGAGGTCAAGAGTGGAGTGTGTCTTGGGGTCCGGCCATGAAGTCTTTGATTATTCAGTGCACGTGTTATAGTTGCCACTGAAGCACTTGTACCAGCCTTCATCATGTCATCCTGTAGCTGTCTTGCAGTCACACGGGGGTTTTTCTTAGCTGTCCTGACTAAGTTGCTAAGGGCCCTTGATGAAATTGTGAGCTTTCTTCCACGGCCAGGCAGGTTTGCAGCTGTTCCATAAGTTTGAAACTTCTTTATAATGCTCCCAATGGTGTCTCTTGGAATGTTAAATCTTTTGGAAATCTTCTTATACCCAAGGCCCTTCAGATGTGATGCAATAATCTCCTCTCTCAGCTTTAGTGGAAGCTCCTTTGTCTTTCCCATGATTGCAACTCAGCTAAAATCATTTAAGTTAATTTTTATTCCTCATTAATGTACACATAGCACCCCATATTGACAGAAAAACACAGAATTGTTGACATTGTTGCAGATTTATTAAAAAAGAAAAACTGAACTATCACATGGTCCTAAGATTTCAGACCCTTTGCTCAGTATTTAGTAGACGCACCCTTTTGATCTAATACAGACATGAGTCTTTTTGGGAAAGATGCAACAAGTTTTTCACACCTGAATTTGGGGATCCTCTGCCATTCCTCGTTGCAGATCCTCTCCAGTACTGTCAGGTTGGATGGTAAACGTTGGTGGACAGACATTTTTAGGTCTCTCCAGAGATGCTTAATTGGGTTTAAATCAGGGCTCTGGCTGGGCCACTCAAGAACAGTCACGGAGTTGTTGTGAAGCCACTCCTTCGTTATTTTAGCTGTGTGCTTAGGGTCATTGTCTTGTTGAAAGGTAAACCTTCGGCCCAGTCTGAGGTTCAGAGCACTCTGGAGAAGGTTTTCGTCCAGGATATCCCTGTACTTGGCCGCATTCATCTTTCCCTCGATTGCAACCAGTCATCCTGTCCCTGCAGCTGAAAAACACCCCCACAGCATGATGCTGCCACCACCATGCTTCACTCTTGGGACTGTATTGGACAGGTGATGAGCAGTGCCTGGTTCTCTCCACAAATACCACGTTCAGAATTAAGGCCAAAAAGTTCTATCTTGGTCTCATCAGACCAGATAATCTTATTTCTCACCATCTTGGAGTCCTTCAGGTGTTTTTTAGCAAACTCCATGCGGGCTTTCATGTGTCTTGCACTGAGGAGAGGCTTCCGTCGGGCCACTCTGCTATAAAGCCCCGACTGGTGGAGGCTGCAGTGATGGTTGACTTTCTACAACTTTTTCCATCTCCCGACTGCATCTCTGGAGCTCAGCCACAGTGATCTTTGGGCTCTTCTTTACCTCTCTCACCAAGGCTCTTCTCCCCCAATAGCTCAGTTTGGCCGGACAGCCAGCTCTAGGAAGGGTTCTGGTCGTCCCAAACATCTTCCATTTGAGGATTATGAGGTCACTATGCTTCTAGGAACCTTAAGTGCAGCAGAAATCTTTTTGTTATTTGTAACCTTGGCCAGATCTGTGCCTTGCCATAATTCTGTCTCTGAGCACTTCAGGCAGTTCCTTTGACCTCATGATTCTTATTTGCTCTGACATGCATTGTGATCTGTAAGGTCTTATATAGACAGGTGTGTGGCTTTCCTAATCAAGTTCAATCCGTATAATCAAACACAGCTGGACTCAAATGAAGGTGTAGAACCATCTCAAGGATGATCAGAAGAAATGGATAGCACCTGAGTTAAATATAGGAGTGTCACAGCAAAGGGTCTGAATACTTAGGACCATGTGATCTTTCAGGTTTTTTTTTTTTTTTTTTTTTTTATATAAATCTGCAAAAATGTCAACAATTCTGTGTTTTTCTGTCAATATGGGGTGCTATGTGTACATTAATGAGGAAAAGAAATGAACTTAAATGATTTTAGCAAATGGCTGCAATATAACAAAGAGTGAAACATTTAAGGGGGTCTGAATACTTTCCGTACCCACTGTATATATATATATATATATATATTAGTATTGAAATTAAGCACAAATATAAATATGATATTTGCAAATAAATATGGCTGCAGTAATAAAAGAAGTCACAATTAACAGTTAGCACAGTGACTCAGCAGGTAGCATTGCAATAGTATGGTATGCTCACATTTAACAGTCCAGGTATTACCAAAATAAAGTTCTTGTAGATCAGGCAATTTTGCTGATTGAATCACAATGATGCAGGATCATGTTCATCTGTTTACGCCCTTCACATACTCAGTCAGCATATCCATCTTAGCAAGTGAAATACAGCTGTCAAAGAATACTATGGGATGCCTGATTTGTAATTGTTGTATGATAGGCATTGTGTTTTTGTAAGATTATTGTTGATTGATTTTTTTTTCTTTCAAGATTGATATGATTGGAAATTGATCATCAGTGAAGCTCCAAACAGACCTGACTACCACACCAGCTTTAACGACAGTGAACATTTAGTCACCTAGAGATGAAAAACAACTGTGAGAATCCTCAACGAGCTCTCCCTAAACATCACTAAAACAAATGAGATGATTGTGGACTATAGGGAAAGACACATGGGTGAGCACGTCCCAATTCCAAACATGGTCCAAACATATTCATGCAATGGTGGGAACAAAGTTGTATGAATATTCCTGAGTACTTCCTGAGCTACTATAAACATGTCAATATGCAGTTTTTCAATGTATCAACTGTACAACTGTATAAGAAAGCTATAGTACAATAAAAAATATAAAATAAAATAGACTACACTGAACATTCACAATACATCACTGTACTTGCCCCTGTCTGATATGGAATTTATTGCCAAGGTTATATTTGCAACCACAGCAATTACATTTTCAGTGGTTATAATAAACATATTTCAAAGGATTAAACTCTGCCCTCATCCTTGATCCATGCACTTGTCAAAACCAAGCCATGCCCATGCAAACACACCCCACACATACATGTTATCTGTCATTTATTTCAGCCTGAAAAGTCCCTGATGTGTCCCTCCTGCCAATTTTCCCTTCTTTTGCCCTTTACCTCACATTGAGCTGCCCAGCACTGCTAACTCTACAACCAGTTCTGCACTGCCTGCATGGTATAGTCATTGGTATTCTCCTTGTCTTGTCGCCTCTCTGCTCTAATTTACAGCATAACACACAAACAGCAGAATATACCCCACCCCCACACAGATATGCCACTGCTTCATGTTTCTAACCTTGGTTAGATCCTCAATGTCTTTATTCCATTACCACCCATTAGCATCCTAAGATAAACCCATAAACCTACTGCACATCTACTTGTGCACAGTCACATACTCTAAATTAATGCAAAAAATATATATTTTTTTACTTTCATTTCGTATTTGTTTCATTTGAGTTTATTACTACATTGTGTTTATTTACATCCACATTTTGTTCTGCATTTAGTCCTCATTCACTGCAATTATACACTATATGGACACAAGATTCATATGTGCTTTTTGAAAATTTCATTCCACATTTAGGCCCCATTTGCTGTTATAATATCCTCCACTCTTCTGGGAACATGGTCCACTAGATTTTAGAGTGTGATTGTTGAGATTTGTGCTTTTTCAGCCACAAGGGCATTAGTAAAATCAGGTTAGGGTGATGTAGGGTGAGGAGGCCTGGGGTGCAGTCAGCGTTCCAATTCATCCCAAAGGTGTTTAATAGGGTTGAGGTACATAACAGGCCACTCACGATCTTACATTTCAAACCATGTGAACCACATCTTCATGGAGCTGGCTTTGTGTACTGGAGCATTGCCATGATTGTACAGTTTTGGGTCTCCTAGTTTGAGTAAAGGGAATGTTACCACATCCAAAGACATCCTATACAATTGTGTACCTTCAACTGTATGGCAACAATTTAGGGAAGAAACACAGAGTATGTATGTACAATAGATGTTGTTTTGTTCTAATATACAAGAAAAATAAATTAATTCCAAAATTTTATCAGCTTTAACACAGTGTTTAATTGGTAAAAACAAGATGTAAAGGAGCCAAGCAAAGTGTGACCCAGAATGTGTCCAAAAAGGGAATGTACCCCCAAATATGAAGACAAACTACGGTTCTGCATCCTGAACCAGAGCCTCATTAGTGAACGGTTTAAGGATCAAGGATTGTGCAGATCTAGAATTGGACACAACCCCACATCCTTCTTTGGAACCACAAAGCACCGTCTGTAGAAGATGGACTCTCTGACTAAAGGAGGGACCACCTGGCATCCTTCCTTAAAAGAGTGAGAACTTCTTATTCCAGGACCAGAGCCTGCTAGGGTCCCACAAGAGTGGGGGACACACCCCACCCAAGTTGTTGTGGCCTCCTGAGAGGCAGCGGGTCTCCTCCATCTGCTACGGGATCAGGGAAAGGTGGAGGGAGACACCCGCTGAAAGTGGCTGTGCCCTGAAGCACATAACATGGCAGAGTTAACAGACTGATCTCCTGGCGGTGCTGAGGAGGAACAGACAGTGTATACTGAGGTGTACACCACTCTCCTAGAACTATGACCACTTGATTGTCAGGGTGTCTGTGTCGAAGCCCGCCTGCCAGAGATGACAGCCCTCAGGTCCGCTAACTCCTTAGGCTTGGGCTAGGGCACAGAAAGTGTTCGTCCAGCTTACTACGTGGGCGCTGCTTCTTCTTCTCATCTTCACAGCACGAGTCACTACCTCCAGGAGCTTTGCTCTTCTTACTAATTTTTCGAGATTTTCAGGCACAGATACACACAGAGATCACACACATAGAGCACTTACTGAACAAACAGAATTGAATTCCATGCAGTTTCAGTTACCTCTTCAATCAACCTCTTTATCATTGTCATCTACCGCCCTTATGGTCCCCTTAGAGACTTCCTAGAAGAGATGGACACACTCCTCAGTACTTTCTTCTCTGACAGCACCCCTCTGACAAATCTTGGTGACTTCAACCTCCCATCTGACAAACTTCAGTCATCTTGCCTCCTCACTTTTCTGAATACCTTCTCCTTGACATTTAACAGCTGCCTTTTAACACACAAGGGAGAAAATGTCCTGGACCTGGTTTTCACCTGCCCTACCCCAGCTACAGACATGACTGCCACTCCACTTCCAATTTCTGATCATCACCTGGTTTCCTTTCTTAATCACTCTTCCTATTCTACCAAAAATCAATTTACATGTTTCTCTTATCCGTCCCAACCTTCACTCCATCTCTTTCTCCTCTGTAGCTTTCTGTACTCTTTCATCTCTTTCTGACCCTGACTCTTTTTCCTCTCTACTCTTGGACTTTGCTACTGACTCCTTCCTCTCATCTCTTTCCTCAACCATGGACCTCCTCTGCCCCTTGACTACAAAACCCAAGAAGACTTCTTGTCCCAAACCCTGGCTGTCAGAAGTTTTGCGCAGCAATCGACAAGAACTCAGATCAGCAGAGAGGAAGTGGAAAAAATCACAACTCAATGTAGAACTTGTATCTTACCGTGCACTCCTGACCAAATTCTCTTCGGATAAGACTTCTGCTAAAACTGCCTTCTACAAGAAAAAGCTCAAGGCCTCTGCACAAGATCCTCGTAAGCTCCACAACATCTCTTCACTACTTAACCCCCCTACCACACCTGCTCCATCCTCCATGACTGCTAATGACTTTGCCTCCTTCTATGATGAAAAGATTAAGGAAATCTGCCAGACCTTCACTTCTTCCCCAACAATGACTACACAACACAGCCAGGAATCCACTACTTCTTTGTTGTCGAGCTTCTCAACCTTAACAGAAGATGAGATACTGCAAGTCATCCAATCTTGCAATCCCACCACCTGTCCTCTGGATCCAATCCATTGAATTATGCTTCAAGTCAAGTCAAGAGGCTTTTATTGTCATTTCTACTATACACAGTGGTACACAGTACACAGTAAAAACGAGACAACGTTTCTCCAGAACCCTGGTGCTACACTAAACAACAACAAACAAAACAACATAGAGCTACAACACAAGTTACATAAAGTGCATTGAGTGCAACCTAGTGCAAACAGTGCAGACAGACAGTGCAGACAGACGACACAAGACAAGACACAAAACCCTATATAGCGCCGACCAGTAAACCTACTGTATACTTGAATATACAGTACTGTACAAGAAAACTGTAAAAACTATACAAACTAAAAACTATATCCCAGAAGTGAGTATAAACAGAACAATGTAGTGCAAAAAATACAGCAGCAGTCAAAGGTGCAAAAAACAGCATGTAAACAGTATAATACAATGATAATGATAAATGTGCAAAAAACAGCAGTTGAGAGTGTGGTACAGTTGAGAATAATAAATAATAAATAAATGAATGGTGGTGGAATGGATTGAGATGAGTGACGAGTGTGTGTTAAGTGTTAAGTCCAGGAAAAATTTTTTCAGTTCGTTACACACATTTGAGTGTGTGTGTGTGTGTGTGTGAGAGTTCCGTTTCATTTCTGTGTATTAAGTAGCCTGATGGCTTGTGGAAAGAAACTGTTGCATAGTCTTGTTGTGGCGGCCCGAATGCTTCGGAACCGTTTTCCTGATGGTAGGAGTGTAAAAAGTGTGTGTGAGGGGTGTGTGTGATCGTCCACAATGCTGTGTGCTTTGCGGATGCAGCGTGTAGTGTAAATGTCCATGATAGAGGGGAGAGTGACTCCGATGATCTTCTCAGCTGTCCTCACTATCCTCTGTAGGGTCTTGCGATCCGAGACGGTGCAGTTCCCAAACCAGGCAGTGATGCAGCTGCTCAGGATGCTCTCAATGGTCCCTCTGTAGAACATGGACAGGATGGGGGGAGGGAGGTGGGTTTTCCTCAGCCTTCTCAGAAAGTAGAGACGCTGCTGGGCTTTCTTGGTGATGGAGCTGGTGTTAAGTGACCAGGTGAGGTTGTCTGCCAGATGAACACCAAGGAATTTGGTGCTCTTGACGATCTCCACTGAGGATCCATCAATAATCAGTGGAGATTGGTCGCTCTGTGCTCTCCTGAAGTCCACAACCATCTCTTTCGTTTTGTCCACGTTCAGAGACAGGTTGTTTGATTCCACACCAGGCAGTTAGCCGTTGCACCTCTTCTCTATATGCTGACTCGTCGTTCTTGCTGATTAGACCCACCACGGTCGTGTCATCAGCGAACTTGATGATGTGGTTCGAGCTGTGCATTGCTACACAGTCGTGAGTCAGCAGAGTGAACAGCAGTGGGCTGAGCACACAGCCCTGGGGGGCCCCAGTGCTCAGTGTGGTGGTGCTGGAGATGCTGTTCCCGATCCTGACTGACTGAGGTCTCTCAGTCAGGAAGTCCAGGATCCAGTTACAGAGGGAGGTGTTCAGGCCCAGAAGGTTCAACAACTCGATCAGGTGCTGAGGAATGATTGTGTTGAATGCTGAGCTGAAGTCAATGAACAGCATTCGTACATACGAGTCCTTGTTATCCAGGTGGGTGAGGGCCAGATGGAGGGTTGTGGAGATAGCATCGTCCGTGGAACGGTTTGGACGATACGCAAACTGCATGGGGTCCAGGGAGGGTGGAAGCTGTGTCTTAATGTGCCTCATGACGAGCCTCTCGAAGCACTTCATCACGATGGGTGTGAGTGCGACGGGACGATAGTCATTGAGGCAGGAGACAGAAGACTTCTTCGGCACGGGAACAATGGTCGTTGTCTTGAGGCACGTGGGAACAACGTTGCTGCTCAGGGAGATGTTGAAGATGTCAGTGAGGACATCTGCTAGCTGTTCTGCACATTCCCTGAGCACTCTGCCAGGAATGTTGTCTGGTCCAGCAGACTTCCGTGGGTTAACTCTGCATAGAGTTTTCCTCACTTCAGCTGTGGTTAGACAGAGCACCTGGTCAGTGGGAGGAGGGATGGTCTTCCTCGCCACCACGTTGTTCTGCACCTCGAACCGGGCGTAGAAGTCGTTCAGCACATCTGGGAGGGAGGGGTCACGGTCACAAGCAGGTGATGTGGTCTTGTAATTCATGATCGCCTGGATGCCCTGCCACATGCGCCGGGTGTCTCCACTGTCCTGGAAGTGGTTGTGGATTTTCTTCGCGTGTGCGCGCTTCGCCTCTCTGATGGCACGAGACAGTTTGGCCCTTGCTGTTTTTAAGGCCGCCTTGTCCCCTGATCTGAAGGCAGAGTCTCTTTGTTTCAGCAGCGCACGCACATTTGCAGTCATCCACGGTTTCTGGTTGGAGCGTGTAGTGATGGTCTTGGAGATGGTCACATCATCAACGCACTTGCTGATGTAGCTGGTCACTGATGATGTGTACTCCTCCAAGTTGATGGAATCGCCGTAGGTTGCAGCCTTTCTAAACATGTCCCAGTCAGTGAACTCAAAACAGTCCTGAAGAGCAGAAGTAGCTCCTTCTGGCCAGGTTTTCACCTGTTTCAGAACCGGTTTAGAGCGTCTGATGAGCGGTCTGTATGCTGGAATTAACATAACAGAGCTGTGGTCTGAGTATCCGAGATGGGGGCGGGGCTCCGCACGATACGCGCCGGGGATGTTTGTGTAAACACGATCCAGCGTGTTCGCTCCTCTCGTTGCAAAGTCCACATGCTGATGGAGTTTAGGAAGCACAGTCTTGAGATTCGCATGGTTGAAATCTCCGGCGATAATAAACAATCCGTCGGGGTGAGCATTCTGCAGGTCGCTAATAGCACCATAGAGTTCACTCAGTGCCTCCTTAGCATTAGCACTGGGTGGAATGTACACTCCGACGATGTAAACTGTGGTGAATTCCCGTGGTAAATAAAAAGGTCTGCATCTAACAGTCACAAACTCCACTAGCGATGAGCAGTAGCGTGAAACAAGCACAGAGTTCTTACACCATTCCATGTTGATATAAACACACACGCCACCACCGCGAGTCTTACCGCACAGAGCTGCATTTCTGTCGGCTCGAAACACGGTTAGCCCGCTTGCCGCGCTTCCGCTTCCTCGAACAGCGCTTTCGACGTCTCCTCTCCCGGCCACCGGCATCAGGTAACACCGAGGTCTGGGGGCCTGGTGTTTGTGGGTCGCAGCAAGCCGAGGTCGCGAAGGTTGTTGATAAGATCATCATGCAGATTGTTGGTTGCATGATGCCTGTACCGTAGCAGTGTCTGGTGGTCGTACACATGAACACAGCTGACTCTGGTGTCCATGTATTGTGAAGGGTCGTGCTAAATATGGTGAAAGCACCATTTTTGGATCCGGAGAGGCCGCTGCGAGCTACTGCTGCGCCGCAATCTTTGATAACAGTGATACCGGTCACTGTTTTCAGACCAGACCGGTATTCAGACCATCACACAAGATCTACTGACCTTCATCTCCACAATCATCAATGGGTCCTTAAAATTTGGCTATGTGCCAACTACCTTCAAGCAAGCAAGGGTCATTCCCATCTTAAAGAAACCTGCCCATCAGACAAAAACAACTACAGACCGGTATCACTTCTCTCCTTTCTTTCTAAATCTCTGGAACTCACTGTTTTTAACCAACTGTTTGTCTATCTCTCACAGAACTACCTCCATGATCCAAACCAGTCTGGGTTTAAAGCGGCACATTCCACAGAGACGGCCCTTTTGGCTGTTTCTGAGAAACTGCATGCTGTCATCTGTACTTATCTTCCTGGACCTTTCAGCAGCATTTGACACAGGCAACCATAAGACTCTCTTGTCTAACCTCAAGAGCCTCGGTATCCGTGGAAATTTTTTTCTTTCTACCTAGAAGGTCGCTCATACTAGGTAACATGGATGGGATCCACATCTGCCCCGTGCAGACTCACCACTGGTGTCCCACAAGGCTCAGTACTTGGTCCCCTCCTTTTCTCCCTCAATACCCACTCCATTGGTGAAGTCATATCCTCACATGGGTTTTCTTACCACTGTGCAGGTGACATTCAACTCAACTTTTCTTTCCCTCCATCAGATACTCAGATCTCGGCATGCTTAATAGACATATCTTCATGGATGAGTGCTCATCAACTGAAACTCAAACCCAGCAAAACAGAACTGCTGGTCATCCCAGGTGATTCATCTCCTGGTCAAGATCTCCGAATAACTCTTCATGACTTTCTGCTCTCCCCTTCAGCCACTGCTCGTAACCTTGGGGTAACTATGGACAATCAACTGTCCTTCTCACATGTCGGTAATGTGGCTCTTTCCTGTCGATTTCTTCTCTATAACATCCGAAGGATTCGACCATTTCTGCCCACACAGGCTGCCCAGGTGCTTGTTCAGTCTCTTGTCATTTCAAGACTGGTCTACTGCAACTCTCTGCTGGTAGGTCTTCCTCTGAACGGTATTCATCCATTGCAAATGATCCAAAACGCAGCTGCACGACATATAATCAATCTGCCCAAGTTCTCCCACACCACCCCACTGCTGCGCTCCCTTCACTGGCTTCCAGTAGCTGCACGTATCAGATTAACAGGCTGCACATTAATTACTTTAAAATATATCCAAGTTTATTTTCTATAGTATTGTCCCTTGTTACGGATAAGCGGGAGAAAATGAATGAATGAATGAATTGTCCCTTGAAATAATATAATGTTTGCTGAAATGTGAGGGGTGCACTTACTTTTGTGAGATTCTGGACGTACAGCCCAGTCATGAAAGGTAATCTATTGGTTTGTGTTTATAGACAGGAATTTTCCTCTTATTTCGTGTCACAGAGGACGACTTTTTATGTAATGTATTTCAATAGGAAGTATTTTTGGTGCCTCTGCCAATGTTTTTTTTCTGCCACGTTCGTTTGTTATCTCGTTTGTTATTGATATTGATCTTCAAGCATCATTACTCAACAATTAATCAGGAGACCTTATCCGTGTTTTTTTTTTTGCTTTATATTCGGTAACTACTATTATAAATCATTGTCAGTTAAGGTTAATTAAGGAGACACAGATATTTATTTACAGTATAGCCCTAACCCTAACCCTTACCTTAATTATCTACCTTATTCTCTGATAAAAATGAGAAAATAAGATTACTTTTGGCATTTCTGTCAGCATTACCCATGATCCTCTGCTTATGTTGTTATGAAAACGGAGCCAGAGGGAGGCAGTTGTGCTGAGTGAGACAGGAAAAAAAGGGAATCATTAGATTAAAGTTTTTGACTTTATTACGAAATGCCGTGAGACTAGGTATGTATGTTGGTATGTAAGTATATATATATATATACACACACACACACACACACACAGCGGGGAAAATAAGCATTAGCTTTTTTATCCGAAAGGGGATTTCTAATTGGGCTATTGACAAAATTTCCACCAGATGTAGCCATCAAGCCAAATATTATACAAAGAAATCAGAACATTTAAGTATACAAGTTGAGTCATAATAAATAAAGTGAAATGACACAGGGAATAAGTATTGAACACACTTTATTTAATACTTTGTAGAAAAGCCTTTGTTGGTGATTACAGCTTCTAGACGCCTCTTGTATGGAGAGACCAGTCGTCTGCATTGCTCAGGAGTGAGCAATGAAGGGGATTTCTTTGACTAAAGCAGCTGATATCAATTAGTACTGATAGGGGGCAGGGTTTCTCTCTCAATACTGACAGATTTCAGGTGATCTCCTGGGTTTCTATGCCATTTTGCACCTTGTTATCTTCATGTGTTCAATACTTATTCCCTGTGTCATTTTACTTTATTTATTATGACTCAACTTGTATACTTAAATGTTCTAATTTCTTTGTATGAATTCAATATTTGGCTTGATGGCTACATCTGGTGGAAATTTTGTGTCAATAGCCCACTTAGAAATCCCCTTACTGATAAAAAAGCTGATGTGTCAAATACTTGTTTATGTCAACAAATAAATAAATGAATATATTATATAATATATGAGTTTATATATATATAAACTTGAATATATATATATATATATATATATATATATATATATATATATATATAAAATTATTAATTTTTTTTATTATTATTTATTTATTTATTTATTTATTTATTTGTTGACATAAATCAAACTAGGAAGTGAAAACAGCTTCGAATGACAGAACAAGCAAAGACATGAACAAATGATGTGAAAGAGGTGAGAAGAAACACACATGGCAATGAAAACAATATGAGGAATGTGAAAATCTGTAGTTATGCATGCTGGTACACACTGAAATTCCATGAACGGAGCATGGGAAGAAATCTTTAACACCAATGCTATTTATTATTATTTATGTTTCTAGACAGAATAAAACCATTTTGGTTATACCCAGTTTTTCCTTATTCCTGGCTGTTTGGCTAGATTTAGGCACAGCAATTTCCAGTGGGGTTTCCCAGACTGCCATATATTTCAGAGTAAGCATATGAAAGATTGTAATTCCCTGTGGTCTTGCTTGCACTCACTCCCTTTCGTCTCTCTCTCTCTCTCTCTCTCTCACTCACACACACACACACACTTTGACAGGGTGCAAATGAAAGTGGCTACCACATTCCAAGAAAACATTGCAACTTGCAGTAGAACTGGAACAAACTGTGAACCAATTAAACATCATTAGTCTTTTTCAGCCTCCCCTCCACAAGAGAGAGAAAGCAAGAGTATATTTGAAAGACTTTTACATTGTCTAATATAGACATCTCCTTCACAGTTTCCATGAATATTTTTAGTAATAGATAGGCAATTTTTTTTTTTTTGTTAGTATTCAGACATGTACATGTGTGCTGTTGTTGTCATATTAGCTTTAAATTATTCATTCCCTGCTGCCTCTACTCACAACATAATCATTATCATATCTCTTTTTTCTCTTTTTTTTGTCCTTCCTCCATTTCTGCCCCTGCTTCAACCAGTTCCTCAGATTCTCTAACTTTGCTGGGTGTGTCTCACTCTCTTCATTCCTGCCTTACGGTGCATATAATATATATTTAATGAGGCAATTGTAATTTTGAACGAGGATTATAATGAATGATGAATAGTCAATATGACTGTTGTGATAGAGAGTATTTGTGCTGCTGTGGCTGTCTGGTGTCCTGTTTGCATTTTACACATTTAAAGCTATAGCCTGCCTTCTTTAATCAAAACATTGCATATTTTTTAGTCTCCAATGTGTGGAATCTTGCTGAGATTCATTCATAATTAGGACTTGATGGTCATATCATAGCACAGTTTACTAAAGACATTTCTAATTGCTGGCTAATGCATTGTTAATGCAATAATCAACAGCCAGTGTAATAATCTACATTTTGATTATGTATTAGTTTATGAGGCAATTATGTAATTGTTTCACTTAATATTACTTTTTTTGTAAATACATTTTTAACCCTTAGGAATTTTCTCTAATTTTCTCCATAGTTTACTGAGTCATGAATGTATTTAATGTTTTGAACTATTAAACAGTAAACCATGTCAGGTCTCATGTAAGTAGCTCTTTGGTCTATATAAGCTATATAAGCTAATTTTAAATACTCTCAACTTCTCATCCAAGTCAAGTATTTAAAAGCCCAAGCTATTAATCAAGCTAACTCCATGTCTCAAATAAGGATGATTCAATCATTGACAGTTAATGAGATGCAGTAGCCTGCACTCTTTTTTAGAACTCTTGTAGAAACTTAAAATATATGCATGTAATATAGATACGCTTTTAAAAAGCCAACATTAATCCATGGGCAAATCAATTATATAGGGTTAACTGTTAAAGGAACATGGTGGTGCCCAGGAAGCTACTGCACACCTGCTCGAATAATGGCATGTCATAACAGTTGTTAAATGTTCATAAGCTGCAGCGATAACTTTTATAAACCCGATTCCAAAAAAGTTGGGACACTGTACAAATTGTGAATAAAAAAAGAATGCAATAATTTACAAATCTCATAAACATATTTTATTCACAATAGAATATAGATAAAATATCAAATGTTCAAAGTGAGACATTTTTAAAATGTCATGCCAATTATTGGCTCATTTTGGATTTCATGAGAGCTACACATTCCAAAAAAGTTGGGACAGGTAGCAATAAGAGGCCGGAAAAGTTAAATGTACAGATAAGGAACAGCTGGAGGACCAATTTGCAACTTATTAGGTCAATTGCCAACATGATTGGGTATAAAAAGAGCCTATCAGAGTGGCAATGTCTCTCAGAAGTCAAGATGGGCAGAGGATCACCAATTCCCCCAATGCTGCGGCGAAAAATAGTGAAGCAATAACAGAAAGGAGTTTCTCAGAGAAAAATTGCAAAGAGTTTGAAGTTATCATCATCTACAGTGCATAATATCATCCAAAGATTTAAAGAATCTGGAACAATCTCTGTGCGTAAGGGTCAAGGCCGGAAAACCATACTGGATACCTGTGATCTTCGGGCCCTTAGACGGCACTGCATCACATACAGGAATGCTTCTGTAATGGAAATCACAACATAGGCTCAGGAATACTTCCAGAAAACATTGTCGGTGAACACATGATCCAGAAGCGCATGCGTTTTCTTTGGGCCAAGGTTCATTTAAAATGGACTGTGGACGAATCAAAATTTGAAGTTCTTTTTATAAAACTGGGACATGTCATCCGGACTAAAGAGGACAAGGACAACCCAACTTGTTATCAGTGCTCACTTCAGAAGCCTGCATCTCTGATAGTATGGGGTTGCATGAGTGCGTGTGGCATGGGCAGCTTACACATCTGGAAAGGCACCATCAATGCTGAAAGGTATATCCAAGTTCTAGAACAACATATGCTCCCTTTCAGACGTCGTCTCTTTCAGGGAAGACCTTGCATTTTCCAACATGACAATGCCAGACCACATACTGCATCAATTACAACATCATGGCTGCGGGTACTGAAATGGCCAGCCTGCAGTCCAGATCTTTCACCCATAGAAAACATTTGGCTCATCATAAAGAGGAAGATGCGACAAAGAAGACCTAAGACAGTTGAGCAACTAGAAGCCTGTTTTAGACAAGAATGGGACAACATTCCTATTCCTAAACTTGAGCAACTTATCTCCTCAGTCCCCAGATGTTTGCAGAACGAAGAGGGGATGCCACACAGTGGTAAACATGGCCTTGTCCCAACTTTTTTGAGATGTGTTGATGCCATGAAATTTAAAATCAACTTATTTTTCCCTTAAAAATAAATAAAACATTTTCTCAGTTTAAACATTTAATGTCATCTATGTTGTATTCTGAATAAAATAGAAATTTGAAACTTCCACATCATTGCATTCTGTTTTTATTCACAATTTGTACAGTGTCCCAGTTGGAATCGGGTTTGTATTAAATAGAATGCCAGCCTTTACCAGAGAAGTGCCTGTTGCTTTTGCACCATGACCAACGAATAGCTAGCAGAATTATTACACAATAAGCATTTAACACTATAATAGCTGTTGTAGTTGATCAACAGAGAGGGGTGATATTCCTGTCTAGACCACTTCAGGAATTAATCCAGACTAACAGCATCATTTCTGGGATTGCTACTTTGCGATCATAGAATTATTCACTCTTCCAAGGAGCCAAATCTATCTGATGTTTAGACTGGTGATAGCAGACCATTCCATTCATATATGAAAGTAAGCCCAAAAAGGCAGGAAAATGCTGGGGCGTTCCCTTTACTAGTGGTAATCACCTGACTTAGAGGGCTATTTGAATTATATGGAACCATATGTGATGGTTTAAAAGTTAAGGCTTTGGGCTACAGATCAGAAGTTTGGAGATGCAAGCCCCCTTAAGTTGGGCATTTAGATAAGACCCTTAACCCTATCTGCTCCAGAGGTGTCATAATATTGCTGACAAGATGCTCTGACTGCAGCATCCGCAAAAAAAAAATACTTTACTTTCCTGTAATATAAATGTGACAAATAAAGACCACTTTTCAGTTGCCAGCAGCATTATCTTAAAAGGAATTAACTGGCTGAATAATACTTTGGCTGCTCTGTTGTTCTGACCATGCAGATGAATCACCCTATGCGTCCACATAAACAGTTTCCATATTTGGTAAACGGTGTTCCATGTACCATGTACCACCTTTATATTTAAATGTTTTAACCTCACATTGTATATTCATGTGTGCACCTGCACCGCATTTGCACCACATTGCTCCCATGCTAGTGAGGAAGGTATCTGTGAGAATCATCTCTTTCTGTCGAGGAAGCACCCATAAACGTGCTCCTTTCATACAGAAGATCATTTGGCTCCAGCAATTCAGGGCTTGTGCCTCTTTCTCTTAAAATGAGGACATATCTCTGATCAGTGTTGGGGTTAAGTTGCGGGAGAATACAGGGAACTATCTGCCAACAATGTGTTATAGTCTGTTATAGCCTTGAGGTCCAGCATCTGTACCTATAGAGGCCTGGAAAGTGATTTCCTACTTCCCCTGCAGTTAATGACCCTTTCAACCTAGTTAATGACCCTCTAAATCATTCCCATTCTCCAGGTCTGAAGCAGATTATCTAAGGTGATGGAGAGGTTGATGTCTGAGTCTTGGTCTTCTCTGCATGCCACATCAGTGATCACATTGGGTTCTAAAAAGAAAGAAGCATTCAGTGGGGATTTTTGCCATCTATTGGCCATTTTGAGTTCATCAGCGTATCGGTGTAATGCATCTTCCATGAATGAAAGCGAAAAGTTGATATCCTTGACTTCACATCTGTGATCAAAGATGCACTGAAATAATGTGTTAAGGTGATCATAGGTTTTAATAGCTTTTGCCTCCCTGTTGACATCTGAGTGCTTTGCTTACAGGCTTTATAAACGGAGCCACCTTGGTAAACATATAGTTTCTCTCTTGATTGGAGAGATATAGAGAGCATTGTAGCAGAAAGCCCTTAAACTGTTCTGGTTGTCTGGTTGAGCTATGAGAATTGGTGATGCATCAGCATGGGAGGCGGAGCAGACAGCTGTGGAAGTCAGTAAGTGATCTGGGTATCGTTGATGATTGCCAACTGCTGCTGTTGCTCTCCAGCTAAGCAGAGAGTGTCTGGTGCAATTTGAGCAGTCTCGCAAAATCGTATGTCAGACAGTTGCTAAAGATGGATGTATAGACAGGTGTACAGTATATTTATTCAGACAAAATCCCCAAAAAATTCTGAATCAAGGTCGTAAAACAGTTATGTTTGGTGATCGTGGAATAAGCAAGAAAAGGACCTGAATCAAAGTACAAAACAGGAAAAAACGCAGAGATTCAAAGCTGAAACTGGTCATTACATGAGAGTTTGAAACATTGGCACTGTTTTTTTATACAACTGCTGGAAAACCGCACTTATGACGGTACGCATATATGATTACAGGACTTGAATTCTATTTTGTCTAACTGTAGATATAGAAAGTATTATCATTTTAAATGTTTCATTATGATTTCATCATTTATTCATATCAAGTTTTGCATCTACTTTATTTAAAAGTATTACAGAGTAGAACAGGATTGCTAGTGAGACAGATTGGAAATACTTTGGCAATGGACAAAAGCTTTAATTTATTTTCAGGCTTAATGATGCAGAAAATGATAGTGATATGCATGAAATAACTCACATGTTGCCAAGACGATGATATATGCATTGCTCGTTAGCATAGTTGACTAATGTATTTATCACATTTATCTCAGTGGTTATTTATAAATGTTGCTGCAAATAGGTCCCCCTCTGTTTTCATTAAATGAAAATCTGGGCAGTCAGTAAACAAAGCCTTTTGGGCATTTCATCATCACAGCTATTTACATATTTGGTAATTAGAAAGATTTACAGCAAAGGACAAATTAATATGAGGCCATTTTTAGCTTGTGAATCCCCAGTAAATTACCAGTATGTATGTCCTGAAAATAGACTAACAGTACTGAATTCATTAGGCTTTTCATAAAGCACAGTGTTATGTGTAATTATGTGTTCCCTCTGTATGTGTTGCTAACTTATTAATGAGGAGAATGAGCAGAACAGTGGCACTGTGGGAAGGCAGATGCATGCCGGGACATGAGTGATGTGCCTCTGGCTTTTTGGGGCCTGGACAAATTTGTCCCCGGGGCTGATCACTAGACTGCTCGTATATCATAGAGCTTACAGGTCACTCCCACAGGAACTCAAGTGCTATTATATCTTGTAGGTGTGTTTGTGTGTACATGTTGTAAGCATTGTCTTTTTTTTATCTTAGCACTTCAGGTTGGACTGAGCAGTGATGCTGTTTTGTCAGAGTGAGCCAATAGGATTACTGCTGTCTCAACAGACGCCATCACAAAGCCAGTTTTCAATCATGTGGAGCAAGAGAGTGTAAGGACTTCAATGCATAAGTGTGTGCGTGTGTGTAGTAGATGTTGAATGTGATTGGGGAAAAAAAAGAAGGCGGCGGACGGGGTAGCTTAACCAGAGACACAGTTCTTTCCCTTGGGCAAGTGCGCTATTTGTTAGGGTCACTATCAATCAGAAGTAAATGGCCACAGGTCATGGCTGTGGGGAGCTCTTCAGTCCTGCAATAAATAAATTGAACAGCTGATCTCTCCATGTGTGACAGCTGAGAGCAACAAGAGACAAGATCAACACACAGCCTTTAGACACACTGCAGGCAGTTTCGAGATAATGGAAAACCTGTCTGTGTTTTAGCATGAACCTTTAAGCTTCTGGTTTTCCAATAATTGTGCTTTACAGTATGATAATGATGCTTGCTGTCAATATATTGACCAAAGCAGTGGATATTTAAAAACAAATTGGTTTTGTTTAAGTCTCTTTCCTACCAGGAGTGTCTTATTTTGTGTGTCAATATATAAGGAATCAATGTTTTAATAGGGCAAATGTATATTCCTAAGTACATTAGGAGGAAATTTATTTTTATGGAAATTTGTTTAGAACGGTATTAGAAAGCTACAAACGCTTAAAGAACTATTTTACTGAGTGTACAGGTTGGTGTTTATGAATTAGATTACAAGTGCAGTGTCATTTATTGAAGCCCTAAATTCAAGTCACGGTAGGGTTTAAACATTTGGCCCCATTTCTGCCATTAAAAGAGTGTTATATTAGAAGAACCTTTCTTACATTATGTATTGGTACTGGAACAATAATGAGAATGTTCATTGAATTTACATCCATTATATTGGTTTCATATTAAATATTCACACTATGTTTCCAATGCCAACAGCATTTGAACGAAACCCATGAGAACTTTTTCCCCACTTGTAGTTAAGAAATATAAAGCACTGGTTAAATGTTTGAACTACTGCAGGCGAATAACTGCTATTCAAAATCATGTAAATGGTTTTGGATTAGTATTATAGATAAAGAAGTAAAGCAGTGAAGAGAATTCGTATGGCAGCAGGGTTCGGGGCATGTTCGCTGGTGATCTACAGCATCTTTTTGTGTTCTGTCAGTAGCCTGGAGGAGACATTAGTGAGACGTCTGTGAGACTCTGTAAGAGCTGGTGAACAAGGAGAGAGAAGATGTGAAGGATCATAATTCATCCTTAATGGAAGATGTGGGTTCATGAATCACCTGTAAGTCAGAACCCTGCAGAAACTGATGAGGAAGAAAGAAAGAGAGAAAGAAAGAAAGAAAGAGAGAAAGATAGATGTGGATGGGGCATGCAGAGGCAAAGACAGCAGCAAAGATACTGAGGGAGGAAAGACTCTGTAAGAGAGGGGGAAGGAAAGAGTGAGAAAGACAAAGAGAGGGAAGAGGTAGAGAAGCTGACAGCATGCAAAGTGGATTCGTCTGGTAGGATGTGTCAACCTGTCTCTAACTCCCAACCCAATTACTAGTCTCTCTTCATCTTCTCTCCATTCTTACTCTCTCTCTATCTCGTTCACGTACTCCCTTTTGCAATGCCTTTCTGTGTATTTCCACGCAAGCATTTGCAGGTGTTTGTGTGTAAACAATATTTCGTGGAATATGTGGGAAGTAATACAATTTGTAAAGGTGTGTGTGTGTGTGTGTGTGTGTGTGTGTGTGTGTGTGTGTGTGTGT
>JAAIIK010000025.1:3773195-3786936 GCA_014706435.1 Silurus glanis
GTGTGTGTGTGTGTGTGTGTGTGTGTGTGTGTGTGTGTGTGTGTGTGCGCGTGGTGTATGTGCCCTTATCACTGCAGTGTTACAGCATTAGACCACTACTACTCCATATTCATATGGGTCTTCCAATTAAAGCACACAGGCCCAGTGTTATAGAGAATATCAAAGACCTACAGTTCTGCTGAATATTCATTAACTGAATTTCTGATGCAAATCTCTGCCAGCATACAATGTCCTTCTCGTTTTTACTCTAACACAAACAAGCTGACTTTTATATCAAATGGCATTTTTATGTCAGCTCCACATAGACGATGGAACATGCAGCGTATGGTGCCTTGTAACAAACTCAGTCATAGCAAATCATTTTACGCATGTGAACGAATCCATGGTGCAACAAATCTCAATAAAAAAAAAAACTGTTCATATTTAAGGATGGTGCTGTCAGTAATTGTGTCGCTGCTGCACCATTCGGTTAGCTAAAGCCTTTCTCCTAAAGATGTAAATGCATACACAGAAGGGAATAAAAATCCGAGAGCTCTACCAATAACTGTTTCATCAGTAAACATTTCATCAGTAATGAGTCATCGCATCATCCTGCACCAAGATAAATATAACAAAGGGTAGAGGAGCATGCGTTTTTTCTTTGCCACATTGAATTTAAAAGGCATTTCAAAAGACATTTATTTTACTGTAATGGAACAGCAGAGTTTTAACCTATATTTAAATATTCATCCTGTTGCTGGATAGAATTTCAAAATCATATTTTATTTGATCACACACAACCATAAACAGTATGATGTACAGTCAAATACATGTATCAATTGTCTGTGGCATAGAAATTGGATAAAAATCATAAAAAAAATACAAATTGAATTTACCTAAAAAAAAATATATAAAGACAAACAAACAAAATTTTTGGACACCTGACCATAAGATTTATTTGTGCTTTTTGATCATCCACATTTATTTTCCATTTGCTGTTATAATAACCTCCACTCTTCTGGGAAGATGTTCCACTAGATTTTTGAGTGTGGGTGTGCAAATTTATGCTAATTCAGCCACAAGGGATTAGTAAAGTCAAATACTGATGTAGGTGAGGTGAGGAGGCCTGGGGTGCAGTCAGCATTCCAATTTATCCTAGAGGTGTTCAATAATGTTGCAGTCGGAGCTCTATAGCAGGCTAAATAGAAAGTTTAAAGCGATCAAAGACATCCTATACAATTGTGTGCCTCCAGATTTGTGTTTTCAGCTTGAGGAAGAAGCACATATGGCTGGAAAAGTCAGGTGGCCCAATATTTTTGTATATATAGTCTATCTACGTTCCATCATTCAACTAATAATGTAAACTATGGAAAGCAGGGTGAAAAAAGAAATAGAAACAGAAAGGCCAAGTGAATGCAAAGCAGCATTTACATTGAAAAGTTGCACTGTATGTGTTTACGCAATTTGGCCCAACAAACAAATGCAAATGGAAGAATTTCTGAACAACTTCTAACCGAAGCTTTGACTATCCTGAATTTAGCTAAAAATGTCCAAATTTATAATATATATGTGTAATATGTAAACATTTATAACGTTATATTTGCCAATTATAATTGTCTAGTGGCGAAGGCATGTCAGCTACACATAAGCTTTACTTGATGTATGATTTTTCTTTGCATGCTTACTGCGTATCTTATGCATAATTTCCCAACGCTTTAGAAGCGGTATCCTCAAGATGAGCTGCCAGGTTTCCAAGTTGACATTCAAAATGTTTAGCGATTTAATGCACAGAAATATTAAACACACTGATGAGCACTGTCTTTTGAAAAATTGTAACATTACATTCGAAAGTATTTACATATAACGTAAGTATTAAAGTATAAGGCAACACATTAGATTTGTAAAATCTGAATATTAACTGTAATATTAATATAAACCATCAAGGATAATACATACTAGGTATACATACAAATATATTCTTAGTGAATATTAATATCATTTATAATAAAAATGTATAATTCAACTTTAAATTGGATATTTAAATATGTTTCAACTTCATGCATAGCCATGCCACTTCGTGCATAGTGCCGTTTTAGTGGTATACTATATTTTTCTTAATATCATCTACCAGCTGAGTAAAAAGGTGATAAATTTATATAAAAAAATTACAGTGAAGCTGTATTTCTTAAGGATTTAGATGTTTGATCCTGTATTATTTACATGAACCTAGTATTAATATTCATTAAACAATTAAGACTCAGGTGCACAGCTTTGCCAAATGGCAAACTCATTCAATCCTGATGCTCTATGGCATCTGAAGTTGTACAGGATAAATAGGAAGTTCATTTCCATTGCTAATAATAGAAAATCCAGGCGCTGAGCATGAATGTCACCTGATTTCCAGGAACTCAAATGTCAAAAGATCCGTGCAAGAATAAGAAATGTGCACATGACAAAACTCCTCCATCTTCTTTGACTTCGCACCGTGCCTGAACTTCCTGAAAGTTAATTTGATTTAGAATGCAGATCTTTCCAATTATATTTCACGTGCACATTCAGAGGGAACAAGTGCCCTGATTACCGAACAAATCGCTGGAAAGAATCTATTCATCATCAAACTTCATAAAGGCAAAAATAATTGGGTTGTGTTGCCTCTAGATCAACCCACTTGTACTATCATTCTGATGGAAAAAAAAAAAAAGCATTCATTTACACCAAAGATCCACCGTTTATATTCTTGGTTAAAGATTCGCATCCACATCTTGACATTTACGCTCTTTTAAAAGCCGACCCTGTCAATGGAACCTCGCTCTCAGTTTATGCACCTGCAGACATTCTTCTACATGACACACACTCACCCAGTGTGCGTGCGCACACACACACACACACACACACACGCTCCCCTGAGCTTGTGAAAGAAATTAGTTTCACCATCTTATCCTAAACGTTTCAGTGGTGGAGTGGCTGATTGCTATTTCAGAGGCAGTTAAGGCCAGCAATGGGGGTGAGGGAGGTAGAGTGCACAGACCTCCTATTCTACTAGGGGCTTATTACACCAAACTGAAGATTAATTTACTGCTTCTTAGCAACCAATTTAATGCCTTTTGTTTGCCAGGGCTGAGGTGAGGGAAATAAACATTAAAATCCCCCTTTCTGACCTGAAGATTTCCAGGTGTAATATTTCCTCTTTTTTTTCTTGGTACTGCTTGAGTTCTCCAGCTTGTGGCCTATGACCTTTTATGCCACTTCATTCTTCCTATGTCCTTGGTACGACAATTGATTTTTTTTCCCCCTTCTCTGCCTTACTAACTGTTATAATGATCAATTCCTACCCCTCACTCTCTCCTCTCTCTCCCCACTTTCTATTTCTCTTCTCCTCCACCTAGTCAGGGTAATTTGATTTACCTCCTTTAGACGATTGGATTACAAGAGTGACATCCATTTCTATGCCCTCACAGTCCAGCAGGTCCATACTAAGTGCAAGTTCTCTTGCACACACACATATTGTATTTACATTACCAAACACGTACCACTCAACCTAAAGATTATCCATGGAGCCATGAACACAAACACCACCAAGGCCTGGATTACAACCATGAAGCTCCAAACACCAAACATGAACAATGGATGCATGAACAGCAAAAAAAAAATTAATTTAGAAGCATCACCTATGGTCCTTAATCCCAATTATGAGCATGTAACAATTATCCATGGCCCTAAATGCTACTGTAACTACAAACCTCTAAACCACAACCAAGAATGCATAAACCTCAACAAGACCTCAGATCCCACCATGAACCTCTACACTTCTAGAATTGACGCCTTAACCACAACCATGAATGCATAAACCCCAACAAGATCCCACAATGAACCTTTGAACTTCTAGCATGGACCCTGCTAAACTTCTGAAGCTCACCTGCCATGCACTCCAGCCATTACATGAAAAATTATCAATAGCTCTAAATACATAAAAATACAATAAATACAACCCAACAACGGCTCAAATCCACCTGTAAACTTTAGACCATGAACACAAAAACATTAGTCGTTGCTCTTAAGCCCAGTCAGGAAGCTTTGAACTTTAATGAATGAACAAATAATCCACGGCCAAAAACACCAACTACAGACCTCTAAACTTCAAGCATAAACACAAAACCAATGGAAATTACCCTAAAACAGTATAAAACAACAGACCAGCTCCCTTATACTGTACAGTACATTTGCACACATATCACAAAATATGTCACTCGAATATGTCCATTCATCAATTGAAAAAAACTAAGAGTCCATATACTGTACAGTGCATCCGGAAAGTATTCACAGTGCTTACAGCCTTATTCCAAAATGGATTAAATTCATTATAAAATTCAAGTCTACAAATACCCCATAATAACAACATGAAAGAAGTGTGTTAGAAATCTTTACAAATTTATTAAAAAAATAAAAACCAAAAATTACATGTACATACGTATTCACAGCCTTTGATCAATACTGTTGTTGAAGCACCTTTGGCACCAATTACAGCCTCAAGTCTTTTTGAGCATTATGCTACAAGCTTGGCACACTTATTTTTGGCCAGTTTCTGACATTTGTCAGGATGTCAGCGCACAGCCATTTTCAGATCTCTCCAGAAATGTTCAATCAGGTTCAAGTCTGGACTCTGGCTGGGACACTCAAGGACATTGACAGAGTTGTTCCATAGCCACTCCTTTGTTATCTTTGCTGAGGATCATTGTCCTGTTGGAAGATGAACCATCTGAGGTCCAGAGCACTCTGGAGCAGGTTTTCATCAAGGATGTCTCTGTACATTGCTGCATTCATCTTTCCCAGTTCCTGCTGCTACAAAAACATAACCACAGCATGATGCTGCCACCACAATGCTTCACTGTAGGGATGGTATTGGCCAGGTAAACGGTAATACCTGGTTTAATCCAGACATGACGTTTGGCATTTAGGCCAAAGAGTTCAATCTTTGTTTCTCCTGGTCTGAGAGTTCTTAAGGTGCCTTCTGGCATCCTCCAGGCGGATTGTTATATGCCTTTTACTGAGGAGTGACATTTGTCTGGCCATTCTACCATATAGGACTGATTGGTGGAGTGCTGCAGAGATGGTTGTTCTGGAAGGTTCTTCTCTCTCCACAGAGAAACGCTGGAGCGCTTTCAGTGTGACCATCAGGTTCTTGGTCACCTCCCTAAGTAAGGCCCTTCTCCCCTGCTTGCTCAGTTAGGCTGGGCAGCCCAGACTAGGAAGAGTCCTAGTGGTTCCAAACTTCTTCCATTTATGGATCATGGAGGCCACTGCGCTCATTGGGACCTTCAATGCTTCCCAGATCTGTGACTCGATACAATCCTGTCTCAGAGGTCTACAGACAATTCCTTGGACTTCATGGCTTTGTTTGTGCTCTGACATGCACTTTTAACTGTGGGACTTTCTATAGACAGGTCTGTGCCTTTCCAAATCATGTACAATCAACTAAATTCACCACAGGTGGACTCAATCAAGTTGTAGAAACATCTCAAGGATAATCAGTGGATACAGGATGCACCTGAGCTCAATTTTGAGTGTCATGGCAAAGGCTGTAAATCCTTTTGTACATGTGAATTTATTAATTTTTTTTTGTAATTATTATTATTTCTAATAAATTTGCAAAGATTTCAAACAAACTTCTTTCACATGGTCATTATGGGGTATTGTTTGTCATTTTTTTTTTAATAAGGCTGTAACATAACAAAATGTGGAAAAAGTAAAGCGCTGTGAATACTTCCTGGATGCACTGTATGTAAATGCATCCCTAGACGTACTTATATTCCCCACAACATTTCTCTATTGTTCCACTCCCCAGCTGCTCCTCATTTCCTCATCCATCTTTGAAGTCGTTTCTCGGCGCTCCACTCAGAAATATACTGATGCACAGATTTGATCCTCGTCTTCCAGTAATTCCCCCCTCTCCATTCAGCTCCTTATTATTGTGACTAAAAGCGTTAAATCAAATCTGCTCCACTCGTCCCACCGTAAGCAAATGTGAATTCTGTTTGTGTACAAGCCAAAGGATGACATCAAATGATGCAATCAAATTAATATTGCTTCTGTCATGACAGGTCTTTTTAATGTGCTGATTTCAATCACTGGAGTTAAGATCTAACTCACTGAAGATGCCAAGGGACTGCCACAGCTGTCTACTTGTCTTTTAAATAGATTTATTAAGTGTCGCTGGGCTAACATCAGGTTGCAGCTGCACAAAATAGTCAGAGCCGGTGTAAGGCATTCAGCAAGTATTTAACACATTCTAATATACAGTGTTATGAAAGGTACAATATTTAAATACATTTTATAAATATATGTATAACTTTCAATATTTCTAATTTCTTTCCTGATAGTCCAGTTTTGGATTATTTTGCAGTGACACCTTACACTTTTTCAGATAAAAGTGACATATCGGGGTGTTGCCCTTAAACTCAAATTACGATATACTTTGTTATAAAATTTACACATGAATTCATATAACTAGCTACTGTTAACCTGGGAAAGTAGAAAGTAGAATAATTTATTTTATCAAAATTAACTAAAAGTTAATACATTTCTATTTAAATAGGCAAAAGTCATTCGTTCACCTGACTTTGTTTGACACTACAATTGCATTATTGTTTTATAATAACAGTGAATAGAATAAGGAATTTATTTTCTCAATCTTCACTGATTTTCTTCCTAGTGTTGACTAATAGAGATGGGTGATACCATGTACAGTATATTCTATCAATTCATTTAAGAACAGTATCTTCACCTTTGAAACCAATAGAGGGAATTATTTTCTTATATGATTATAATATGATTTATAATTTTGTAGTCAATAGTGTATTTTTAATAGTAAATAAACTGAACGGACTAGACTTTCCTGTTTTGTTTGCATTCGTAAAGAGAGTTTATAATAGTCATATAGTATAAGTAAATAATATAATATCGCATGCTCCCATCCCACTTGAAACTTTTAAATGACAGAATGCTGATTTGTTTGTATGATGAACAGAGGCTCACTGGAATCCAAAAAAAAAACAAAAAACATCTTATTCATGTTGAGAAATAACTTAAATATGACAACATTCAGTCAGGAAAATTAATACATGCTTCTTTCAGACAGCAAGAAGACAGCTTCTTTCAGACACAGGTGCCAATGGTTTGCTACTATCACTGTGATTAACAGGGAATCGGCACATCCCTCCCACTGGGACACATTTGCTCTCTTGGACTCTCGGCCATAAAAGGCTGAAATTTTAATCCATGGTCTCCATATTTACTGTTGTGACACTAAGGAGATAAACATTATTTTTATGGTACATATTTTGCCTTTTAGTCAAGTCAAGTCAAGAAGTGTTTTTGGTAATTTAACTAAGCAGAGAATAAAATAAAATTGAATTAAAATTAAAACATGGTTTGTTATTTTTAAAAAATCTGCTAATTTTTTGCCTTCTGGGTAAACAATCATCATGGAAGAAAAATGTTTAAGCCTCTTGTGTCAAACAAACAAATGTTAGATTTACAGACACACACACACACCTGCAAATGAGCAAAACATCAAACATTGCCACAGAGAGCGATGAAGAAGGCTATTAATTAATGCAGTGAGTGTGCCTCCTGCTTGCACTGTCAAAGAAGATAATGTAAGCAAGGAGACATGAGTCCTGGCCCGATCTGATTAAAACTGAGCGTTTACTGTTTATTCAAAAGCCCATGATCAAATTCCAATTCTACAAGCAATGCAGGCTTTGTCTCGTACCAGGATATGCTTGATGCAAATCTTCAGGAGTTCACAGTAGATGGAACCAATTTAAACTTGTGTAACAGATTTCCTTTTATTTACTTTTCCCTTTCAACAACTATATTTACATAATATTCGCTCAGCTAGAAGCTCAATATTAGGTTTGCAGTGCGCCAGCTTCCGCTGTGAGGCAGAAGCCCATTGATTATTAAGTGGCTCAGGGGAAGGTTTATGTGAAACTGCACGCTTCTCATGGTACTGCTTTATTAAAGGACTTGTGTTCAGCCTGCATTGACTTCCTTCTCTCGCTCCTGTCTCATTCTATCACAAATAGCCAAAAAAAAACTTATATTGTTTTGTTTTGTTTTTTGCACAGAGAACGCTCAGTAATGCAAGCATGCAATCATAACAGACAGATGAGTGATGCTTTTTTGTGCTAAAATCCAGTGTTGGTGGTTGCATGGACACAATACATGACAAAACTGAGGAGAAGAATTCTCTATCCAGTGGACACTTTTTCTTTCTGAATGTATGACAGTATTGACTGACTTCCATTATTTCTACATATGGGTTAGCATAAGCAAAACATAAATAAATAAAGATGTTTTTATTATTATTATATGCAGTGCAAATGTAGGGTCTATGCTCTGTAAATTTATTTTTAATCTGTCTTGTTCTGTTTGAGTGTTCATTCAGATTTTAAAAAAAGGAGGTGCTTTGTACATCCAAGAGAAAAATGAACATTTGCCAATGCAGTACCTAAGCACACATACAAATATCCATTTGTTTAAGATATCCTCCGTTACCTGTTATCCAAAGCATTTTTTTTTTTTTTTAATCAAACGTGTTTTTCTTGCTTTCTTTTCCAAATAGGCTACTATTTTCCAATGTAATTTTTTGCTCTCTCATTCAGTGTTATTCTCTTTGCTCAATAAACAGCATTAGCTATTAGTAAGCATGTCATTTAGGCATAGAATTACACCCCTGGGCCCCATGAACAACAAAAAAAAGCTTTGGCAGAATATCCCTATGGACCGTACTCACTGTCTAGTTTGCTAGCAGTGACTAGTTAAAATCAAAATTGTGCACAGACTTTTGGATATGAACATGCTGTGAAATACAGAAACTCAAATCTCCCTGGAATTATCTTCTATTACCGGCATGCTATATGAACCGTTTTTAATAGAACCATTATTAAGATATTTTACATCAACATTATAACATTATATTTAAGTTGTTATGTTATTTTACAGATTGGGGAGGTAGTAGGATGTAGGAGGTAGTAGCTCAGACTCTGGGTTACTGATCAGAAGGTTGGGAGTTCAAGCCCTGGTTTCACCAAGCTGCCACTGTTGGGCCACTGAGCAAGGTCCTTAACCCTCGGTGCTCCAGGGGCGCTGTATCATGGCTGACCCTGCACTCTGACCCCAGCCTCCTAACCCCTTGTGATATGCGAAGAAAGAATTTCACTGTGCTGGTGCATGTACATGTGACAAGCATAAAGCACCTTTTGTTCTTTCCTGGACTCTGGATAGGACCCATGTCCATCACAGGGCACCATTTGCATATCAGCAATTAAGCTTAGCCATCTGCCATGTTTGATGTTAAATTAAATTAAAAATCAACAAGTACAGAACAACAACAAAAATGATGTACCTATAAATAAACAAATAAAAAAAAACCAGAAGCCATAAAAATGTATGAGGTTGTATATTGAGAGTATTTTGACATGTTTTTTTGCCTATTAAATACCTAGCATGAATGCAAATTTATGGTAGACTATAATTCCTATGTATAAAACAAAATATAACCATAAAGGATAAATAAATGTACAATGTACTAAAACTGCCTATGCTAGCTGGAGAACTGGAACAAATTATTTGTTGTGGGTCTAACTGGAAAACCAGAGTAGGGTTCTTGCTCTGTTACAGGTTGATGGACTTAATTGGCGAGGGTGTCCAAACCTTTTTTATAGGGTTTCAAATTATCAAATCAAATATTCAGGAACGTTTTCCATGCTTTGTGGTTAAATAGTATGGGAAAAAAAGACTTTTGGAGTTAGAAGCTGTCACTGTCAGGTGAATGTTAACATTTGTCCATGGGCCACATTTGGACCTGGGGCTGGACTCTCCTGCCTTATGGGATCTTATGATTAATGTGCGAATTGCATTCATTAGCATGATTAATGTGATTATTCAATAACTTTTAAACTACACCTCAACAGAAGATTTTCAGTCCAAGGTATGATAAATGAATAGTTGTCTTTTCTGCTTAGGTGTAGATGCAGTCTATGAAACAAGCTAGAGACATCATCAAATTGTGTTTTTTATTTCATTTAAAAATAGAAAGAAATTACACAAATGTGCTGGTGGTGTTTGTATAATGGACTGCAATTAGCAGTAGTTATGTCTTTGTTCGGAGGACGTACTATCTCTATCTCTGCTTCATTAGTGAGTTACATTAATGTAATAAGTAAGACTACTTCATTTCAGACCAAAGATTTTTTTTTCTTAAAGCAAGCAAACAATGATTCTCCAGACAGCATTAAAATAACTGCTATTGAGCCTGTGACACAAGGGCAAGAGAGTGTCTGTGTGTGTGTGTGTGTGTGTGTGTGTGTGTGTGTGTGTGTGTGTGTGTGTGTGTGTGTGTGTGTGTGTGTGTGGGTGGGTGGGTGGTTGTGCAGAGGCAGAGTCTCTGAGAGGCTTGCACTTCTCCAGATCCTCAGCATTATTTTGCTTTTGAAACACACTTAATGCCAGATGACTGTTCAGATAAGTAACTGCCTGTACTGCCATTTCCTAACCTATGAGAAATCACAGCGGATTTGCCTCTAACTCCATAATTGTGATTGCATTAGACACGGACTTGGAGAAGAATGCAAAAAACTAATAATAATAAATAAAAGACAGGCATTTTCCAGTGCTTCAATTATTCTCCATTCTTGTGCCAGTTGTGACACTGCACACAAATTGAAAGAATGAGAGATAAATGAGAGAGTGCATATCTTGCCTGCTGGTTCCCAATGCACATGGTGTGAAATGGACAGATTAAACTACAGGTTTCTCAAGACTGAGTATTGCTTAAACAGGTGACATTTACAAGTGTTCCGGTCCATCTACTCACATAGCATCACACTGCCCTTTCGTTCTCTGTTTGCAACCCTGTAAAAATAGTTCACTTTTGATCCTCAAGATCATGAAATCCTAGTTGCTAATAGGGACCCCATCATCTGGTATAAACTGGTGCTAAATGAGTGTATACTTCATGTATGAACCCTAAATTCCTTTCATACATTTATGGTTATGGCAGATGCCCTTATCCAGAGCGACTTACATTTATCTCATTCAACTGAGCAGCTATAGGGTTAAGGGCCTTGCTCAGGGGCCCAGGAGTAGCAGCTTTGTGTGGCTGGGATTTGAACTCTTGACCTTCAGATCCAAAGTCCAATATCTCAAACACTAAGGTACCACCTCCCTAGGAGAATATGCAGTAATGTGATTGCGTCCAGGTGTAGTCTATTGAACGTGAGAGGTTCCACCTCCAAATTAATGTGGACAAATTTTAAAATGCATTTTTCTTTATGGTTATATGTTTCTTTATGGTTATATGTTTTGCCATTCCATCCATTCTGGGACGCTAAAATAGAGCTTTTTGGAAATGTGTTTCTATAAATCAGAAGTTTTGCATTGCAGTGTGGACTGAGAATAAAGAGATACTTAAAAATGATCTATGTTTAGTTTACCCACAGCAACAATTCCTTCTCTATAGCTTTGTTAAAAAATAAAAAATAAAAATTAAGTATTGAAAGAAATGATGCAGGCCAAAGCTTCTTAGGTATTTACACAAGTGTGACACAGGGATGTAAGCATTTTCTTATGTTTCAGTGTGGACAAATGTATTTTTAAATACGTCTGAAAAGTGTAGACAGAGCATTTTAAAACAAAAATGCAGTTTTCAAATCTATTAGGATTAATGTGGTTGTAGTGTGAGGTTGGGTGTTGTGTTCTTAGTGGCCATGTTTGTAGACAGAACTACCATATTTTTCGGACTATAAGCCGCTACTTTTTTCCCACGTTTTGAACCCCGCGGCTTAAACAACGAAGCGGCTTATTTATGAATTTTTCCTGGGTTTTTACTGGTTTCACAAACTTCAAGCCAAAAAACTGAACCCCATAACATTAGACCAATGAAATTTCCGAACAGAAACGAAAAAAACGCACCTCACCTGTGTTCTGAGCTGCACGGCTTCGGGAGAAAAAACGTTTTTTTTAAACGCACGACGATGCCAAAAGATAAACTCCCGAGAGAAATAGTTGTGAAAGGAAGGAGGAAGACAGTGAACAATGACTTTCTTGGTAGGCTACTGTTTAGATACAAGCCGTTGTAACGCATTGAGTCTGGGTCATGGTAGAGCTCGCTAACTCCAGTTGCAACAGAAATCATATAAGCACAGACAGGTTTCCAAAACTTGTGCTTTTTTATTTTTCTTGGCAACAGCGTTATGGGTTAGTCAAAGAAACTTAGAAATGGGCATCAGAAAATAATAAGGACATAATCCTCGTCTTGCACACATGCAGTAATAGCGGAAAAATGCAGTGCCAGGCTATTCCCAAAATACCGCTATGCTCCTAAAGGAAGCGCAAAATATTTCACCCGTTACACCGTGTGTAACGTGTCTTTCGTTAAAGCCTGTGTAAAGTTCATTAGTTTCAGTGTAGGTACCTGCGGCTTATAGACAGGTGCGGCTTATTTATGTTCAAAATAAAAATATTTGTAAAATTCAGTGGGTGCGGCTTATATATGGGTGTGCTTTATAGTCCGGAAATTACGGTACTATAAATTCCGTGTGTGCAGTTAGATGCAGGTTCTTCTAATTAGAAGAGGAAGAAAAAGGAAGAGGAATGTTGGTAAAAAAAAAAAAATGTATGCTTAAGAACAGACTGAAATACTACAAAGGTCATGAGTCTACTTATGTAGTGTACAAGAACTGTCTGACGTTCTGGGATCTTTCAAACAACAGTTAACAGGAACTGGATGAAGTAAATTTTTACCCTGACAAGAGTGTTAAATCGGAAGTTTAGATTTAAACAGTGGATTCTCTTTTTATGACACTATGTTGTAAAAACAGACACCTTCCTTCTAATCTTTCCCGACATGGCAAGAACAAATACAGAAGAATAAAAAAAAATCTGTGCAATTCAGCAATGCATCCACCGTTACTTCACATAGATGTCTCTGAATTGGAAATGTGTCCAGTCTTTATTGGAAATGATCAAATCAGAGTAGGCGTATAACAATTAACTCACGTAAATATTATATTTATACTGTTTTGGGGTGGTTGATAGCATCTTGGAGATCCGAGGCGTCAAAAAATTACATTTTAGTCTGAGAGAACCATTTGATTTCAGAGAGCTTAAAAACATTTTATTGGATAAGGTTAGCAAGGCAGGTCAGCTGAGATATTACATAAAAAGACAAAAATTAAGAATAAATACTTTTGGTGTCCTTTTTTCCCATCTTTTTTGTTTATAAACCTCATTATGTCTATAACTTCAAAACAATGATGGCAGACATAACATTAGTTATGTCTAATGTTTTTTTTCTGTATTAAAATATTTCATTTTCCAAAAGAAATAAAAAAAATTTATTTTATGACATTGCTGCAATTATTTGTAGGGACTATTTGTTTGATTATTTGTCCCTACATTTTAAAAAAATTGCAAAAATACATTTTTCTAATATACTCTTGGCACGTGGATACAATCTCTGTGTCTTGTTTTAGCAACCAGTTGATTGTCAATACAAGTACAATTTCACTGACGCACAAAGTTTTTATATCATTTTATACTTATTTACCCATGCAGTCAAGTGCAAGCTGCTAACATCCTTTGGCATATATGCTAGCCATGCACGCACCACGCACACACATTATATATATATATATATATATATATATATATATATATATATATATATATATATATATATATATATATATATATTTTG
>JAAIIK010000025.1:3796936-3813364 GCA_014706435.1 Silurus glanis
TCAGCACCGGTCCCTTACGGTCCCTCCTGCAGGTGGTGAGCCCACGGGAAGGCGGCCCCACGGTCCTTGATTTATTTTTTCTCGTAAGGGTTTTTTGAACCGCTCTTAGTCTGACCCGTCGCCTAGGACCTGTTTGCCTTGGGAGACCCTACCAGGGGCATATAGCCCCGGACAACATAGCTCCTAGGGTCATTCGGGTACTCAAACCCCTCCACCACGTTAAGGTGGCAGTTCAAGGAGGGGTAGACAGAAAAGTTAAATTTGTATGTCCATGTTTCAGATAGGTTACAGTAGAAGATCTTGAGTGGCCTGCTATAAAGCTCCGACCTCAACCTTGCTGAGCACCTTTGGGATGAATTGGGATGAACAATCCATACCTCTTCACTCTACAACAGTACCTGACTTTACTAAAGCCCCTGTGGCTGAATGATCGCAATTCTCTACAGCACCCTCCAAAATCTAGTGGAACATTTTTCCAGTGGAGGTTATTATATAAGGAAATGGAGGCTAAATGTGCAATGGGATGTTCAAAAATCACATTAGAATCTGACAGCCAGGTATCTACAAACCTTTGTTTATACAGTGTATGTTTTGTAATTAAAATGCATACTTATCTTTAATTACAATCAGCAGAGGACTTTTGATTTATTGTGCGACAATGCATGCATGTCTATGTATGTGACAGTGTTGTGTATATACTTTGAGAAGTCTGGAACGTAGTTCTGATAAAACACCTGATAGGAAAACTGTATGTTTAAACATACATTTTCTGATAAATGCAACATTAACCAGACTTCTGAAGGCAACGTCCATTATATGGAAATAGAATGTTTTACTTAACGATATTATTTTCATACATTTTCATAGGATTCATTAATAAATATGCAAATCCATCTGTCCTGGGCATGATGGTGAGGTGCCTCCCTGTTGGGGCAAATCAGCGGTTGTCAGGGGAAACAGGATGATGCCCTTCCCTGGCGGCACAAGCTGTTATAGGACAGGTGCTGCTGTATATTTATGACTGTCTCTCTGCACCTAAGAACACTTCCTCTGTCAGCATTTACACACACACACACACACACACACACACACACACACACACACACACACACGCGTGCAAACACGGATGTTTTATAATTTTATTACTGTTGGGCATTTCCACTTGTGTATCTGTAATTAATTGAATCTACATTCAGAGTGCTGCTAAACATAACCCTAATTTCCATAACATAAAATAGATCTTTTAGCTCATTGCATTCATTGGATACTTATTAATCCTGAAAACACAACATAACAGTAGAAAAAGAAATGAAAAGCACAAGATGGGTGTTTTGTAAAACTTGGAATAAAAAAAAATAAGAGAGTTATGGATGTGTAGAGTTCCTTTCATTATTACATTTAGGCCTCTTGTAGATATATGAGCAATCTGTAAGGACATTTTGGTCAGAACGTTTTTTTCCTTACAGATAAATGTATTGCTTTGTGTACTAATTGAATGCTTTAGGACTTGGAAAAATAACTGAGGAACACAGAAGATATGTTCGGATAACACAAAAAGCATCAAAAAGCTAGTTCGCTCTACAATAATAAAGAATGATTTTATGATCAAATACTTTTACATATTCAGTGATTAGTTCGCTGGACTAAACCCTGGGGCATGTTTTTTTTTTCCTTTGTGTGGTGTTTCTAGGCAGATGTGAACAGAAAATCTCCACTGTGTATAAGGAAGGTTTTACGATTTATTGTCGTTTTATTAACTTTGCATGACCCTTTATTCAGCACTTCATTAGCTTTTATGTTTATCTAATTACAGTCATCAAAAAGAAAAACTATGCAAGCAGCAAACTAACTAAAAGTATTTGCTTTTACATTGATGCAGACCAGGCAAAAAGACAAATAGGCATCATAGGCATAGTCTCAGGGTTTTCTTAAAAATAATTAGAAAAACATTTTGGATAATAAAAAAAATCCACTTTACAACCCCTCTAGAGTCTACATCATCTACGGAGAAACAAGGCTGCTTCGTCTGACAAACTACCAGTCACCAAAACATAAAATGGGTAATTTTATAACTTTATTCCTGAGTAAACTGATTAATAAATTAGTGAATAGGAAATGCCTGTTTTTTCAGCCACCAGATTAAAACCACTGATGTACTGTATGGTGAATACAATACAGTTTGCATTGAATAAGACTATGTAATCAGTTTGTTGTGTCATAAACAAGCATGGTTAACCCTTTAGTATCTATTCTATTCAATTAATTTGATATGTATAGCATTTTTTACAATGTGATCTGCATATGTGAACCAAGAGGCGCAACTGAGATGGTTTAGACAATTGCATAGGATGGACATAGGATATATCAGTAGAATACCAGGAAGGAGGAAAAGAGGAAGGCCAAGGAGGACGGTTTATGGATGTGGTGAGGGAAGACATGCAGGTAGTTGGTTTGAAAGAGGCAGATGTAGAGGACAGGGTATGGTATAGAGACTGATGATCTGCTGTGGCGACCCCTAACGGGAGCAGCCAAAAGGAGCATTTTTAACAATGACAATGTCTCAGAGCAGCTTTACACAGGCAATAAAATAATGTATAAATGTGTTCCTAATAATTCTGTTTTCCTGTTCTATTTTGTACCTTCAAATATGTCTTACACCTTATCTAAGAATATTTAATTTAGCAATATTAAAATCTTTTGATGGTTCAATAAACATGCAAATTAGCATGTGACATAATCTAGAGACTTTTTGAGCATGCATAAAACAGACTGTTTTAGCCATGATCATAAGCACTTTATTTACAACACTAAGGTGCGTAAAATGGTTGTTGTTTTATATGTGCTTTAAACAAAATGTATTTACTTGCTTTGTTCACTTTCCAGCTCCACCAGATCAGACTATGTTCTGGAAACTGGTAGCTGGTCAGCCTCAGCTGAATTTCTACCTATAAAAATATCCTATAAAAAGACTGCATACTCCATTAGGGCCTTGCATCTGAAAATGCTATACCACAGTATACAGTAAATGACATATTATGAGCCACTTTAGCATGTTCGTATTAAAAGAATAGTTTCAGAGTAGTAGACGTTTTTTTTCCCAATCAGTATCAGCTGTGTGTGCTGCTGTGAGTAAGTTTATGTTTACCGCTGAGTTGCTGTGACACGAATCAGGACCTCGTGTGATGCACCAGGAACTGGCCTGAAGCAGCCTGATAAACAAAGCAAACAGCAGTGGACCAGTCAAGTGAGGAGAAAACAGAATCGCACACTGTCATTCAGAAACCCACAAAATGTATAAGAGCAGGAAACACACACAGACACACACACACACAGACTACAAATTAACTACTAGATGTCTAGATAAAGGTATAGCCCATCACTGTGGTTAATTAAATTAAACTCCAGTAAAAATTTACCTTCAGGCAATTTATGGCCATATGAGGCCATTTTCCTTAACCCAAGCATTCATAGCACTGTATTACTGTCCACAATACGTACATATTAATCCCTTCAACCCTGTTATAAGAAAGCTTCTCTTTCGAATATAAAACCAGCGGGCATTTCTTTACAATGCTGAGTGACTGTGCTACAGTCTGTGCTATATGCCAATCAATACACTATTAATAAGAATCAAATGGGTCTTTGGGAATTAGGCCTGGATTCTCCATATCTGTGTGTCTCTCACTTTTCACAAATGTAGAATGTAGTAGAATATTTTAGACCTAGATTGTATTTAGGAAAAATGCACACAATAAGCATAGGTGAGCAGTGAATTATATTCAATATTATATTATATAACAGCTAGTTCTGGTTCAAATGTACTGGGATTTTAAGAGCATTGAGGACATTTCACTGTTTGTATCACTTTTTTCTTTCTACAGATCTTTGCAAGTGTTCCTTATATTGAAATTGGTACTACACTTAGTTGCCAGCTGCCAGCTGATTCAGCTGTATTGTGTCTAAGCCACTCAATATTGATTTCTTAATAGAATGTCTGAATTAATGCAATATCCCACTCACAACCACGTTGTACTGAAAATCAGCTTGACTAGTGCCCATAGCCGAACTCACAGCCATGCTGATATTCAGAACTACATCACTTTTGTCTGTGTGATATTGTTTAATTATTGTTATTGAAATTCATCTTTGGGAAGTATTTGTCAGGATGCATTTAATAATCATTAAACAATACACTATCAAGAATTATTAAATCTGTGAATTATAAATGAATTTTCACTTCTTTTTTTTTGGAGAACAAATTATTTTATTCAAATATTTTAACCTCATATAAAGTAGATAATAAATGGCACTCAAATTAAATTTGTTTAATAACAATGATGTCTACAATGTCAGAGATCCCTCCTTTGTTTCTTATGTGGCAGCACGCATCTTTGTTTCTGTCTTTGTTTCCATGTTTTATGCTGGCTTAAACACTATCAGAAGCACTGACCTACATTTACAACCTAAATTCTAATATTTGTTCCATGAAATTGTATTAATTAGTTCCCAACAGTTGGGAAGTTATTCTACAGTTATACAGTTTATTCTCTTCATTTCGTAGCGTTTCTCTTGGCTGCATTGCTTCCAGTACGTGTATGTGGATGTTAGATCTTTTGTCAAATCAGATTTCAGCCTCTATGTGCTGCCATGTCAATCTAATCTGCCCAGGGCCTTCAAAGTCTGTCCTGCTGGCATTTTTTTTTTACCATAGTCTCCTTGAGAATTAACTCTGTTTCTTTAACCATTCATATTTCATATTCGCCTCACAGGGCCAGCTAGCTGGCCCAGAATAGCAACAGCATTTTTCCATACTCTGATTGGTTGGTCAGAGGGAAACTGTTACAACCAAGTTCGACTGGCAAAACACGTGTGTAGCACTCTGCACATATTAATACATCTGAGTTAGACTTTTTTATGCCTACGGAGGAAGAGAAATTGATTTGTTCACAGACATACTTAAAAATACATTTTCAAAAAAAGCTAGACATCGTGAGAAGCGGTCGGCCAACCCCAAAGCTAGCTAGCTTGTCTTAGCCCGGGAAAGGGTTTGTTCACCACTTCCAGACCAGTGAATACGAGCGGTACCACTGGATTACAGCCTCTGAGGAGCGGTGCAAATTATGAGTTTGCATCTTTTGTGAGTATGTTGTATTTTATTAAAAATTTTATGTTTTTGTCATGTTATTAGACAAATATTGATTCTGAACTGCTCCAGATGCTGTAGGTGGCATAGCTGCGGTGGTAGTGTAGATGTTTGGAGTTGTCTTTACCATTTTACCAAATCAAGAAACCCAGTTTTCACCCTCCATACGTGAAATGCCTCTCTCTCTCTCTGTAATGCCACGTGTTGTTATAATGCGTTTTTGTATAGTATTGATGGTTTCCATAATTGCGACTTGATAGTGGTGGTATTAAGTCGGGTAAGTCCCCACTGAATGCCCAGGTACCAAATGCATGGCCCGCCCCTGGTTCCCTGAGGAATGAGATGCTGCATCTACAGGCCACGCTCCATGAATTCCTGCAGCGCTTTCTTCCCTTTTCAGAAGCTAGCACTGTTTGCACCACATTTTCTTTTATAGCTTCCAGGTTGTGACGTCACCCCTCCGGTGAGGTTGTGTCTTTCCGTTGGACAGATACACACGTGATTCGGATCATGGTCACGCGGAAGCATTCCCAAAGCGTTGATGATGCATCTCATTCCCTCAGGAAACCAGGGTTACATATGTGACCTAAAGAAGTTTTAAATGCTTCAAATTACCCAGCATATTAAAATAGTTACAATTTACATGAGCCAAAAAGTTCATCAGCTTTTCAAAGCCTAACAAAAATGTTTTACATTTACAGCAGGCACCCTTAACCAGGTCAACTTACATTCATCTCATTCATGCAACTGAGCAGCTATGGGGCCTTATCCAGAACAAGCAGTTGAGGGTAAAGGGCCATGTTTAAGGGCCCAGCAGTGTTAGTTTGGTGGTGCTGAGATTTGAACACATGACCTTCTATTTCAAAGTGATGTTTTACAGAATAAAAGTTCTTGTTTTAAACTTTAAATACCAATATAATGATTAGTGTGATTACCTGAATATACATATATGTAACTATTAGGGATAGGATGCTGTAGCTAGAAACATTAATGAGATAGTAACTAACAAGTTTCTGAAATCTGTTTAATAATTGGCTAGTGATATAGTTAGTAGTTGCCTAGAAATTTGCTAATTAGCTAGCTTGTCATAATTAATCTATTGTTCATAATGTAGGTAATTAATATTCTGGTTTATTTTTTTATCTAAATAATGTTATTTGGTACATGCAATTATTACCACAGTACGTTTATTCCAGTATGTTTATTATCCTTTCCACAATGGATTGTACCCTTTATTGTAGCGTATTCCAAATAATATTATTGATGCTTTTAACATTAATGAAATTATCAATAAGCAGAAAAGAAAATCTCGGAAATGTTTCAAATAGTGTTGACATGAGGCGTGCACATGGGAAAGAGATATAATGAATAACTGCTTTCTATTTTCCTCTTCCTCTTGTTCTCTGATTGTTTGATGGGTGTTACTACCTAATTACTCCCTTGCTTCACACCCTTCAGTAAAGGACACTCTTTCTCCTCTCCTTCTCTACATCCACTGCACTAATTAGCCACAGTGATCCATCGTGCCTCTCCTTCTCTCTTTCTTTTAATTAAGACTCAGCTCTCCAGTGGAGGTGCAGGCTAGGAGTAATATCGCTGTGCTGTGGCAACAGCCCTGTCCATCACACTGTTCTCCACTACACTGAACCTGCAGGAGGCCTGAGAGTTCGGCTTCTGGATGATAGCCAAAACCATGGCAGGATTACAAAAGCATTATAACATCCACAGGCATAGGGGAGCTGAATAGCATTAATGAAGTTGATTGAGTAGTCAAGTGATAGATTCTTAAATAAGACATCTTTGTTGAGACAGGCCACATATTTAAATTCCCTAGTGGATGGATAAAAGAAACATGCTTCATTGCTTTTAAGTACAAATTCTCTGTGCAAGTCACTTAAACTAATTCATTTAAAGGAATATATTCCCTTATTTGATATTTTCATGGTAGTGTCCAAAAATCCTAAATGTTCCACAATGGGTTAGGAATGGATTAGGAAGCCATTGCTATTCATCAAACCACTTGTGAATCCCAAAAGAGATCACATCCTAGGTATCAAAGGTTATCAGTCAGAATGATGTTGTCCCTCTAATATGAAAAATGAACCCAAACCATGACAGCAAAATACATCTGAAAAATTGCAAAACTGATCCCCCTGAATTTGTCATCCATCTGTAGCAAAATAATATGGAGCAGTTACAGAATACACCAAATATTCAGAAACCAGCATGAAAAACTTAAATAACCAGCTTGATTATGTAAAACAAAAACATATTTCACACAAGCTTTCGTTCAGACTGACTTCCATGCAGCTACATGCTGCATGACACTTCCACTGTCAAATAAGCCTGTCAAATGAGGAAAGATTAATCTGACATGCAAGCCAGATCGACTGGCTCGGTTTTCATTAAATAGAAAACATTGAAGGAATCCTTGGATGCCCTTCGAGAAAAAGATATGCCATAATACTGTAAATACAAGAGTGCTGAGTCTCGAGTCTCTGGTTTCATTAAATTAAAGACATCTGGCACAAGTCCATTCTTCTCTAATGTATAAAGCAAGAGCTGCAATAAGTTTGATTTGAGTTACAGCTCTTTTGCTGGCTTTTCCTGTTGCTCCTGTCATTGTAAGCTAATTAGTTAGAGGCCAAAATCTGCAATTTCAGATCCGTCACATCACATCACATCACAACACATCTGGGCCTTCTGCTTTAACACAGCCACCATTTTCCTTTGACCTTTGTGTCAAAACCAAAACAAATCATTATAAACTTCACAGACATGCTTTTTGAAATGGCAAAAAAACACCATTTGGGGTTACTGAGATTTTTGCAGCTTTTGGTATCAGTTTCCTTTTGAATGTTGTTTGTACCATGGTTCTCTCTGATCTTTTAGCCAGTTTTAACACTATTATAAAACACATCCAAAGAGAGTGCATAGTTGGTCATAAACAGATTCATTTTGCTGGGTTACTCTTCAGTGTGCCTAATTTACTGACTCAGAAGAAGCATAGGAGGGTAAACATTTAATTTCAATTACAAAGCACAGATAATAAACAGAGCACCAATCTTATTCTGCAGATATGGTCATTAG
This sequence comes from Silurus glanis, assembly GCA_014706435.1. Classification (NCBI taxonomy): domain Eukaryota; kingdom Metazoa; phylum Chordata; class Actinopteri; order Siluriformes; family Siluridae; genus Silurus; species Silurus glanis. The sequence continues at coordinate 3,805,170 of JAAIIK010000025.1, forward strand.
CTTTGACAAGCAAAGTTGACTAGCAAAAAGCTCAAATGTCTATTTATCTGTGCATCAATTTAAAAACTAAAATATAAATATAATGCAAGGGTCTAGGAATGTGAACATAATGGCTTGGCCGCCTTCTCACAAATTCATAATTCTAATGAACATAACCAAGATACGCAAACTCATTCTGCAGAGATCGCTGTATTTTTTTAAGGCACTTAGTGTTCATTGTTATAAACCTAAAACAAAATGATCTGATATTTATCTATTTAAAACCTAATATAATTAAAATAATTTGCAAAGTGAGAATTTGAATTCATCATAATGACATGGTCTAGTCTTGCAAATCCATAAAAATTTTTTACAAATATTTACATTTAAGGTTATGTACAACCATGTACAAAACCACTCACATTTTTTTCTGTTGTGTGTTTGAAGATTTGGAGCCAAAAAGCTATACGTCTGATGTGGAAACAAGGCTAAGGAACTCAACTATGCACAGGAACTGGGGTGTAGAAAATTTTCAGGCAAAATTCTAAATATCTGGTTGTAGCAAGAGGCAAGATGTTCAAAACTGGAGAGCAGTACAATAATGAGTATATGGAGGCAACAGTGAAGCATGGTGGAGGTTTCCTGGCAAGTTTGGAGCTGCATTTCTGTAAATGAAGTGGAAGATTTGGTCAGGATTAATGGTGTCCTAAATGCTGAGAAATACAGGCAGACACTTATCCATCATGCAATACCATCAGGGAGGTGTCTGACTGACTTCAGATTTATTCAAATTTACCAAAATGCAAAAGCTACCAGCTAGCTGTGTGTTGTAGTGTACCTTGAAGAATTGTTAAAGTTTGGTCACACCAAATATTGATTTGAAATTCTCCTCTGTTCATTAACTTAAAATGTTGTTAATTGATAAAAATATAATAATAATAGTAATAAACTATTTCTGTTTGAACAGTTTTATAAAAATATCAATAAATATAAATGTGAAATTAAAACATTCTTTTAAAACAAACTTTTTAAAAACATATTTTTATTTTTAATCACTAAACTTTTTTTTTACTAATGTGCCAAGTCTTAACTCAAGCACCAAAATCCGTCATGATGCACACATCCGGCAATTACAACCGTCTATATGGAAACAGCAAAAGTTCCGTTTGTTGATTTATGTAATTTAAAACAACAAGGTTGAGTTCGGTTTCACTAATAATAAACATACATTTGCATAAAGCATCTGTATTTGTCCATGACCATATTGATTAGATTAAGTTGTGATTAAGTTGCAATTAATCACGAGAGTTATCTCCTGACAATCATGCGATTTAATCACGATTACATACATACATACATACATACATATATATACATATATATATATATATATATATATATATATATATATATATATATATAAATAAAAACTCTCACAGTGCTGCATAGATCTTAATGAATCATACTCAATTTTACTGCATTCACCTCCAAACCCCCCTAAACCCCCAGACATAAATTACAGCACCTCTTGCTGTTCACAGTAAATGTCCATTTCTGTGAAATTCATATTCACACCTCCCTTTTCTCATACACTCACTCCTAATAACCGGTGTCATAATTCTGCCCAGTTTCTCAGTCCAGCGGCTGCTGAGTCATTGATTTAGTGTGACCATGTGGAGCTTATGGTGACCTCTATAGCCAAGCATAAATACACCAGTGTGGTTGCTAGACACCGTAACCCACAGTCTGATGAGTTAGAAGTTTGAAACAATCAATTATCCAGAGCGGTCAATATTTCACATGAGAGCAGCAAGGGTGCGTAGAAAGGGTTGGGGGTGGAGGTGTTGGTGTATGCTTGAATGCTTCATTTGTTCAGGGAGCAGATATTGTATAGACACACTGCAAATGGAATGATTCAGATTTAAAGATGATCACCAAATGTGTATTCAAAGGTTCTATCACTCAGCAGGATGATTTATGATTTGCTTTGCTCATCTGTGTGTATCTAATTGTTTCTCTTTCTCTATTTTCCATTTTTTTTTTTTTTTTTTATAATTTTCTTACTCCACAGCTCATACTCCATTCTTTGTGTTTTGTCTCCATTTCTTTTTTCTAGATTGGTCTTCCTACTGCAAAAAAATGATTTGCATGCAGAAAAACACTTAATGACATGCTAAATTGACACTAAAGGGGCAAAAGTATCGCATGTATATGTTTTCCCAAACTCTAGGGACACAACTGTAAGCAAACCCGTCTATAATGTCTTTGTATGCTGAAGCTTTACAACTTATTTTACTGTAACTAACTCTCACAAACCTTTTCAAACATTACCATGCCCCATGCACAAAGATTAGTTGAAGAATTTGACATGACCTGAAACACACAGTGAACCACAGATCACCGCAACCAACATCAGGACCTGATCTCACAAACTCTATTATGGTTAATATACCTAGTCACATTTCAAAATATAGTGGAAAGAATTGCTAGAAGAATAGAGGTTGTTATAACAACAAAGGGACCAGGGCTATATTAATGCTTACAGTTTTAGAAATGATTGTTAAAGAAAAAAAAAAAAGAAAAACACATCTGTTTGTGATGCTCAGGTTTTCACATACTTTTGGCCACATAGTGTATGTTAAGTAGTATTATTTCTCTTTAAAAAATGCCATTGCACTCCAATAAATCAAAAAAAAAGGAAAGGAAAGGAAAGGAAAGGAAAGGAAAGGAGAAATATATCCCCACCCTATTCCACATCAGTCTGCTACAGACAACTGCTCCTCTTAATGGCATCAATTTTTCCAACTTGCATTTCATCTTGAAAATTACAATATGAATCGCTTTGCTGCTGCACACAACTCGATGTCACTCGAATTGGACTATTTGTCTTGTTAGGCGTCGGCTATCAAATTTTAGAGCCGTGTGCACTAAAATTGCTTCCACAGGTACGCTAACCGCTGATGGAGTGAGCTCAGTAGTAACTCAAGCTGAATGAGAAATGTTTTGACTTTACCTGACGGCAGGAAATATGTTTAAAAGAGCGTGCATCGCCTGGGAGATCACAGCAAATACTTTGATTGACAAGGCCAAGCAACAGCTTGGAAGGAAAATCAGAAAACTGAGCTTTATATAGCTTCTTTAACAGATACAACTGTGGTCCCTGTTAGCTCCATCTGTGGTTTTTTTTTTTTCTTTTCATTTTTATGACAAGTTATATTATACTATTAGGTAATCGATGCCTTTGACTAGTCCTTTGTAATGCAGTGCAGTGCACAAGTTTTTTTGCAGGTGTGGAAAAATGCTGTAAAGTAAGAATGCTTCTGAAAATAAGTGTTAATGTCAAAATCAATATTTGCCTGCAAAACAGTATCCATTCTTCTTGCTGTTTTTGAAGTAACTTGGAAGCTTAGATGTACCAATCATCTTGAAGAACTAATCACAGATCTTTTGTGGATGTAGGATGATTCAAATCCTTCTGTCTCTACATGTATTCCCATGTATTCCCACACAAATGTGCCACTCATCTTCACCTTCCCTCCCTCAGATACCATGGCACGGGATCTCGGCATGCCTGGCAGACATTTCTTCATGGATGAGTGCTTATCAACTAAAACTCAGCCCCAGCAAAACTGAACTGCTAGTCATCCCAGGTGATTTATCTCCAGGTGAGGATCTCAGAATAACTCTTCATAACTGCTCTCCCGTTCAGCCACTGTTTGCAATCTTGGGGTAACTATGGACAATCAACTGTCCTTCTCCTCACAAGTTGCTATTGTGACTTGACCTTGTCGTTTCCTTCTCTACAACAAAGCCTGCTCAGGTGCTTGTTCAGTCTCTTTTCATTTGGAGACTGGACTACTGCAACTCTCTGCTGGCAGATCGACCTCTGAACGCTATTCATCCACTGCAAATGATGCAAAATAAAACTGTGCCACTTATATTCAACCTGCCTGGTAGCTGCACATATCAGATTCAAAACACTGATGCTTGCCTACAAAGCCAAAAATGGACCAGCACCCTCTCACCTCAGAGACCTCATCACAACTCCTCTAGCACTGCTCGACTTGTACCACCTTCTATCAGGGTAAGAGGTAAGTATTCCTCAAGGCTCCACTCTGTTCTGACACCAAGGTGATAGAATGAACTTGATCTACCTCTTCCTGAAACACCTAAACTAGCACTTTCCAAGGTTTGCTTTGTCTTCTTAACAGAGTTGTAGGCTGATTTATCTTAAGTTTAACACAAGTGCATCTGCTAAATACCATAAATGTAAATATAAATGAGTGGCAGTTATTATAGCAGCAATAGGGGATTTACTCTATGATGGGAGCATCTATATAATGGCTTCAAGAATATAATGTTCAACAAGCAGATATGGGTGTAACTGGTCAGGTATTCACACACATTTAGAATTTTTATTCTATGAAATGTTTACTTTCTCTTCACTACATTTTTTGTATTATCTTTTTACTTAAACTTTTTACTGCACTACATTTCAGAAAAAGACACAGTTCATCACTACTTTAAAGAATTTGTACTTTTGCTCAAGAAAAATATATTATTTTTTATTGTATGCAAGTTATATAAAAAGTATTAATGGAAATTCTGCTAATGAAGTTTGATTTTACCATTGTATCAGATGTGCATTAACTTTCAAATTAAAGCTTTCTCTGGGTATAGTTGAAAAGACAGCAACTCTAACAAAAGCCAAAATGAACATTTGCATTACAAATAAAGTCTTACTTAACTACTTTAACTGCAATTCATGAATGCAATTCTACTTGGTCACTTTTAAAAATATAACGTGTCATCTTGTTAGTTGCAACTCACTTCCCAAAAGTAGAAAAAAAAAGAGTGCCTTCCACATTTGTGAATTAATGGACCCATACAAGCATTTGGTCCCTTTGTTCTCTGATGAAACTAAGCCATTCAGGAACCTGTCCACTTCACCTTTAGACTAGTGTATGTAACCCTGGCTTGCCTTGCCTCAGTGACCTTTGAGCTGGAACTTTTGAGACATCATTGGGTTTTTTTCTACAAGAGTGATTGGTTTATTGCAGGACTCTGAAACTGTCCTGACCCAGGCACATCACACCAGGGAACAGAAACCTGCAAGGTCTCCAGAAATAATGGGTAGCTTAACATCCCTCTTCGTCAATTTCTTTTTAAGCTGTCACTTCAGCTGACTACAAACTCCATTAAAGCCACCAAGATTAACCAATCTAAAATCTAAGAAAAACCATACGCAAATTTGCAGGACTTGCATAACATGGCAGGGAATGAAAAAAAATATGTTTATTATAACACTTTACTTGATTTCAGTGACAGAAATATATTGTTATAGTTATATTACTCTTTAGACTGTAACTGCAAAGAGCATTAGACTTCTACTACCTACTGTAATTCATAAAAAAAAATGTCTTTTTTAAATTTTTTAATTTGGTGGACACATTGAAATTTTTTCATATTGTAAGTTCCCACCAGGCAATCAAGGACAGCACTGCAAACATATGTTTACAGGATCCACTGAAATGGCTAATCGAGGCCTTGTCTCAGGCTGTTACTGTTGTTTAAGGATGCAGCGGTTTATATTATCCCCCACTGCTTGATACTGCTAACCCTTGGTCTCTCTCTCTCCTTGGTGTTTCACAGCAGGGAGAACTGGAGAGAACCTCTAGGGAGCAAAAATCAAGCTCTGCTTTTAGCTGAGAGCAGACATTTGTTCTCTGTCACTAACCATAAAAGTAAAAGGCAGACTCTCATCCGCTTTCTGTGGTCAGGGCAGAAGAGATTAGTTTAGAGTGGAGAACGGCTTCTGCTTCAGTGGTGTTTTACAGTGTCATGGACCAGTGGGCTGAGTAATAGACATAATCACAGGTAGTCTGGCTACAAATTGTAGGTGTGGCTGACTGAATCATACTGTTTGTTTCACCATGCAATCTTATTTGCCACATACCTGCAGATTAGGTAGCTATTTAGTATTAACTGAATGGATAATATAGAACATCTGCCAAACCAACCGTCATCGTTAGGGACGACATCTTTTTTTTTTTTTTTTTTTGAGCCATTTTATTTCTTTTCTTTTCTTTTCTTTATTTATTTATTTTTCTTAAACAGCTTGGTAAATGCAAGGAGAAATCTCTACTTGCATGTAAATTTCATTTGTTCCTGCATTCAGCTTTCTGTGCTGTGTGGAAGGTTTGACCTAACTCATGGCCTCGACCATTTTTAGAAAGTGTCTTTTCAGTGTCCTGACTCTCTTTTTAGGACAATTTGTACCCAGTGTACTTTGTATCTCAAGGTAGAACAGAGTATTATCATTTTGCATTTGTTGTTCTGGTTTCTCCTTTAACCATCAGACTGCCAAATTATCTATCTAACCTAAGAATTGGTAAATTTGGCTTGTATTACTATTATTCAGCAGGTCTAAAAGAATTAAAGCATTTATTCTAATAAATACTTTCATTTATTCTAATGAGGCAGATGAAGAGGAAAAGGGGAAACTAAAATTTAAGTGGTAATTTTTCAGCTAACTAAAGGTTGCCACGATTTGGATGATATTCCAAGGTTCCTCTGCCTTGCACAGAATCAGATGGCCTTGGCTAAACATATTAAAAGCTGGTCCTATACAATGATCAAGACCTGGCTAATGTCCAGGGAAATAGTGTCTACACCTAGAGTTCCCTTTCAGGAACTCGAGCTGTGTCGAAAACAACTTTGGGAACGCCTTGTGTTGTTCGTGTTGTTGTGGTGCACGTGTAAAATCTGGCCAATTTGCAGTCGTGACGTCATTGCTGAGCGACATCGCGTAAACAGCTACAAAATAGGAGCGCGATGGGAGTGACATCAGCCTCTGTTGTTCAGGTAAGCGCTTTGTGTGTGAATCTGTGCAGCATAGCTAAGGAGCAAACAAACTTTCACATGTGTGTCCCTCCTTGCCCCCGTTTTATTATGGTGGGGACACACAATTGCTTTGCGTTGTTTGGTTGGGAGTGGAGCATGCTCAATCGGCTCTCTCAAAAGACGATTGTCCCTGTTGTAGCTGCATGGCTATCCGCACTCTCGGCTCCCGGAGATCACTCTTCAAGGAGAGTAATCTACTTCGCGGCTGAGGCCCTGCTTTTGCCGAGGCGAAGCGCTGGCAAAGGTCGTGGGGCTCGCAGGCCAACCTAGCAGAAGGCATGGAGACGAATAAGTTCTCTCAAACCTCCCCTGCTGGGCCGAGAACCCGTTCCCCAGGGAAAGCACTCGCTTTGGCGGTCTTTTTTTTCCGGCAAGGGTGACGCGGAGCTCCGGATCTCTTCCTCCAAAGAGGGAGAGTTTTCAGATGCTAGCGAGCACAAGGACTCCTCACAGCCTATGCTGTGGGGCCTACTGTTTTTTCCCGACCTACACACCAAGGTGTCTAGGTCCTGGGAGACCCCATATGCGGCCCGTACCTTTCCCCCGCATGGTTGGGCGGCGTGAAGCCCAAAAGCAAGCCCAAGGCAAGCCCAAGGTCAGTGGGACAAGTCACATCTTTCATGGCACATAAACTGCCTGGAGATGATGGCCGTGTTCTTGACACTGGAACACTTCCACTGAGACCTGAGAGGTCGCCACATGTTGGTCCATACGGACAACATGCCGGTGGTCTCGTACATCAACTGCCAGGGGGGTCTCCGGTCTGGCCCTCTGTACAGGCTGGTGCAGCAGATCCTCCTATGGTCCCAGGGAAAACTTCTCTCATTAGAAGCAGTTTACATCCTGGGCCAGTTGAACTGGAGAACAGACGCCCTTTTGAGGCAAGGGCCGAGGCCCGGGGAATGGAGGCTCCACCCCGAAGTGGTGGAGCAGATATGGCAGAGATATTACAGAGCCCAGATGGATCTGTTTGCGACTCGGGAGACTTCGCACTGTTCCCTCTGGTTCTCTCTCTCACCCAGCCCCATTGGGCTGGACGCCATGGTGCAGACGTGGCCAAGGCTATGTCTGCACGCCTTTCCCCCTATTGCACTGCTCCTGGTAGTCCTGGAGAGAATCCGCCAGGAAGAAGCTTGTCTCCTCCTGGTAGCACCTCATTGGCCAGGCAGACCATGGTTTACAGACCTGCTGTCCCTCCTCGGGGGACCTCCTTGGGAAATTCCTCCCAGAAGGGATCTCCTCTCACAGGCAGGGGGAACCCTGGTTCACCCCCGCCCAGAGTTATGGAAGCTGTTGGGGGGGGGGGGGGGGGG
>JAAIIK010000025.1:3813464-3824623 GCA_014706435.1 Silurus glanis
GGGGGGGGGGGGGGGGGGTATGCAGTTTCTAGCAACTGGTCTCTCTACTGAGGTAGTAGAGACCATTCTCCATTCCAGAGCTCCCTCCACGAGGAGGTTGTATGCCGCTAAATTACATCTGTTCACCACGTGGTGTGAGCACCACCAGTTGGACCCAGTTAACTGCCCGGTTGGTTCAACCCTGAAGGTTTACGTGTCTGCTATCGCGGATTATTGTACCCCGCCAGCGGGACAGTCGCTGGGGCAGCACCCCCTCGTGAAACGTTTCCTAAGTGCCACCCGGAGGCTGAGGCCCGGGACACGACCCAGAGTGCATGTGTGGGACTTAGCCGTTGTGCTGGCAGCTCTATCTGAGCCCCCCTTCGAGCCCTTGGCCGAGGTGGTCCTTAGGTATTTGTCGGTTAAGAGTGCTTTTCTCCTGGCAATCACCTCCCTTAAGAGTGTCGGGGACCTACAGGCTCCCGTGGCCCCGTCTCTCCTGGAGTTTGCCCCTGGCATGGCTAGCGCTACTCTTTACCCTACACCGGGGTATGTGCCTAAGGTGCCTGTGACTCCCTCACGACCTGTCGCCTCCTTTACTAGCCCCTAACCAGGAAAAGCAAAATCGACTGTGTGAGCACTGGACACATACCTCCACAGGATGAGTCCATAGAGGAAGTCGGAGCAGCTGTTCGTCTGATATGGCCCTTTACAGGAAAGGTTTTCCAGCTAATAAACAGACGCTCAGTAGATGGATTGTGGATGCCATTTGTCTGTGTTATGAGTCCTCTGGTCTTCCGACTCCTTTCGGAGATATTGTATTGTATGGTATGGTGGCCTCTACGGCCTGGTCCGCTGGAGTGTCGCTCTAGGACATTTGTAACGCTGCAGGCCGGTCTACCCCGCTGACCTTTGTTAGGTTCTATGATATTGACATCAGAGCCACTCACGGCTCCTCTGTCCTGCATGCAGGTTGTGCTCATACACACTAGGCAGGGACTGGTCAGTATGGCATGATTGGACACTCTTTCCCAAAGCGTTTTCGACGCAGCTCGAGTTCCTAAAAGGGAACGTCACTAGGTTACGTATGTAACCCTAGTTCTCTGAGGGAACGAGAGCTGCGTCAACAGGCCATACTCCCTGCATCCCTGTAGCGCTTACCTTCTTCTTTTCCAGAAGTGGAAAAGTTTTTTTTTTTCACACTTTTTTTTTTCAAAGTGTGAGTGGACTTCTTCACCACTACCAAGTCAACATGTTGGTGCTCATCGGAGAACTGTGCCTCCATCAATTCAATTAATTTGTATTTATATAGCACTTTTAACAATTGACACTGTCTTAAAGCAGCTATAACAGATAATGTGCATCCCACTGGGAGAGGAGGCGTGAGCGCACAACTGGCCATTTAATATATGCATGCATGTGGAACCTCATAATGGCAACATTGGTTTCTACTTCCTCTCCAAGACCTGCTGTTTCAAAGCCTGTCTGAGATTTGGCAACCTAAGCTAGGACAGCTGTATCTATGCGTTTGTTCGCCTCAAGCTTACCAACTAAGAGATCTAGTAGTCCAGAACATGCTTTTAAAGACAAAAACCTATAGAATGCATGTCTGTAATACTCTTGGATGGAAGCCCTAGATTGCTAGATAGCTGCAAACCCACAGCTACATTACATGTGTAAAATCTGCTGCATTCTATAGCACCATAAAGCCCATCTTCCTTCGGTCTCATACGCTTATTACTACCTTTCCAAAGATGACACACAGAATGCTGAAATGGCTTCTATAAAAATGACCTATTCATTAGTGAACATTTTAGCTAAAAGTTACAGTTTTTTTTGTGGTTGAAGTTACAGGCTTTTTTGTGGGGATTTATACCCACGGTCATCAGAATCAGAATCAGGTTTATTGGCCAAGTGTGTTGACAAGCACAAGGAATTTGTTTCAAGCTGATGGTGACTATCAAAAGTACAGACATAAATAACACTATACATTTAGCTCAGGGTATACAAGACAAAACAAGACAATACAGATTAAATAAGAACACACTATACAGAGTATATGACAGATCAGTAATGTACATAAAGTGTGAGAGGACATGGTAGTGCAAATAGCAGTATTGTGCGCCGCATAAGAAGAGGTGCTGAGGCTGCCATCCACGGTGCCATCTTGAAACGAGATCATATTACGTTCATATTACTTATATTATTCTTTAGGTAAGCCTAAAGAGTATTGTTTGCTGTGCCTAATACAGCATGTGCATAGGATGTTATTTAGACCCTAGAATTTCCAAGCAACTAGGCATCTGCCACCAAATAAATGTCACTAGTAGCTCCTATTTCTAAACAGATGCTGACCCACTGGGTGGTGAATGTGATCAGCATGGTCTACTGGTGAGCTGGATAACAAGCTATAATGGCAAGACACTCTAATATCTCTTCATCATGACCATTATTTATTGGTGTAATGAGCCCACACTAGTTTCTGAAAATAAAATCACACTTGCACAAGAATATCATTATTGACATTATAAAATTTGCAAAGTATCAAGTGCCTGTTCTGTACGATGGCATATTAGGGCCAATATGGGATAAAAAAAAAAAAAAAAAGAAAAAAAAAAAGAATTGGAAGAGGAGGGGCAGGGGCAGGGGCAGGGAATTTTCAAGTTTAAAACTCTATATTGGGAGAAAAAAAATCAGAAATTTATGAGAAGAAAATAGAAATCTTCAAGTTTAAAACTTGAAAATTTCCAGTATGATGATCTAATGATTCTGTGCTAAAATAACAAGTATTTCCCTGTTGCTAAATCCAAAGGAAAAGTAAAGTTTTATTAGATCTTCCACTCCAGACATAATGCAAAACATGTGAAGAACAAAAAAAAAACTAAAACATGTGCCCAAGCTTCCACTATTATGCTAAAGATACCCAGCAATATATTTCATCAAAACCAGACGATACAGCTTAATTGGCTCGGATAACTGAGTGTGATAAAGAATTAAAAGATTGGATGATCCAGCATTTCAACCTGCATTTAGAAGGATGTACTGTAACTACTAGTTCAACAGTAAAAAAAACTGGGAGATCTTATTTTAGACAGCAACTTGTCTTTTGAAAATCATATCAACCATATTACAAAAACAGCCTTCTTCCACCTTAGAAATATTGTTAAGCTAAGAAACATGTGGTCCATATCTGATGTAGAGATGCTCATCCATGCATTCATGACCTCCAGACTGCACTAGTGTAATACATTTCTAGGTGGATGTCCTGCGTCATTAATAAACAAGCTACCGTTAGTCCAGAATGCAGCAACCAGATTTCTCATAAGGTCGAGAAAATATGACCATATAACCCCAATCTTATCATCCCTACACTGGCTACCTGAGTTTCGAATCGACTACAAACTATTGCTACTTACCTACAAAACCCTAAATGGTTCGGCTCCCATGTATCTATCCAGTCTTCTAACACGCTACAATCCGTCACGCTCCGTGAGATCTCAAAACTCGAACTTCTAGTAGTTCCTACAATAGCAAAGTCCACTAAAGGTGGTAGAACATTCTCACATTTAGCTCCTAAACTTTGGAATAGTCTTCCTGACAGTGTTCTGGGGTCAGACACACTCTTCCAGTTTAAGTGCAGATTAAAGACATATGTTTTTAGCGAGTCCTACACATAACCATAACACATATCATAAACTTGTGCTCCAGTACATCTGATCACATGCACATTATCAACTTGTGCTTGTTAATCATGAACAGAAGCTACGCTAAGTCCTCTCCACTGCTTCTCTCTCTTTACCCATCCCATGCATCCTGAGGTTGCGCCAGCTCCAGTTGTGTCCCACCTCATGAAAATTGTGGACATTTAAAATAGTAAATGCTGACATCCCGAATTATCTAGAGACGTACCAGCTCCATTGGATTTCACCTCATGTGGAGTTTGGACATTGGACCTCTTAGAGTGTTTAAAGGCTCTGGCATGGAGAAGCTGGTGTTGGATCTATGATCATCGCAAATGTTGAGCTATTTTATGAGTTGCTTAGTAGCTCCTGGTTCCATAACCTCAAATGACTGTATAAGACTGTAGAAAGGACATTACTTATATCTTACATTGCGCTGCTCATGTTAGTTCTCACTCTCCGGTGTTTTGTATTGTTTTAAAGACTATAATCACACTTTTGATATCACCCACATGAGGATGGTTCCCCTTTTGAGTCTGGTTCCTCTCAAGATTTCTTCCTCATAACATCTAAGGGAGGTTTTCCTTGCCACAGTCACCATGGCTGCTCATCAGGGATAAATACACATTGTTTACCTTAACTCTTAAATTCTGTAAAGCTGCTTTGAGATAATGTCCGTTGTAAAAAAGTGCTAGAGAAATAAACTTGACTTAACTTGACTTGACCAAAATAGATTGGTAGTTGGAGCTATCTATGATTTCCTGGCTTGAGTTCCAGTCCCAACCAAAAGAAGAAGCACTATAGCTACCACCACCATGCTTTACTATGGATATTGTATTCTTTGAGAAAATAGCTTTCTTGGATTTGTGCCATCTTGTCGTTTCCTGTGTTTCAGAGGAAAGTCTTGTTCTTGTTAATGCAACAATGGTGTCCCATTTTCTTCACCTTTGGTGATGGCCTTGAAGGTGTTTTTTTTTCCATCTAATATTTAAAAAAATGTTTTCTACTAGACTTCTGATTAATATATTTCAAGGGGAAATCCCCATACATGCTTTGTAGTGATTCTAAAGCTTATGTATAAAAAAACAACAACATGCTGTTAAGCCATGTAATAATAAGCTTTATGGCAAATATCATATTATACTTGATCATGGCAGAGCGTATAAGTGTAAAATAACATTGTTAATTATGTTGTAATAATTTGCTATTTCTTGTTTCAGAACAGCATTTAATACTTTAAAAGGTAAACTAATTGAGAACTCAGACCTGTGAGCAATATTGCAGCAACACAACTGTACAGTATATCTTACATTTCTAACTATTTACCAGAGCACACAGGCCAAGTAGATGATATCAGTCTATGGCATATTTTATTTCCAAAGCTGCTCTTCATGCCAGTGAACTGTAGACAAGTATGGCAAGTGGCTTTCAGTTCTGCTAGCCCCTTAACCGACACAGCGAAGATAAAAATCTCTGAGTCGTACATCGGAACACTGCGCATACATCTTGTGCATGAGAGCACTGCAGTGTTGGATGTCTGAGGTTACACAAGGTGACTCACTGGCATGACATTCTGGTCATTCACCTGCACAATAACCTGAAGTCCTCGTAAAAAGCCTGCTTGAAACTTATTGCACTGGAACTTTCCTTGACTTATGTGACTTGAGGAACTACATTTGCATTTTGTGTGTGGGCTAAATGATGGCCTGAATTGATTAGGCAGGTCTGCCAGTTAGTGCTCATTTCCTTCTGTACAATTTCATAGACGTATGCAATAAAATAGCACCAGAGTGAGCCAAGCTATTAAAGGGTATCATTTCGTGACTAATATCTACTTGTGTAATCAGCTTAAAGGGGGTATTATAATAGATTGAAAGGATTTCTTTTTGATTCAACTTCGCATTAGGTTCCTCTTGAGTCTGACTTACCTAGACACAAATGGTAGGTAGACACAGAGCATGGTTGTGTTAGAAACCTTATGATCCTCTATTTCCTATGTGACTACCCAGTGTATGATTGAAGATGAAGCAAATTAAGGCTGAATATCACTTCCTCTGTTTTCTACAAAAAGGGGAGAGGGGTCTTCTTTCTTCTTATGCTTAAGTCTCTACAATGTCATGCTGTTTTTCTTCCTCTATTTGAATAATGCCCTCATTAACACCTGACATGCTAAACAGGGTCACCTAATGCACACAGCACTGCAATGACTTCCTATCAGACAGAGGAAGAACAGGAGCAGGAAAAAAGAAGCAGTTTAAAGAGACATGTGGAAAACAAGGCACTACTATCAAGCAACAAAGTTATGACAGGTCTTGACAGCTGATCAGCTTAATCCTCATTTAAATTCCACCTTTATTCATAGTTTGTTGCTATTTTCCAACAGCTGTTCATTAAAATAAGGGTAAGGTGGTGTCAACCTCATTGCAAAGTGCAACACTGGAGTAAAAGAAGAAGGCTAATAAATAAACATAACCCTACTGAATACATTTCAACTTGTATTTTTAAAGTTTGCCCTGATAGCTGGTGTTTATTGAGACACCTAAGACAGGGTATTGTTTTAAAAAAAATTGTGAAATAAAAGCCATTGTACAAAATAAGAATGGATGGATGAATACGGATCCTGTGACTTAATGCTACTTTCATGCAAATGAACAGACCACATGAAATTATATTAATCTTTATTTCTGATTAATGAAAGCAGGTTGCAAACTGTTCTCGATGAAAAGATTAAACAATGAAGTCAGAACTAGCAGTTTATTGGCAGCCACACAGGACAGTAAATGCTGGAAGAAACAAAAAAAATCTGTAGACACAGTTAAATGAGAAGTGGTAGTAGTGGGCATTAATGCAATGAAAAAAATTATTTTGCTTACAGAATCACTTTGGCGAAGTGAAACAAAAAAACATTGTTCTCCCCCTGTACTCCTCTCCTCAAGCCCCATGTGAATGAAATACTAGCTGTAGGTATTGAATGCACTTTATTTTAATACACCTCGCTGTCACTCATGTTATATAGAATGAATAAATCCAGTCAAATAAAATGCCTTCTGATTCCTTTGCTTGATACTAAATCTAATCCAGACATGTTCAATTCTATTTCGTTTATTCGATTTTTTCTTTTACTTGTGAGTGAGTGAAATACAAACTCCACAAAAATCTATTGAAATCACAAAAATAGCATGGATTTTTTAATACGCTATGCACATTATTTCAAGACACTATCTACAAAGATGCCATGATTATGTAACCTGCAGCTGGTAGATTACTACAGGAAAAATAGACTCAGTAAAGGCAGAGACTTGTGAGACAAAGTCCATTATTTCCTGTGTTACCAGGAAGAGGAATGAACATATGATACATGTATACACATATTATAGAAAGCTCATTTGACTGCAAATTAGATGTTAAGCAATAATTTTCAGATTTTTTTCTTCAAAATTGAATTTTTTTGAAAGGGGTCATAATGACTGCATTTTGTAGTAATGCAGTAAAGTTAATATAGTAAGTATAATGTTGTGTTATGAGTTTGTTTAAAGGGTAGAGAGTTGTCAAACTCACAATTGTTCAGTAATGTGAGTTTGGTGCGTAGTTAGCCTTCATGATTCTCTGACAGGGGTTGACATGACTCTTGTGAATTTTGAGGAATGCTGACAAAAAGAATAGTATTATT
The DNA here is from genome assembly GCA_014706435.1 of Silurus glanis. Classification (NCBI taxonomy): domain Eukaryota; kingdom Metazoa; phylum Chordata; class Actinopteri; order Siluriformes; family Siluridae; genus Silurus; species Silurus glanis. The sequence goes on from JAAIIK010000025.1 coordinate 3,820,794, forward strand.
ATTATTATTATTATTATTATTATTATTATTATTATTATTATTATTATTATGCCCTTCTAGCACCTCAGTGACTCCTCTGTCACTCATTTCTCAGGTCACACAATTCTCCTCCCAGCAGAGGGAATAAAGGCCAACGCTCAGTGCAGAAAAGACTTTGAAAATGTCTTCAAGGACCATCCACGACTCCCAACAGCAGGTAAGAAAAAAATCACTGAAAAAGCATCTGAAAGCTATTTGATGTTGCCTAGGATAGATTTTAGCCACAAGGGCTACTGTGGGAGAAAGAAAAATCGATGGGACATGTTGGGGGAACTTCACATGCTCACTAACCGGTGACGAACCCTTGGCTCCCTACCAGTGGGAATCAAAGGTGTCACATCACACAACAGCTTGATTTAACTATGAAAAAAAATCTCAGACCAACAAGAGGCCTGTACTAAACCTGAAGAAACCTACAACCAGGAAGGTGAGAGAAATGTGGAATAAGAAGCATAATCTTTATCTAGGTCTTGTGGGTAAAATAGCAAGCAGAATAACCACATCATTTAGCATTAAACTGAATTAAATGTTGCCATTACACACCTAGCTCTGGATTAACTAGTGGCAGCTACAGTATGCAGTAGAAAACAATTAAAATCATTATTGAGTCATAATATAATCAAAATAATCATAATTGATGGTAATACCACTGTGAATGTGATGATGTGATGTTCCAGAGCTGCTTAAAGTTTCCTGGAAGTTGTCAAAGCTCTGAAAAAGTCAAGACACAATGTGATGTAATTGAACTAGAAATCTCTCTCTTCATCTCCTTTATTCAAACTGTAATGGTACATTTGTCATTCTCAGTGTTTCTACACTGAGAATTTGTAAAATTATATGTGTAATTAATAATCAAGACTTGTGTTAAAGTATTTACAGAAATAAGCCAAATTCATAATCACTATATGGATCAAAGTTTTAAACGGTTTGGGTCTACTAGTTCAAGTGAATTGAAAATGTAATTAAACAGCATTCACAGACATCCTATACAATTGTGTTCTTTCAACTTTGTGGTAACAGTTTGGGAAAGAACCAAATATGGCTGGAAAATACAGGTGTCCCAGTTTACATTTAGGGCATCATTTACATTTAGGGCATTTGGAAAACTAACATTGTAACTTACAGAAGTGTTATCCTATTTCTTAAAAGGATGTTTTTGGCAGGATCAGAGTTCCCATCAGCCACTCCCTCACATGCTGAGTCTATTATATATATATATATATATACATATACTAAATTATAAAGGGATAACTCTTCATTAGTTTGTGATTAGTACATGCATTAACTCATCATTAGTATTATTACTAATCACTACTACTACCACTACTAGTGCATGATTATTCATGTACTGTTGTACATTGTTACTAATCTTAATTCTGTATTACATTGTTACATATTCTATAAATAAAAGTATTGAGAATTGATGTCTAATGTTCTAACTTGTTCATGTTATATATTTATCATAATATATAATTAAACAGAAAAAAAGTTGTTAGAAAAAAACATTCCATTCATTAGTATAAGGAATTAGAATGTAATTTAAGTAATATTAAACATTTTAATTGTTGTTAAAAGACATCTCTCATTATTTTCATCAGTATACAGGTCCATAAAACTGTAGATAATGCAAAAAAAGGAGGAAGGAATTGTGAGGTATTGCTCATTCTTGGCTACATCAATATGGAGGATTACATGTACAACTGTAAAAAAAAAAAAATCTCCAATAAAAAGAACGCACTTTCAGGCATGTCAGTCAAAATGAACAAATTAAACTCCGCAAATGGAACAGAGAATGAAGTGCTGAGAACATTTAACAACGCCATTATAGAAGTCAAACAGTAAAGGACCTCCTTCAAATAACCTTGTGCAATTAAACCGCTTATTTCTGAATAAAATGTAATGTTTGAATCAAAAGGAGTGCAAACAATAAAGAGAGACCTCTCTACTAGGTACATTCATTTCTAGCTTTGTTTTAAAGTAGGACTCAAATGTTTTAATATCTCCTGTTATTTTTCTAAATCGAGGTGATTGTGCAAGACTGGAGCTGCGTAAAACCTTAAACCTGCGTAAAACAGTCTGAAACTAACACATCCTACCTTTGCAAAGTGATAAGTGTCATGGCAACCCAATTTATATGAACATGTACACTTGGCTATGGTTAGCATCAGACCAGCGATAGTAGCTTTGCTTACAGATTCATGACACCACTCAGAGGAATTCTTCTCCCTTATTACAGTTCTTAGGAATTTTGCATGACACGTGGTTGTGTGGTTTTCTTTTGTTTCGTTTTTTTTAATTTGTTGTGGAAAACGGCTTGTCTTTAGTCTATTCAGTGAGCATCATGTATCAATGACAACATTAAGGAGCAGAGCAGGAATATAAATATGGATATGTAAGTGCATATCCATAATGCACTGCACACTATACACCACTGTCTAGTTTCGTGTATTTAATCATTTAGAAATAAAAAGAGGAAAATATCTAGCTAGAATAATAATAATATAATAATAAGGATCTATTTAATAATTTTGCAATCCATGATTAGGTTTTGAGCTTGTTTCTTTGTGTTCTCCTTGTTGGTTTCCTCAGTTGACCAGGTTTGGTTAATCCAAAACCATGCATTTAGGTGCACTAGGTGTGAATGTGTGTATGCATGTGGTGCCCTGTTATGGTTAGTGTCCCATTCAGGGTGTAGCCCGACCTTACAGAGTTCCTGGGGTAGGCTCTCTATGCATCAGATCCCTGACAATGAAGGAATGTATTAACGAATGAAAGTCATATATTGTTAAAGTGCATCAAGGTTGAAACAAATACAGTACTATTAATGTTTTTATACTCTTCTTCTCACATAATTATACATCTCTATTAACCGCTAGATAGATAGAGTTGATAGAGTTGAGGCAGAACCCGTGCCAATCTCGAGAACACTGGGCCTGAGAAACTAACACATGCACACACACATTCACACCTAGGAGCAATTTAAAGTTGGCAATCCATCTTCCAGTATGCTTTTTGGAGGTGAGAGAAAAACAAAGAACCCGGGGAAAACAGTAACTAGAGCTTACAAACGAACCCTTGAGCTGTGAGGTATCATAATGGCACAGCAGGTGTTGCTGGATATCCACTTCTGGGCATAAATAGGCACCAAAATATTAAGCTTTTAATTGTGTTAACAACAAATAATTGAACAGAAAATGAGTAAGAAGTAAACAAATGTGCTCATGAGAGCTCCCATGCCACCATTTCCTCTGTTTGGGGTAAAAATAGAAACACACTTATATTGTCTTCTTTTGGTTTATATAAAAAAAAAAAAAAAAAAAAAAAAAAACAGACATACTTATCTTCATCATACAAAAATCTTTGTTACAGTTTTTCATTACTGTTTTTCAATTATATAAAAAAAAAAACCATCATAATGAAAATTAAATATATACAAAATTGTGGTCCGTCACTTAACACATTCCTGAGGGAACTCAGATTTTAACTGTGTTCTGCATGTAAAAAGGATTGCATTCGGTACATGTGTTAATTTAAGGTACATTTAAAACAGATAGAAATGTGCGATTAAGTTGTGATTCAACATGAGTTAACTCATGACAATCACGCGATTAATCATGATTAAATATATTTATTGACTGACCATATATATATGGTGCAATACCCAGCCAGTATTCAACACAAGAACTATTACATGTTCCTGTAACAGTTCTGTTTTTTTGTTGTTGTTTTTTTTACAATGCCTATTTCCTCATGGTTAATTAAGGCTTGTTTTTTTTTTTTTTTTTTTTTTT
>JAAIIK010000025.1:3832221-3845536 GCA_014706435.1 Silurus glanis
ACACACACACACACACACACACACACACACACACACACACACACACAAATCCTTTTGTGTACATTCAACAAGCCCAGAGAAAACACAAGTTCTCCCTCAGCCCAGTTTTTCACACACAACCACCAATCATACCACCCTGAATACCCAGCTTGCTCTCAGAAGAGGTTTGAACACAATATTCTCATCACCGTCTCATCCTGCATTCTGCAAGACAAAAGGAAATACCTTGACTGTGTCGGCTGATTGGCCATTCCATTCACAGCGACCGTCTCCACTCGTCTCCACAGAAACAACTCAATAACAAAGGTGGAATTTTTGAAACAATATATGCCACTTTGCACATGATAGGCTGTAAGGGTACTGTAGGCAATTCAGACTCTAATAGAGGTTTATGAGAACAAGTTGGCAAGTTGGCATCAGCCAATCATTGGTCAAGAAACAGGCAGTACAATATATATAAAAATACAACAAGGTCAAAAAGCAAGTCACACGTATTTTTTTGAGCTCTTGCACATCTATATGTGTGTTATCAGCAGTAAACAGCTCAGTAATAAAGGCATTCAAGTGAAAGCTTTGTAATTGAAGTCTAAGAGTACTTCTTGCTTGGGTGGTCATTCGTGATATCTTTAAAGGGGACACAACACACACAGTTTCCGCCAATCTCATGTTAATCTTAAATACGGATAGTATTACATCCTATTATAGTAGGTACTATAGTATAGTACGTACAGTATTGCATCCTTTATAGCTTTGAAGAGTCTTTAGTGTCTTTAGAGAACTGCTTTTATATATCAGTTATATTGTATATATTATATAATATATATTTTACTAGGGGTGTGTAGCCTTTTTTTTTACATTTATTGTGTCATAAGTCATTTACTCCATATTTACATTTTTGGGTGTGACTCTACTTTAACCCTCTATTGTGACACGCATGTAACCATAAAAATGCTATTCATGACATCATTCTCTACGCTATCATAAGTACTTATGGTATATAAAGCAAATGGTGCATCTGGGATTATTTCAAAGCTCATGCGCAAACTGTTAACACCAACACACACATATACAGTACAGTATGAACAGACTAAGCAAAAACAAGTGATGAACAGTAAAAAAACAAATCTATAAAAATTGTAACAAATATAACACACACACACACACACACACACACACACACAAACACACAAAACACTCCCTGAATTGCTCTTCTCTTTACTTGCTTCTCTGTCACCTCAAAACTCATCACTCAGAGAGCAGAGGTCACATCTGCTATCTGAATGTTTCTGCTTACTGTATCACACATCTCACTTCTCTCAAGACTGGGTGTAAATCCCTGTGGCTGAGGAAAGAGCAGAAAGGTGAAGGAGAGCCTGGAGGTCTTGAATGAATACATAGAAATGTAATTTATTCCAACAAGATAGTGGGTTCATTAGGTAATAAGAATTTCAACATTTAATTAATTTAGCGCTTTTTAATACCCAAGGTCACTTTACAATAATAAAAAAAGCACGAAAAAAAGGCAAAAGAAAAGTCTGGCAGGTCATAGAGTCTTTAGAGATCAAACCACAAAGGCTTAACTGAATACATTGTCAGTGATGGCAGGCAGACACTAGTAGATAACATTGTGGTGGATTCACAGGGCAGAAGAGCTGTATACATGTGCCAGACATCTCACCACAACCAGCAAATAAACCCGACCAACAACAAAAGAACATAAGTAACATAAAAGCGACACAAGTCCAACACATTGGAAGTGGTGCTGTAGACACTATCACAACTAACTCAAGTAGCTAATAGTTTGCTATTGTAGAAGCTGGGGGTGTGGCTGAGCAGAAGTGTGTGAATTAATGGTCAGAGTGAAGGGACATGAGTTGTAAGGATCGCACACCAATGCTGAATGCTGTACTGATGCTTTGTGTAAGAGGGGGCAGCAAAGATTTTATTGCTTCTGGAAACTATGGTCATTTAATGTGGATAAAATATTATTCTGCAAGTTCTACAGATTGTACAGATTGTACTGTGCCGGTTTAATTCTCTAAACATGAAAAACAAAAATGGTCTTGAGAGGGTTGTCAAAATTACAGGGAGGAAGCAGGGAGGAAGCAGATGACTATGGTCAAGTTATGCAGTATCATAGACAGGTTTTGGTAAAGCCTGAGACGGCTGTCCCTCCGGCCCCTGAGCTCTGCTGGGGTGGGGGCTGCCCAACCTGCCTGACTGCGGATGACCTGGACTGTGAAATATGTTGTGGCTCCTTTAAGAGCAGAGCGGCATTTTGGGAATAGGCTGCCGCCGCATTTTTCCAGTATTACTGCATGTGTGCAAGACCGAGGAATATGTCCTTATTATTTTCTGATGCTCATTTCTAAGTTTCTTTGACTAACCCGTAACGCTGTTGCCAAGAAAAATAAAAAAGCACGAGTTTTGGAAACCTGTCTGTGCTTATATGATTTCTGTTGCTGGAGTTAGCGAGCTATCCCTTGACCCTGATACAACGCGTTACCACGGCTTGTATCTAAACAGTAGCCTACCAAGAAAGTCATTGTTCACTGTCTTCCTCCTTCCTTTCACAACTATTTCTCTCGAGAGTTTTTCTTTTGGCATCGTCGTGCGTTTAAAAATTGCCGTGCCGATGCCGTGCAGCTCAGAACACAGGTGCGTTTTTTCGTTTCCGTTCGGAAATTTCATTGGTCTAATGTTATGGGTCTTAGTTTTTTGGCTTGAAGTTTGTGAAACCGGGAAAAACCCAGGAAAAATCCATAAATTAGCCGCTTCGTTGTTTAAGCCGCGGGCTTAAATTCAAGAACATGTGTTTTGTGTACAGAATAATTTCCAAAAAGATGCATCCCATTCTTGCTTACTGCCTCTACAGTCAGGTGAGAAAGAAAGTACAACTTCTTATAATTCTATGCTTTTATGTATAATGACATAATAAAAATCATCTGGGCCTTAAATTATCTTAGAATCCGATTAATACCTCATTCATTTCACAAAAATAAAGCCAAAGTGGAGAAACCACGTGTGAAAATAAAAAGTATACCTTATGATTCATTACAACCACCTTTAGCAGCAATATGTTGAAATAATTGTGTTCTGTATGAATATATTAGTCTTCGACATTGTTCTGGAGGAATCTTGGCTTTACAGTGTTGCTTCAGTCCATTGAGGTTTGCAGGCATTTGTTTATGCACAGCTCTCTTATGTCCTTCCACAGCATTTCAGTCAGGTTGAGGTCTGACTGGGTCATTGCAACACCTTGATTCTGGTCTTTTTCAACCATACTGTTATAGATTTGCAGATGTGCCTGAGATCATTGTCCTGTTGCATGATCCAACTTTAGGCAACTTCAGCTGTCTGACAAATATAATATTTGACTCTAGAATATATTGACATCCAGAAGGGTTCATGGTCAATTCAATGACTGCAAGTTGGCCAGGTCCTGAAGCCTGATATGTTGTGTTTGGTTTTTACCAAACGTACCACTGTGCATTATAGCCAATCATTTCCACTTTGGTCTCATCTGTCTAAATGACATTGTTCCAGATGTCTTGTGGTATGTCATCTAATTTTTTAAAGAGAAGAGGCTTTCACCCAACAACCCTTCCAAACAAGCCAAACTTGCATCTTTTTCTAATTGTAATTGTCATGAATTTCACATTTAACAAGCTAACTGAGACCTGAGTCTGAAATGCAACTTTTGGGTTTTTGCAATTTCTCTAAGCACTGTCTGAGCTCAGTGGTGGTCAATATTAAAGTTAATATAATTCGTTATTGTACTTAAATAGTTTTTTCTGAAGTTTTCCATTTTGGGGAGATGTTTATTTAACTTCAGTACATTTCAAAGTCACATCATAGCCACAATAAATCATAATATATTGGATACTTAAGTACATTTAAAGGTAAATACCTTTTAAAGGGAGTTTAAAGGGAGCACTTTTACTGGAATATTTTACCTTGTGTATCTTTAACTCAAGTACATGGTTTGTGTACTTTGTCCACCACTGTATGAGCTTGGAGTGAATTTGCAGGACGTCCACTACTGGGAAGATTAACAATTGTCTTGAACGTTTTTTTCAAATTATCATCTTCCCTGTAGAATGATGGATGTTAAATTGTATGGCAATGGCCTTATAACCCTTCCCAAAATAACTGACAGCAATGATTGCTCTTTGCAGATGTCTTTCCACCTTGCTATTGTGTTAACATAAACCTGAATGCTCCAGACCAGCAAACTGCTAAAACTTTTATATAGTTAGTCACACATACTGATGATCACATTATCAAGGCCATCTGATTAGTGCCATGTGGCTGCTACTTAGCCTCTCAATTTCACAAGACATGTGTCCTAATTCTACATGGGAGGTTTTAAATACACTATACATACACAATATGGTAAAATGTACTGTATGTAGAAACCAGACCATTATTTTCCCCGCCCCTGAAATCATTGCTATGTAAATGGCAGAACACAATTGTCCTTTGTCTTTTCATTAGAACTAAGAAGCCCAAACCTGTTCCAGAATGGCAATGTCTCTGTGCACAAAGTGAGCTCCATGAAGACATGGTTTGCCAAAGCTCATATGAAAATCTTAAGTGTCCTGCAAAGAACCTTTACCTCAAACCCACTAAACACCTTTGAGTTAAAATGGAATACTGACTGTATCACAGCTGTCTCACCCAAAATCATTGCTTGAAATGACTAATGCTTTTATAGTTAAATAATCACAAATCCCTACCGACATATTCCTAAATCTAGTTAAAAGCCTTACCAAAATAGTGGAGGTTATTAGGAGTAGTAAATGTAAATTGGGAGGGTTAACAGCTTCAAATATAGGAGTGATGTCAGGTTTCCACCTATGTTGGGCCATGTAGTATGCATACTATTGTCCATTTGACCACAACAAGACAGAAATGCACATGGAAGTGACCAAGAAGAGTGTAAAAGAAAAAAATGGGCAGGAAGGTATTATTTGACCAAAGTAAAATAAAAAATAATAATAATTTAACTATGAGAGAAAAGTGAGGGTGAGAGATGGGATTAGACTATAAGGAAGAGTGGGAACGGGGGTGCAGGTGGTTTACTCCCCCAGGAGTGATTTATTTCAGCACTGATAAGGCAGAACTGAGTTGCCACAGCAACAGTGTTGCCCATTTCTAGTGAGGCCCAGAGGGATTCCTGGAGAAGTAAGTCGGAGGGTCAAGGGGCAGCACAGGACATACATGAAACCACCATGGATCACAACATGGCTGTTATGGAACCATTAATTTCTTTCTGGACTGAACTTTTCTCTATTCCAATACTGCCTAATGATGCCATGGTTCTCCATTATATACAGTTTACTGGACAAATCTGTATAATTCTAAATAATAAATAATTATATATTAATTCTATAAATAATAATTATATGTTAATTACTACTGGTGCAAACAAAGGCAAAATATTACTTTACAACAGAGCTACTGATGACATTATATCTACTGTATGGCTGTTTTGAAGGATTAAAATGTATATAAAGAAGGACAATACTTTTTAATTTGCACCATATTATAGTTGCTTGGCATTTCTGCTTCTTTGCAGAAGGACCAAGATCATGTGTTCCTCATTGTAATGATGAGGTTGACCAGAATTTCCTGTTTTGTTTTTTTTAGCAAGAAACTATTAAGCGTTTGGTAGCTTGCTTCTTTCTGCTTCACTTTTTAATTTGAGAGTACTGAGATTCTATTTGAAATATATGTTTGTATTGTGTGTTGTGTGTTCTAAGCATTATCTGTCTGTTGCATCATTGTGTTGCATCCTGTTCTGTGCAATGTGTTATCCTTTGTGCAGGATTTTGTCAGTTGCAACTAAATAATAGAGAAAACTGAACTGGATATTAATAAAAGCCTATATATAGGTTGTGTTCTAGTTTCATAATGATCATGGATAATTCCCTATTATATTGTGGAGCACAACACTGTACAACATGGCTGAATTCCTTGGTATTCCTTGTCCCTCTCTCTCTCTCTCTCTCTCTTTCTCTTTCTCTCTCTCTCTGACTTACATGCCATCTTTCCTCTCTCACTCTTTATCTGGTCTCAGGAGTGCAAATACTTTCATGAAGCTGAATGGGTACATTGTGTTGTTTCTATTCATTTTATAATGAAAGCAAAAAGATTCCCCAAATCCTGCTCTATTGAGCGCAGTGCACTGTGAGTGCTTTTCACAGCAGTTTTTAAGCTTGTCTTAAAAACTGCTTACATTCTGACTAGGGCTGGACCCCTAATATATACAAACCTATACCTTTCTACTTAATATTTTTTCTAAAAATAAATATTATACCCATTGTTCTTATGCCCATCTGCATACACTGATTTAATGTTTAATAATAAAATATGACAAATGATGTGTATGGAGAACAAGAGGCATCCCTTTAGCTGAATATTTCAATTTGAATACACATTATTGTCTAATGACGAACAGCTCTACATTATTTTCATTTTCTGGTGATGTGCTGAAAGCTGATGAAACTAAAAGCAGTTCAATTTGCTAAACTACATCCAGACATTGGCTTCTTGACACATTGGCTAAATTTGTTTTCACACATGTGGAGCAACAGTATGGATTTGGTTACTCAAAAAAATCTGATGTTATCAAAAAAAAATAAAATTAAAATTGGGAACTAATGTTTTGTGTGACCTCATTTGCAACATTCTCAGTGCACACACAGGCAGAACAAGAAAAGCAGCATGACACCCTTTACAATTCAACTGGCCTATAAAACATTTAAAGCGACATTACCAGATGCTTAATCAGTATTTCTTACTAATGAATATGAAATAGTTGTTGAACCTAATGCAGACATGTTCATTTAAAAACATACACATGTGCATTAGTGTCTTTTCCTTACTGTTCTAAAACACCACATACTCTATCATGTCACTTCCTAATGACAGAACAGGAAAAAATATTCATATATTCCACTGCCTAACCAGTCCTCTAACAAATATGTGCCCGTAGACATGTGGTCGATAAACACACACGCTCGCACACATGCATACATGCCATGACAATAACATAATTCAGGCTAATTGCAGCAAGCTTAGGTGTGTGGGAGATGATAAATATGCTGCCTAGGCCTGCAAACATTAAGATAAAGGTTAAACACAACACACACACACGTGCGCATGCGCACACAAACACACATGCGCACGTGCACACACACATACTATGCTTGTAAGTATATTACCATTATTTCCCTCACCTAACAATTATGTAATCTCCTCACACATATTGGAATGGGTTTAGTGGCCATAAAACCTAATTTAGGCCTTGAATAAAAACACACACACAAAAATACTGAGCTCAGCTAGTGCTTAACTATTAAATCCAAATGCACAATTCACAAAAATAAGACCTGATATTCTATTTCTTTTCCTTTATCCTGTCAAAACTCCTTCCCCCAACCCCCAAAACACACACACACACACTCACACACAGACACGCGCACACACTCACGGACGTTCCATATTCTATGTATACCATGCATTTCTTTTTAGGTGCATACCTAATAACATTTAACACTAATAAAGTCCCATTCAAAGCTCCATCCATTCAACCCTTGTTCATTCATTCATTCCTTTTCAGTACCACTTTCTCCTGAACAGCGCCACAACAACAAACAAACAGCAAATGCCTGGAACAGTGTTTGTCGCAACAACCTTTTGCAAATCCTCGAAATCCAGCCACCCGAACGATTTACTCTTTGCTCAACCATTTACCTTTTCAGCCTTCAATTTTCAAAAGCCATTCCTGTAAGGAATCATTCAAACACAGTGCACTTTATCATGCAAGCAAGAAAAGCCTATTTTCATTGCCACTTCTCTTACTGTGTTTCCCCCTCAACCCCCCATAAAGGACAGTGTGCTGTCAATCACACGTGTTATTGAAGGTGTGAAGGAAAGATGGCATTTTAATTACTATAAGGAAGGAAGATGGGGTGGTGAGCTCCTAAAAAGCTTTTGGAATATTAACCACGCTATCGGTCTATATATATGATAATGTGGGTCGGAGAAACAAGACGAAACAACTGGAAAGCATGTGCATGCATGCAAAAGGATAAAGGATTAAAATAGGGTTTCATTAACATGGCGCCTAAGATGAAGTGGTCGTTGAAAAAGATGCATGCTCACACACAAATTTAAGGAGATGGGCATGACTATCACCACTAATTTCCAAGAGAAATGAACATATAAGGAGGAATTAATCTGTACTTTAAAAAAAAGATGAATTGCACAGGAAATATCCATGACTCTCATGGTACACTCATTAGTATATACCTATGCCCGTGTGTGTGTGTGTGTGTGTGTGTGTGTGTGTGTGTGTGTGTGTGTGTTTGTGTTACAAAGTAATAGTGACTCTTTTGCATTTGCAACCATATAAATAAAAAACAATACAGGATTTTGAAGCTGTCAGGAGTGGGAGCTAGATTTCCTCTCCCCTCTTTCTCTAGACATTTCTTCTGTGCAACCTCTCTCTCTCTCTTTCTTACTCCCTTCATCGCAGAAAACAGGCCCTTTTCATTTGCAGAGCAAAATTTACAGCTCTGAATAGATAGAGACTGTGCATGTGTGTGTATATGTTGCCACAGTGCTGCCACATTTAATGCAATAGCATGAGAGGGCCCAGCATTTACAGCAGTGGAGAATAAGTGAGGGAAGAGATCTTAATAATAATAAAACTAAAAAAGAATTATAGAAAAATAAATCTGATCATCCCACTCTACTCATTACATTAGTGAGTAGAGAGCAGAGGGGTAATGAATTCAGTTATCCCACACACAGAGTAAGATAAAAAAAAAAATAATAAAAAAAGCATCTCTGCTGAATATGCAGAATATATAAGTCTGTTCATGTTTATAATATGATGAAGATGCTAAAATGCTCAACCACACCCAAACTACTATTGAGCATTTAGTTAAAGGATTGGAAATAGGCATAAAAAAAAAAAAAACGCATACAAACATCTAAACCAACAGTGGGATTGATGCAGAGACAGATATATTAATAATTTTGAAAGCATTTTGAGTATATATTGAATGTGCTTGGACTCTACCAACCAGAATGGTCTGCAATTTAATTTAATCAAAATGAAAGACATTTTGTTCACATGCACTAACCTAAGGATGCAAAGAAGCTTGAAATGTTATGTGTCAAACAAAATAATTATAATAAAAATCACTCAGTCATTTTTTAATGCCTGTTAACTGTAGGGGTCGGTGCCAAAAAACTTAGAGATAAAATTTTTTGAACAATATATGCGCTATATTTTCAAAAGTATTGGGTCACCCGACCTTTCCTGCTATATGTGTTTTTTTCCAAACTGTTACCACAATGCTGTAGGCACTCAACTGTATTAGACGTCTTTAGATGCACTATTATAAAATTTTGCATTCACTTGAGCTTGGAAACCCAAACCTGTTCCAGCATGGCCAACCCTGTGCACAAAGTAAACTCCTTAAAGATCTGCTTTACATGGTTTGGAGTGGCCTGCTATAGAGCTCTGATCTCATTCTTACTGAACACCTCTGGGATAAATTGGAATCCCGACTGCACCCCAGGCCTCCTCACTTATCAGTACCTGCCTTTCATAATACCCTTGTGGCTGATGAACACAAATATCCATAAACACACTAAAATCTAGTGAAACATCTTCAGAGTAGAGGAAATTGTAAGAGCAAATTGGGAATAAATGTGGAATGCTTCTTCTTATTTTCTTTCGGCTGCTCCCATTAGGGGTCGCCACAGCGGATCATCCGTCTCCATACCACCCTGTCCTCTACATCTGCCTCTTTCACACCAACTACCTGCATGTCTTCCCTCACCACATCCATGAACCTCCTCCTTGGTCTTCCTCTTTTCCTCTTTCCTGGTGGCTCCATCCTCAGCATTCTCCTACCAATATAACTCATGTCCCTCCTCTGCACATGTCCAAACCATCTCAATCTCACCTCCCTCACCTTGTCTCCAAAACGTCCAACATGCGCTGTCCCTCTAATAAACTCATTTCTAATCTTGTCCATCCTCGTCACTCCCAACGAAAACCTTAACGTCTTCAGCTCTGCTACCTCCAGCTCCACTTCCTGCCTTTTACTCAATGCCACTGTCTCTAATCCATACAACATCGCAGGTCTAACCACAGACCTATAAACTTTCCCTTTCATTCTTGCAGATACCATACTATCACACATCACTCCTGTCACTCTTCTCCACCCACTCCACCCTGCCTGCACTCTTTTCTTTACTTCCCTAATACACTTTCCATTACTTTGCACTGTTGACCCCAGGTACCTGAACTCCACCACCTTCTCCACCTCTTCTCCCTGCAACTGCACCACTCCACTGCCCTCCCTCTCATTCACACACATGTACTCTGTCTTACTCCTACTGACTTTCATTCCTCTTCTCTCCAGCGCGTACCTCCACCTCTCCAGACTCTTCTCAACCTGCTCACTACTCTCACCACAAATCACAACATCATCCGCAAACATCATAGTCCAGGGAGACTCCTGTCTGACCTCTTCCGTCAACCTGTCCATCACCACTGCAAACAGGAAAGGGCTCAGGGCCGATCCTTGATTCAGTCCAACCTTCACCTTGAACCAGTCTGTTGTTCCTACTGCACACTTCACTGCTGTCACACTGTCCTCAAACATGTCCTGCACCACCCTCACATACTTCTCTGACACACCTGACTTCCTCATACAATACCACAGCTCCTCTCTCGGCACCCTGTCGTACGCTTTCTCTAAATCCACAAATACACAATGCAATTCCTTCTGTCCTTCTCTATACTTCTCCATCAACATTCTCAAAGCAAATAAGGCATCTGTGGTGCTCTTCCTTGGCATGAAACCATACTGTTGCTCACAGATGGTCACCTCTTCTCTCAGCCTGGCTTCCACTACTCTTTCCCATAACTTCATGGTGTGACTCCTCAACTTAATTCCCCTGTAGTTACTGCAGGTCTGCACATCTCCCTTATGCTTAAAGATCGGTACCAGCACACTCCTTCTCCATTCCTCAGGCATCCTCTCACCTTCCAGAATCTTGTTAAACAATGTGGTTAAAAACTCCACTGCCATCTCTCCTAAACATCTCCATGCTTCTACCGGTATGTCATCTGGTCCAACCGACTTTCCACTCTTCATCCTCTTAATCGCTGCTCTCACTTCCTCTTTACTAATCCTATCCACTTCCTGCTTCACCAACTCCACATCATCCAACCTTCTCTCTCTCTCATTTTCCTCGTTCATCAGCTGCTCAAAATACTCCCTCCATCTTCTCAACACACTCTCCTCACTAGTCAACACATTTCCATCTCCATCCTTTATTGCTCTAACTTGCAGCACATCCTTCCTAGCTCGGTCCCTCTGCCTGGACAAATCCTTTTCTCCTTCCTTAGTGTTCAACCTCTCATACAGCTCCTCGTATGCCTTTTCCTTGGCTTTCGCCACATCCCTCTTTACCTGCTGTCGCATCTCCTTGTACTCCTGCCTACTTTTCTCATCACCCTGTCGATCCCACTTCTGTTTTGCCAACCTCTTTCTCCTTATGCTCTCCTGCACTTCCTCATTCCACCACCACGTCTCTTTTTCTTCCTTTCTATTTCCAGATGTCACACCAAGTACTTTTCTAGCTGCCTCCCTCATCACTCCTGCAGTAGTTTCCCAGTCATCCAGCACCTCTTCACCACCACCGAGCCCCTGTCTGACCTCTTCCCTGAACCTTACACTACACTCTTTCTCCTTCAGTTTCCACCATCTTATTCTTCTTTCAGTCCTTACTCTCCTCCTCTTCTTCTTCGCCTCCAAAACCATCCTACAGACCACCATCCGATGCTGTCTAGCTACACTGTCCCCTGCCAACACCTTACAGTCTCCAATCTCCTTCAGGTTGCATCTCATACATAGAACATAGTACACCTGTGTGCACCTTCCTCCACTCTTATACGTCACCCTATGATCCTCATTCTTCCTAAAATACGTATTCACCACTGCCATTTCCATCCTTTTAGCAAAATCTACCACCATCTGCCCTTCCACATTCCTCTCCTTAAGGCCATACCTACCCATCACCTCCTCATCATCTCTGTTCCCTTCACCTACATGCCCATTAAAGTCTGGCCCAATCACCAATCGTTCATTTCTAGGTACACCATCTACCACTTCATCTAATTTACTCCAGAATCTTTCCTTCTCCTCCATCTCACAGCCGATTTGTGGAGCATAAGCACTGATGACATTTATCATCATCCCTTCAACTTCCACTTTTACGATCATCACCCTATCAGAAACTCTCTTCACCTCCACTACACTCTTACTGTACTCTTCCTTCAGAATCACCCCTACACCATTTCACTTTCCATCCACACCATAATAGAACAGTTTAAACCCACCTCCAATGTTTCTGGCCTTATTCCCTTTCCACTTGGTCTCCTGAACACACAACATATCTACCTTTCTCCTCTCCATCATATCAGCTAACTCTCTCCCTTTACCAGTCATAGTGCCAACATTTAAAGTACCAACCCGAACCTCTACTCTCCTACACTTCTCCTTTCCCTGTCGCCTCTGTAGACGTCTTCCCCCTCTCCTTCTCCTCCTTCGGCCAACAGTAGCCCAATTTCCACCGGTACCCTGTTGGCTAACGATACCTGTGGCGGTCGTTGTTAACCCGGGCCTCGACCGATCCGGTATGAAATTCTTAATCGTGACCCGCATATTTGATTTGGCACATGTTTTACGCTGGATGCCCTTCCTAACGCAACCCTCCCCATTTATCCGGGCTTGGGACCGGCACTAAGAGTGCACTGATTTGTGCCTCCCTAATGGCTGGGTTGAATAAATGTGGAATGCAATGCTGAAAAATCACATACCACTCTTATGACCAGTTGACCCAATACTTTTGGAAATAGTGTATATTAGCTTGAAAATATATTTCATTGTTTGCATTAATTGGTTTAAATACAGTGTTAGGTCAATGAAATAATACTTATGGAGTTTGGACATTTGACTGTTATAATGTATATGTTAGTACAATATGACTAAAGGAAAAGGATGCTTATAATAAATGCATTGTTAAACCAAAAAAAAAAGTATGTACTGTTTATATACACACACCTCTACAATTCCCTTCAGCTTATCAACTACAGGTACATGTCAGATGTGAAGTTCATTTTCAGTAAATACCATTCTCAAAAGGCTAGTTTAATAATTCAAACAAACACGCACACACACACACACACACACACACACACACACACACACACACACAC
>JAAIIK010000025.1:3853316-3875629 GCA_014706435.1 Silurus glanis
AGATAGATAGATAGATAGATAGATAGATAGATAGATAGATAGATAGACCTAAAAATCTCATCTGGTTGTTTGGGGAGTTAGCAAAAGTCTTTACCTCAGCCAAAGTGCTTATAAGCATGAAATGAATCATTTTACCACAGACATAGATAAAAAAAAATCATCATCGTCGCCATTTGTCACCATAATAAGGTCAGACACAAAGCACCATGAGTGTTTAATGACAGGAAATAGGCTGGGCCAAAGGGTGGGGGGAGTAATCCACCACATGACATCAGATCTGCCACTTCAGTACCCTTCTTTTTCCCCAATTAACCCAGACACCTAGCATCAGCACCCTGACCTCCGGGCTTACTGGAGCATTGCAATGACAGGAACACTTCTCAAAAAAAGCAGGTTATGTGCAAAAATTTTACAAGTGTGAAATTAGAAAGTTTATCAAACAGCAACAGTGTACGTGTGGCCCAGGTCACCTGTCACACAGTACAGGAATCATAATTGAAAACATCCGGTCATGTCATATAAATAATCACAGCTTCAAACAACACAAAAGAAGGGCTCTGTGGTGCAATATTCAAATGAGAAAACACACACAACAAAAGATCTTTCATTTGCAGCATGTCTTGCATCATTTGGCATGGATGTTGTCAGACTATACCCCCAATCCCCACCCCTACTTGCCCCCCTCTCTATCAGGGCACCCGTTGCATATCTAATCAGTTTGTTTGGGTTTTGAATCACAGCCTGAGATTACTGTGTCATCTCAAGTACAAGGTTATCAATACAGGAAATGCACAAGTGACACATCCTGCCAGGAGCAATGAGGTAAATAAATAACATTCCTAGACTAAAATACATACTTAAACGATTAAGGGGCCTTTTTTTTTGAGAGAGAGTCCTTGCCAAGAACGGCAAGCGCAAATCAATCAGGAATAGCATTATTGTAATTTTTTATGAACTCTATCATCGATGTGGGTACAGTTCCATTTGGTTTATTGAATCCCAAATGAAATGCAAATCCATGCAGTGGCATCCGGATTGCCAGCGTGAACATTATCTCACGTCAGCGTTTTACACAAAGAGCCGCACACTCCTCATCGGAGAAGGTTTGCTCCATACTGATGAACTGACTATTATAGAGGGGGGGGAGGAAAAAAAGAACATAAAGAAGAAAAACATGTGGATTTAAGTATTACAGAAATAAATTGAAAGAAGAAGTGCGGAACATGATTGACAAAATAGGAACAAAAGAAAATCTAGGGCAAGAAAAAATTAGGGGGGGGGGGGGGGGGGGGGGGGGGGGGGGGGGGGTTGAATAGATGGAGATTGGTGATAGGGTAAGGGAGAGTATGGGTGAAAAAGAGAATGATGCATAAAAAGAAGGGCTGAATAAAGTGGGGGGGGGGGGGGGGGGGGGAATCACTGAATGCAGAGGAACGCTTCCAACTGACAAAGCATTTCTCCCAGTCTGCAATCAGAGAGAGAGAGAAAAGAAGAAGCTAAAGGGCTTTTTTTTTTGCAGTCTGCTTACCCACACTATCAGTTCGGATAATTTCTTTTGTAATTTATTGCGCTTCAGGGCGCATCTATGTCCCTGAGTCCTATGCCAAAAGCACTATCTGTAAAATGAGTTTCTAAGCATGCAGTCCTATCTGTGTGTCACCACCAAAGCCTTCACTACTTCACATCCTCTGGCTCTCTCTCTCTTTCTCTCTCTCACAAACACACACACACACACATATGCTCGTACTGTATATATGGGGTATCTAAAAATTACAATGCAGTATTTAAATGTCTTATAGTTGGAATACATTGATATCAGTGGCCACAGTCTCAAGTGACTCTGCCTAAGCCTTGTCTTAATTAGAGATAACTAAGGATATGGGAAGCACTGAGGGTATTGCATCAGCTTTTAGCTTTTTAGCATAACTTTAACCTCAGCTGCAACAGCACTCAAAACTTTAGGTTAGAGAATTTTTCCTTATCAGGATCAAACTGGAAAGCACAAACAACTGCATATAGCTACTCAATAACAGGAAAAAGCTCATGAGATTTCCAAAGCAGCTACACCCAAAACTTCTTCCATGCATGTTAATTAACTGTCTCCAAACAAAATATTGCATCATATCAACAAATATCTGCTTTTCTTTGTTAAATAACACATTTTTTATTACATTTATTCTATTATGGGACAAAGCTTTTACTATAGAAACAATGACCTGTAACATATTATTTGTTAATTGTTAATGATTCATGTGTGACATGAAAATGCACATGCTGCTTAAGATTTCATCACCACCAATGTAAAATATCTTCCTGGATCCCTGTGTATGATTGTTATTATAAAAAAGCTAAATATGCTTTTTTTTTCCCGCCCAACTATACCTACAGATCAGAATTTCCTACTTCCTAAAACATCTTACTTTTTCCCACTGCCTCTCTTACACATAAATTGTTGCCAATTAGACAAGCATATAAATGTTAATAATGTATAAAACCAACAGGATAAACGTATGAACTGCCATTTTTCATTATGCACAAACACTCTGTAAATGTATTGTTTAATTAGTGACAATTATTTTGGATAATTAGCCAGCTATGTTTTTTTTTAAATGAAGATATTAGCTTGTTTATAGAAAGCATTCATAAGTGTCAGAAGGTGCAGGAAAAACTTCTTAAACTAACATAAGACTAACAACATTACAAAATGGTTTGGTTCTTGAGATCAGGGATTCTGGAACTGTATAACCAATTGTCATTGGCATCTGTCACTTAAATATTTTATTTGATATAGATCTGAGAACCTTTTTTTGGGTCTGAGGATATTTAAAAGGACATTTCATAGTAGAAACGAGTCGAGCTGAACTCGTGTATCCACAAAGTCAACATATCAGTAAAAAAAAAAATACTTCCACACATGACATTTAGTTTCTATATTTCTATATTTTGTCAAATCTATATTTATTATGAACAGCTCTTATAAAACATGGTCTAATACTAAAAATTGTAACACAAAGGTCAAACATAACCAGGAATTAAATTACATAACAAAAATTGGATCCAAAGAGAAGGCAGAATAGTTTTCCAATGTTTAGAACTTACAGAAGGATGAAATAGGATAACCTCCTGGTCTACTGCTAAATATGAGTGTAATGACTCAATGTATTATGTGCTACTTATGCTTTATTTGAACTAATCCAGCAAAATGTATTGAACTTGGCTGAATTTAGTCATAACGTGTCCCAAAGAGGGTTTGATCTCTCTTGTGAGTTTCAGAAATACTTCAACAAAGTGTATAGTATATTATAGAGAGTGAGAAAGTGAGAAGGTTCAGAGGTTGCACAAGAAATCTGATCAGAAATCAGAGATCATAATCGCTGACAGATAGTGGTACTGTTCAGAGTGTGCTCATTCTGGTATTTGTGATGATGCTCCCATGCAAAGAAAAATCGGAATTGAATGCAGACTCAAAGTTTGGTCCAGTTGTCTCTTACAATGGTTACAGGGTAACAGGTTTTGCTCATTAACAAAAAATATGAACTGTGAACAAAAAACTGGATATGTGAATTAGAGCTGCAGCTATCGATTATTTTAGAAATTAAGTTTTCTGCCGAATATTTCATTGATTAATCGAGTAATCGAATAAAAGACGTACTTTTTCTTGATTAAAGAGCAATAGTAAATATACAAGAAAAAATAAGACAGTAATTTGTTTCATTTTTAGAAAAATTTACATTTTTATTGCTGATGGTGAAGCAGGAAGTGGTGAGGATTAGTAAGGAGGAAGTGAGAGCAGCTATTAAGAGGGTGAAGAGTGGAAAGTCTGTAGGACCAGATGACATACTGGTAGAAGCATGGAGATGTGTAGGAGAGATGGCAGTGGAGTTTTTAACCAGGTTGTTTAACAAGATTTTGGAAGGTGAGGGGATGCCGGAGGAATGGAGAAGGAGTGTGCTGGTACCGATCTTTAAGAACAAGGGAGATGTGCAGACCTGCAGTAACTACAGGGGGAATAAAGTTGATCGGTTACACCATGAAATTATGGGAAAGAGTAGTGGAAGCCAGACTGAGAGAAGAGGTGACCATCTGTGAGCAATAGTATGGTTTTATGCCGAGAAAGAGCACCACAGGCGCATTATTTGCTTTGAGAATGTTGATGGAGAAGTATAGAGAAGGTCAGGAGAATTTGCATTGTGTGTTTGTGGATTTAGAGAAAGCGTACGACAGGGTGCCAAGAGAGGAGTTGTGGTATTGTATGAGGAAGTCAGGTGTGCCAGAGAAGTTTGTAAGGGTGGTGCAGGACATATATGAGGACAGTGTGACAGCAGTAAAGTGTGCAGTAGGAACGACAGACTGGTTCAAGGTGAAGGTTGGACTGCATCAAGGATCTGCTCTGAGCCCTTTACTGTTTGCAGTGGTGATGGACAGGTTGATGGACAAGGTCAGACAGCACACTCCCTGGACTATGATGTTTGCGGATGATATTGTTATTTGTGGTGAGAGTAGGGAGCAGGTTGAGAAGAGCCTGGAGAGGTGGAGGTACACGCTGGAGAGAAGGGGAATGAAGTCAGTAGGAGTAAGACAGAGTACATGTGTGTGAATGAAAACGAGGGCAGTGGAGTGGTGCTTTTGCAGGGAGAAGAGGTGGAGAAGGTGGAGGAGTTCAGGTACCTGGGATCAACAGTGCAAAGTTATGGAGAAGTAAAGAGAAGAGTGCAGGCAGGGTGGAGTGGGTGGAGAAGAGTGACAGGAGTGATTTGTGATAGAAGAGTATCTGCGAGAGTGAAAGAGAAAGTTTATAGGACTGTGGTGAGACCTGCGATGTTGTATGGATTAGAGACAGTGGCATTGAGTAAATGACAGGAGGCGGAGCTGCAGGTAGCAGAGCTGAAGATGTTAAGGTTTTCGTTGGGAGTGACGAGGATGGACAGGATTAGAAATAAGTTTATTAGACTGACAGCTCCTGTAGGACGTTTTGGAGACAATGTGAGGGAGGTGAGATTGAGATGGTTTGGACATGTGCAGAGGAGGGATATGGGGATATCGGTAGGAGAATGCTGAGGATGGAGCCACTAGGAAGGAGGAAAAGAGGAAGGCCAAGGAGGAGGTCCATGGATGTGGTGAGGGAAGACATGCAGGTGGTTGGGGTGAAAGAGGCCGATGTAGAGGACAGGGGGGTATGGAGACGGACGATCTGCTGTGGCGACCCCTAATGGGAGAAGCCAAAAGAAGAACAGGAAGATAAGACAGCTGAAAGTGGGAATAGCGAGAAAAAAAGTTGGAATTAGGCAAACTTTTTGAATCATTTGAATCTTTTCCTCGCTCCACGCTATTTTCTCCCCATTCCTCCTCTACTGTGTTTACCTGTCCAGAGTACTCCAGAGTTTAGCGTGTGGTGTGCCAGTAAGAATGGTCCGTAGGGAAAACACAATGCTCTGTGTGTAGTAGAATGGAATAAACGAAGCATCGAGGCAAAATATTTGGCATCAGATTTTTTGTATTCGAATTACTCGAGTTACTCTGAGCCATTGTTTGCATGTGATAGTCTGTCCCTGGACACGCAACCATCACCATCACCCAGTACTTAATAAGGTGCTCCCATAGCAGCTTCTAAATGGCTTATCCACTCCAGCCACCTCCTCATAAAATTTCTTTCAACAGATTAAATACATGGAAGACCCAAGATGACCTTTGTGGTTTCCATAGCTGCAATTAACAGATTTTTGGTTTTCCATTCCAGACATTTATACTTGTGGTTATTTCTTTTGCTCACACTAGAAAGATTACACTGCACTCAAAACTAGACTGAATAAGTTAAATATTAAAAGTTAATGTCAAAACCTTTATTTTACATGCTTTTGTGTTTCTGCACACTTCCATTCTATTGTACGTCTGAAAATTACATAAATGCAGACATTCAATGTACACATTACTTGAAATTGTCTAAAGTCTATAACATGCACATGTAAATACTGTCTATAAACATTGCATGTAAGAGTAAGACTGAATTTAAATAATTTGTTGAATTTGTTCGGAAAAAACACAAGCTCAAGATTTGGTAGCAAATTCTGTAAACACCCCATGGCCTCATGATCCACCAAACCAGAATAAAATTCTTGGCAAAGGCAACAGCATTGCAGCACACAGGTTCCTGGTGAGATGCAGAAGAGGAATGACCCAGATTCAGCCCACATAGCTCAAAAACTCCATTCACCTGAAGCTCCTTTATCATTCAGAGTATGCAGGTCAAGTGGCCTCCAGCAAGAAGCCAGAGTTATTAGCAACATGCGGAACATGCAGTCAGAATTATAAAAGCAGTAAGTGTGATACTAAAAGATGACCCCAGTGAATCATTAAAAGGCCCAACATAATGCTACAGGTCTGCCAAAACACAACCAGCTGCACACTGAGTTTCAAACTCCAACACAATTTGAATTCCAACACAAGAGAGCAAGTAATGAGGAGTGACACAGAGTAACTCAGGAATCATTTAATCCACATAGAATCTGTTTTACCAAACAAGTGCTTTGGAGGACTGACGACCTTAGTAGTGTTAAAAAGAAGATTGATCAATTCCTCTATAGAAGGGAATCATCAGACTTCACAATTTCATGTGAAATTGTGAGTAATTGTTTGTCTCTCAGTAGACAGGTTATACAATCTTACTGTACTTACTTATTCAATT
Organism: Silurus glanis; assembly: GCA_014706435.1. NCBI lineage: Eukaryota > Metazoa > Chordata > Actinopteri > Siluriformes > Siluridae > Silurus > Silurus glanis. The sequence continues at coordinate 3,859,999 of JAAIIK010000025.1, forward strand.
GTGGCCAATTGAAATTTTTTATTGTATTTAGAGGTTTATTAGAAGAGCATATGGCCACATTATTAAATAGCTGTTTCAGAACCAATACAACTTCAATATCCACCACTACACATCTAGCTAGAAGCAATGGTTTGTTGTGAATTTACCTTTCGCTGGAGTGTTTGACTCTTTCGATGTGATAGCAATAAGAATCAGGCACTGACAGAAAACTCACAGAAATGTGTGCATGTATGGAAATTATGCAGACAAAAGCAAATTAGAGTGATGGGACATGTAGCAAGTGACAGCGTCAGCCAGCCTTTTCCAATTTCACACATTGCACACACATCATCTCAAGCTATTTCAGCCCTCTTCGCCAAGTACACACACACACACACACACACACACACACACACACACACACACACAAACAATCTGCTCCACAGTTACTGAATCTTCTAACCCTACCAATTGTGGGATGTTTTTTAGAACATTTACCTAAATACTTAAAGATAGATAGATCACTTTATTCATCCCAGAGGGAAATTTACCCCAGATACAAAATCAGCACTAGTTTTGATGCATGATGAAAAATCAATATTTGCTGGATGACACATGGTGCTGCAGTACACATTCCTGACACAACAAAGTGAGATGATCTATATCATGCAGACAGTGATAGACAGAAAGAGAATTCCCTCCGTGACTATGTCTTTCAGCTAAATCCTAGGACAACCTGTTCATAGTTCTCTCCCTGTAGCTGATAAACTGGGAAAGCACAGAGGGGATGACTTCAATCAGGTAATTAAGCACACATAGGGGAAAGAGTGCCAGGGGCTCCAGGTCCCATGGCCAAATTGAGACCAGGAAAATTAAGTGGATCGTGAGAATGCGATGAGTGGTTAGTCCACATGTCCCTGGATTCATGCTGTGAGTCCTTGGAGAGCTAGTGTAGCAAGAATTGCAATCAATTAGGTAAGGAGAGATTGCTTTGGTACTGTTTGGTGATGTCTGTATACCCTGATATGCTTATGTTTGTATGTATGTATGTATGTATGTATGTATGTATGAAAGTAATCTGTAGAAGCACAATGTAAAAGTGTCACTGGTCTTGCTTTACTTTGTCTTCTCAACACACAAGAAAAATCTCTTCCATATCAACACTCTTTCCCATATTCCATATAAAACACATCAATAAATTGCCCTCGGATTTGCAAATATGACCTTCATGACAGTACAGACCATAGTTAATAGCATGTCAGTTTTCGAAACGATTTATATATCGGATCGTCAGCTGCTGGAATATGTATTCATTCATATTCATTAACCGCTTTAACCTGGTGAGAGTAACATTGCCTCCAGAGCTGTTTCGGTAATACTGGGTGTAATTGATGAAATTGATGAAAATAATGTCCCACACTTTGGCACGTCACCAAGGAAAGGCCATGCAGACACAAGGAGAACATGCACAAATCCATACAGTCAGCACAGGATTCAACTCCAGACAACAGAGCAGTCTGTAAGGAGGCAGATGCAAAGGAAGATTTTTGTGTTAGCAAAAGAAACTTGAAAGGTGGTAATGAAGCAAAGAACAAGCAAACTATGAGCACATGCAAATATATCAACAGCAAAAGTTTGACAAGGAGATGCTAAAAAAACAGGATTTTTCCAGGAATATTATGGTGCTAATCAAGGTAAACCAAGACATGGGTAAGAGCACTTGAGAAAAATGGTGTCGTTACTTAGAATCTTTATTTGTTTCACCTGTTAACTCTAGTGTTTGCGCTAGTCTTTGTGTCCTCAAATGTATAGTGACTACCATCATGTTGTAGATGCTACAGTATGAGAAATGCCTTAAATACTTGAATGTACTAAGATCTGCTCTTACTCTGAAAATGTGAGTTCTGTACATGAGACATGAGAAGAATATGTGTGTGCTCATCTCTCTTAAAGACTTTTTTAGTGATGCATCTGATAAACCTCACAAATAAAAATTCATCTACATTTCAAAATCATTAGATTGTTTTAAATGGTTGTTAGCTCCAAACTACCATGTACCAAATAACACCGTCATTTCCATCCCCAATAACAGGATCATTACAGCCTTCACCCCAAAGGTCAACTGCTGCTGAATGTATGTGAGCACACAAAATTGCTAATCATTCCATATCCCTGTATCTAAATCAAACACACAAATACACACATGCACACAACAAGCACACTCCATTTAAGGCCGTGTCAAGAGTTAAAACAATTACATGTGGGCTAATGGAATCTAGGCCTGCCTGAGACAAATGTGACTTCATTATTGCAAGTCATGAGAGACTGTCAGAGCAGATCACTGATGAAGAAATGTGGCTTTCCTCTTTTCTCGCTCTCATTCCCATCTGCTGTGGCCTTGGGATAGAATCAGAAAGAAAATATAAAAAGCAAGAAAATGACTTAATAATACTAACATAGCTTGCATAGTCATATTCATTCAGTCTTTGCTAGGGTAAGATTACAATAAACCAAACAGTAGTTCTACTACTATTTCAAGGGAATTTTAATTTAAAACGAGTAAACACATCTAAAAACAAGCTAAATAATCTTAGATTTGCTACATAAGATTTGAGACATAATACATATTGCTCATTATAATTATCATCAATTGTTTATTATTGGTATTATTATTGTTATTTGCCTATATTTTGAAACAATTTCAATAACTAATTATAGTTACAATATTTTTTTTTGCAGTGCAGTGCAGAGTTCCAGGCAGGTATGGAAAAAATGCTGTAAAGTAAGAATGCTTAAAAAATAGAAGGTTAAATGTTTTTTTTTTTTTTTTATCCAAATTAGTCACTTACAAACGCGGTTATTAGTCATTAATTAATGTCTTGTTTCTGATCCTAACATAAAGTGTTACCATCAGTTCTTCTAGGATCACTTGCACACTTGGGAGGTAAGTTCTTCCAAACATCTTGGAGAACTAACATAACTTTTGTAGATGTAGGCTGCCTTTAGATTTGTTAAGAAATTTAGCTAGTTCGGTACATAATATAATGATAATAAATATACATATAATAATATATAATGTAAAATAATAATAACAGCAATAATAGTAGAAAAGTCGGGTTTAATAGGGTTGGTGAGTGCAGGTGCATCATGCACTCTGCAAAATTCAGTCAGAAGTCATGTATGGAGCTGCCTATGTGGTTAAACACCTTGGCTATGTGGAGAAAACAGAGAGACCACTTGACATCTTGACTCATCTTGCATAATAGGATGCAAAAAGTTCACCTATGTAATTTAACTTAGGTCAGCTTCAGCTATCAGTAGTAAAATCTAGAAATAGAATTAATATAGTATAATACTCAGCTTCGCAGAGAACTCGGTGTATAAAGAGAGTTCAGACAAAATCAATAATCATGCTATCATGCTTTAGGGTAAAGTTTATCATATATAAAGTTTAGCATACATTATATAATCAAAATGCTTGTAAATGTAACACATGTTATAAAGGCGAGTGAGCAGATATGGCTGATGGATTAGGTTATGGATTAGAAAAACTGGCAGTTTTAGAAAAATAAGGGGAAAAATGTAGAGGCGCCATGAGTATGAACCGGTAGAGATATTCAAGGTGGAAAATAGAGGACAAATAGTCACTCCAGAAAACAGATATATGCCATGGCCGGTAGAAAGTGGCGACCACACACACTAGGCAAAAGGGCGTCGGCCGAAAGGAAAAGATAGGAAAATATAACGTAAAATAAAAATAGAAAATAAACAAGCAGCATGCAGGCAACAGGCCTTAACTAAACTCAAACAGCATATGCACATATATTCAAAGTACAAGTAGAAACTTAAGTGGAAAAATCATATAAAAACATAAAAATGAGAAGAGTAATAGGTTAATAGGCACAACACATCGTCAGATAATAAAGAACGTAGGAGCATAGTTGCAAGAATTTGTATAAGAGGTACAATGTCCAAAACACACAGGAAGTAAGATGTTTCTATGGGAGCATGAGCTTAAGATGCAGGTAGGATGAGAGTAAGACAGGAAATTTTATATAAAGAAGTGTTATGGCATAAGAAATATATTTTAAGAAGATTTTAAGAAAAAACTAAGTAAAAGACGAGAGCTATGAAAAATAGGAAAAACATTTGGAGAAAAGTGCTGGTTTGTAAAACTAGAAAAAAACTAACACGTTTCTATACCAAGTGTACACAAAACAAAACAAAGGATGATTTGCAGACATAGGAAAAAACCCAGACGAGATTTTTTTTAAAAAAGGTGTGAATATTGCGGTAGACAATCTGTTGCATTGTTGTGTACAAAGTGCATGGTCAGGGGATGTCTCTTCATGTAATTCCCAGCAGACTTGATGATGGTGAAATACTTTGTAATGAATACATATGTATACGTGCTTAAAGAATTGAACACCTGGAAATATGACATTTGCTGTATGGATGATCGAAAGAGATTTGTGAAAGGCTGAAAGTATCTAAACCAACTTCTTGGCACTGAACAGATCGTTTGATTTCTCGTTACGTTATTTTTTTTCAGACTGGACAGTGTTAAGGTGACAACAATATAGCATTAAAAAAATATGTCTTTATTCAATAACCCGAACCAATAATAAAAAATAAAAAAAAAACACACACTTCTTTTGCCTACGCCAGGAGCAAACTTAAAAGTTACTAACATGTCCCATACATGGTTACAGAAGTGTGAAACAACAACTCGTCTGTTAAGGCATCAAGCGATGTACAGTAAGGCCCTGGGAGTATTTATTTTATTTTTCCATTCTCAGTTTAGTCAACAGTCAACAGTTAGCAAAGAAAAAGGACAATCGGTGTAAGTATAAGTAGTTGTGTGGGTGGGTGGATAGGTGTGAGGGTGTGTGATCAGTGCATCAAGGAAGCATATTATATGTAGTAGTCAGACATGTCAGCATTTAACATAACAAGAAAGGTAAATCACACACACACACACACACACACACACACACACACACACACAAAGCAACAACACTTCAACACAAAGAGAACTATCACCAAAATGTATCTCGATAGATAAGTACACCCCTCACATTTCAGCAGCCATTTTATTATATCTGCTCAAGGGACAAGACTATAGAAATGAAACTTGGGTATATTTTAGAGTAGTCAATGTGCAGTTTGTATAGTGAATACACCCTAAGTAAACATGTCAAAGCTGTGTTTAAATGACAATATTTTGTGTGATCACCATTGTTATGTAGCACTGCCTTAATCCTCCTGGGCATGGAATTCACCAGAGCTGCACATGTTGTTGCTGAGATCCTTTTCCACTCCTCCATAATGACATTAGAGAGATGCTGGATGTTAGACACATGGTGCTCCTCCACCTTCCGCTTAAGGATACCCCACAGGTGCACAATAGGTCCTATGCATCATGTTCATGTTTTTGTGTTGCTCTAATACAAGGTACACAAATTTGTATGGTCAGGTCAAGCAGATAAAAACATGAACATGATGGTCCTATGTTTTTGTTTGCTTGATAGGACTATATAAATGTGTGTACCTTGTATTAGAGCAGCACAAAAACATGAATATAATGCATAGGACATGTGGACTTTGCATGGTTACACGACATACAGCATTTATCATTTAGGGTGTACTTTTTGTTGCCAACTATTTAGACATAATGGCTGTATGTTGTTATTTTCAGAGGACAGTAAAACTGTACTGCTATACAAGCTGCAAATTGACTACTCTAAAATATATCCATGTTTCATTTCTATTGTCCCTTGAGATGAAATAATAATATTTACCAGTCCTGTTTAATATGTGAAGTAATTTTTCTTGTAACAAACGTCATGTTAAATATTAATACAGACAACACGCCATCTACAAGTTCTCAGAACTGACTCCAATGTGATCTGAATTCGTGAAGATATAATAGCTGAACATTTTTTGTCATGCTGTTGGTGTTGGAAGGTCAGTGATAGCATGGATACTCCAGTCTCACAGATGACTGTTGCACATCAGTATAGGGTGAGAAAGTTCGGGACAAGGGAATTTATGGTATCCAAAGCTACAGTCATAATTGTACCAAATGATTTTTCTAAAATATCTGTGGCTCTAGCTAAAAACACATAGTTTAAAGCACTTGAAGTTGCACACGTACATGTATTATAGTTGTGTACTTTGTCCAACTTGAGTGGCACTCAAAACAGTGGTGTGGTGTTAGAAATGGGTAATTGCTGGTTAAACACTCTAAGAAATCAGTTGAAATAAGATAAATCCCATTCTTTCAACAAGAAATATGATCAAATCCAATTATTCAATGATTAAAGCAAACGTCTATTTGAGCATCACCAAAATCACAGCAATTAAACTTAATGGATTTCACAGACAAATGAGTTATTAGCAATCCAAATCCGTGATTAAACAAACATGCCACTTGCAGCTTTTTACCTATGTGCTCTATGTACACATGGCAAAAACTGTGCATGCATATGTGTATAGAATCAAAGCAAACATTTATTTGAATAAAAACTATATTTGTTATGCACAAATGTATTTGTACACATCATTACCAAATAAGGGCCTTGGGTTACTTCCCTTCATTTGTTACTCTGTAAATGCACATAGTTCCCTAATGAACATAGCGACATCTCAGAAATCAGCATTATTCAGTAAAATTGGTTTTCAAAGATAAAAAAACAAAACAATTGCTCCAACATCTATCAGTCGAGTCATCAAACTGATAACATTTGCAGCACAATCTCGGTCACATTTCATACAGACTGTAAATACTTTGTGTCATTGCTTATATGCATGTAACACTTTGAAGAAGCAGTGTAACAGCCCCTACCTCAGCTGTATCTTTCTGAGGCTGTTAGTCTTTCCCTCGCTGAGTCAGTTTCCTTTGCATACCCCTGATGGGTGTTTCCTGTCCTTCTAGCCTACTTTTTTCTGCAAAAACACAAGCAGTCTGTTGTTCAAGAAGACCCCGGATAGCAAAAGAAGTGTTTATGTCCTTTGGTGTGTGGCTCTATATAGAGGTATCCCAGCACCAGATAGCAAATCCTCTCTCCTCTCTTCAGCGTGAGCAGCCTGGCTGACTCAACAGCACACAGAGGGTGACTACAGGACTACAGACGAAACAGCAGAGTCAAGCTCAAATGTGCGCGCACGCATGCACACACACACACACACACACACACACACACACATTCTGTCTACACACACTTACCAGCCATAGTACCATAGATGTCTCTAACTTATTCCTTTCTTTGCTGCATCTCTGTCCTCCTCTTCTTTTCCACTCCATTGTTTTATTCATCAGACCTCCTGTCCATCATTGTCTTTAGAGTTTTGTAGAAGGCTTATCCAGGACAACTAGGAAGATCTGGGCAAATGCACAGATATAGTTTACGAGCATATAAGTAGTGTGTTATAAAGGCATCAATGCTCTCTGGAGAGCATGGATTTCTCTCTGTTTAGTGTTTTTTAATACCGATGTCTGTATCATATGGCCAGGCACTGTGACTTTCTAAGACAATCTGATCAATATAGGTTAATTTTGTGATACACCACCCTCAAGTAGACCATCAAGGAAGGATAAGTGTTATTATGTGTTATTATGTTATTACCAGTGGCAGGCGGTCAGGGCCAGCAAATCAACACTATCAGAAGCACTGACCTAAATTTTAATATTTGTTCCATTAAATTGTATTAATTTATTCCCAACAGTTGACACTCGACTGGCAAAACACATGTGTAGCACTCTGCTCATATTAATACATCTGAGTTAGACTTTTTTATGCCTACGGAGGAAGAGAAATTGATTTGGTCTCGGACATACTTAAAAATCCATTTTCAAGAAAAGCTAGACATCGTGAGAAGCAGTCGGCCAACCCTGAAGCTAGCTAGTTTGTCTCAGCCCAGGAAAAGGTTTGTTCACCACTTCCAGACCAGTGAATACGAGCGGTACCACTGACTTACAGCCTCTGAGGAGCGGTGCACATTATGAGTCTGCATCTCTGGTGAGGAGTTTGTATTTTATTTACATTTTAATGTTTTTGTCATGTTATTAGACAAAAAATGATTCTGAACTGCTCCAGATCATGTCGGTGGCACAGTTGCGGTTGTAGTGTAGAGGTTTGGAGCTTGCTTTAATAAAATGGTATTCACCCTCCATATGTAAAATGCCTCTCTCTCTGTAATGCCACGCGTTGTTATATTGCGTTGTTGTATAGTATTGATGGTTTCTATAATTGTGACGTGATAGTGGTGGCATTAAGAGATGGATTAAGTCGGGTAAGTCCCCACTGAAGGCCCAGGTACCAAATGCATGGCCCACCACTGGTTATCACTATGTATGTAATACTATACTGTTTAAAGAAATGTCTGCTGCAATCAGCTTACTAAATAAGGGTCTGTATAAAAAAATATAATTCACATAATATAATTAAAGATGGCATTATATCCAGTATAGGTTAGACCTCTGCCACCTTCACTAATCTTCTAATGATTGTAATAGTTGGGTGCATCAGGGATAGACTGGAGGAGGAGTATAGATCTCTGATAAACAACTTTGTGGAGTGATGTGGTATTTAAAAAACATCTGCTTCTCAGTGTGACCAGGACCAATGAGATGGTGGACTACAGAAGGAAGAGGATCACAACCAGGCCCATTACCAACATAGGTCTTAGGATTAGCTCATTAGCCCTTTAGCTATATTTGATCTTGACCACCATTTACTGTTTACAACCACATGCACTGATTCTTTAATGCCAGTCACTCTTCTGTTGTTACACTGTTTATTTTCATGTTTGCACATGATGTCATTTTAATTAACCTCAAGTCGCTAGTTTATCAAAAATGTTTACACAAACACTGTATTCACCATTTTGGAGGAACACAATTGTATAGGATGTCTTTCAAAGAGGTAGCATTAAAGTTTCATTTCACTTGAACTGAGACTCAATATGACAATGCCTCTGTGTACAAAGCCAGCTCCCTGAAGATATGGTTTACATGGGCTGTAGTGGAAAATATATAGTATACTACTATTAGTTTACCATTTCCTTCATTAAAAAAAAAACTGGGTGCAGTTTGTTTAATAAAGGAAATGGTAAACTAATAGTAGTATACTGTAGCCAGAGGTGGGAAGTAACCAAGTACAAATACTTCATTACTGTACTTAAGTAGATATTTTTGGTATCAGTACTTTACTTCAGTATTTTTTTTTTTTCAGACAACTTTTTACTTTTACTCATTACATTTTTACACAAATATCTGTACTTTCTACTCTACATTTTCAAAACCTGCTCGTTACTTTAGTTTTAATCTACTGATTTGGTAAAATGTCAATATTTTATATTTTCACTGCATGCCGATTTCAGCCCATCAACTGATTTCCTGTCATTGTGCGTCTTTTTCAGTCCACTGGTGTATAATGTCCTGACTCTTACACCACAGATGTAGACTAGTTTATGAAGCTAAGAATGAGCAGGGCAGAAAGCAACAAGAAGTAAAGCTAATGTGGATGAGACAGAGGGAGTCAGTGATGTAAACATGACTGAAAACAGAGACATTCCTGATCATCATCATCATCTTTTCTCTGCTTGTGTTCTATATGTGGATGTTCAGCCTGGATACATTCATAAGGTAACAACATTTTTAATTCATTTTGTATTAATATATATTAGGCTGTCAAAATTCAAATTCTTTTAAACGGCACAAAATTTTATTAACGCGCTATCAATTCAGCGTGCATTTCTGTTTTACCATGTTTATAAAAAATACATAAATAAATAACTCAATATAAAAGAGGCGAAATTAAAACCTTCAGCACAACATACATTTATTCACGACGTCCTTTCTTTACTTAGATATAAAATGAATAAATAAACTCCACCGAAAAATATTTGTAATCAGTAAACATTTGTTTTATTTATGCGCCAAATCCGCCAGGATTCACACAATTAACCCTCTGGGTGGCGTTTTGTGGGTTTTTCCCTCATAATGGCGAAACGAATTTAAATTACTGTCTTTATTGATCGTACAGATAAGAACAATACATCATTCGAATCTGTAAAATGTCTAATTTTATTTGTTTACAATTATAATAACGACAAAACGCTGTGCTTTTGTAAAATAAACAGCTCTCTGCCATGTCATCTCGCTTCACAAACACATAAATAAAACAACCTGAATCTCAGTGAATATTTGCCTCACAGACATAATTAATATATGTATAAAAAACTCAAAATGTCTTTTACATAAACCACATTCATGTTTATGTTGCATCCATATTTTTTACTTAAGTACATGTCAGAGCCAAAATTTATTTACTTTCACTTGAGTAAAAAAGTATAATCAGTACTTCAACGTTTACCCGAGTATTTTAAAACATGAGTATCTGTACTTCTACTTAAGTAAAGGATGTGTGTACTTTTGCCACCTCTGACTGTAGCATATCGATCTCAGACAGGGATTTTACTACTGACAAAATAAGTTGGAGTCGGTAATCATTACATAATTGATGGAATATGAATAACTAGCTGAAAGTACCCGTGCTTCGCTACGGAAGGCAGAACGCTAAGCAATATGGCAATAAGCAGTAAGCACTGAGCAGGACTGGATGATCAGAGATCAGAACGTAACGTCAACAAATAACGTACTACCCCTTTGTAGTACCGATACTGTCAGGCACAAGAACTCGCAGGAAACCGGAGTGTGAATCACGAAGGTTCGGTGTTTAATTTACACACAAAAGAAATAAAGAGCAACGCAGCAAACGGGCAGGCTCGAAAGAAAATACAAAAGAAACAAAGATAGCTAGCCAAAATGACCAAACAATGAAGCATAGGAGTCCACAATGTTCTTAGGCCTAAAGCTGTAGAACGGACGGTGAGACTGTGAATGACTGGGGTTTATATATGGTGGTGACTGATGTGGACCAGGTGTAGATGATTAGTAATCAGGCGAGCTGCTAGGATGGATACGAGGGTTAGGAGAAGGCGTGGCTGGTGGATCCCTGACAGATACAGGGCAAATACTTTTTATCGTGCATCTAACATCTAATAAGAAACAATGTACTAAGTTTCATTAGGATCCGTAATGTTATTTCGAAGAATTTACAGTGCGTGAGAAATTAGCCGCGAGTTAGCCGCGATCCAGGCCGAATTTTTCAAAACCCTTTCTTAGTGAGCACCTAAGACCCAAGAGGAAGGTATGTTCCAAATTTCATTGCAATCCGTTCAGTGTTTTTTGAGATTTCATGATGAGTGAGTGAGTCAGTCAGTGGTATTTGAGCTTTATATATATATATATAGATAACACCAATAGAATAAAAAAAATCACAGTCACAGACATTGTCAGAAGGGATGGCGACAAGAAGAAATATTTTTTGTGTGCCAGGATGAGGATGAAAGTAGAGTATTGTATCAAAGATAGAAGGAGTGAAGAAGAGTGAGTAATAAAAAAAAAACAGAAGTTGGTTCCATCCAGTAAAATAACAGAGAGATCAGGATAGTGAGCAAGATCTGCAGCTAGGGTGAGAACACAGACTGTGGTAGATGGGGATTTGAGCAGTGAAGTGACCCCAGACAGCGAGAGATGATGAAGGCATCTAATACAAAAATAAGTCTCTCAGTAATAAATAAGAGCAGGCATGAAGCAACTTGCCTGAAGTGGCACGGCAACACTACAAAGATCATTCATCCACCAAGATAGTACAAACGCTGTCTGTGGGTGTTACATAGTGGAGTTGGCTTAGAAAGTGCAGAGAAGCATAGGAAGACATGGCCAAGTGGAGATGGGATGGGAAGAAGAGTTAGACTGAAATATGACTAGGATTAAGTGAAGAGTAATTCAAATGAAAAAGAAGATCCAAATTTAAGAATGAAGAAAAATGTATTCTAGGAAGACTAGTATCACTGCTTTTGATACTGGTATTGTATTAAAATACTGATATTTTTTAAACCAGTTTAATATCTATTTAGAATGTATAAGAACTTTTTCTTCTTCCTCTGCACCTCTATTCAATGTACAAACAAGTCAGCATTCTTTTTCTTAATTATATATCTTAGATCACTGCATCATCGGTATCATCTGAGAAAGTTAATCAGTAAAAAAAAAAAAGAAGAAACAGATTAAATGGGTAAAATGTGAGCTTTCTCTTGTTCCTTTACAAAAAAAATAAACATGAACAAATGTAGAAATTTTATGTGATCATTTTAATATGGGCTGGTGATGGATTATATTTTGATAAAAATTTGATTGTTTTTAAATATAAGATTGATAAATCAATGTAACAAAAAATAAGTCTAGTCCATTTTCCTCTAATTATAATGATGGTTTCCAAAAATATCGGTATTGGTTCCAATATCGACAATACTGGTTTTGAAAGTATTTGGATCGAAAAGAAAATAAGTTGTATTGACCAGCCCTATCAAATATTTACGAAAGGGTACAATTAAAGAATTTTTGTGATTTTGTAGTGAGCATTTTTTTGTTTACAACATGCAGAACAAGCCAAAGAGATTCACCTGGACTGCAGCTTGAATACAGTCCAGAGGAAAATACAGGGAGAAATGCAGATGATTTTATTTCTAATAAAAGATTTTAAAAGATCATTTTGTCCTAAACAAGATTTCTAAGCTAACAAAAAAAAAATATCTAGCAGAGGGTCATCAAGGATCAACAAGAATACATAAATCTTTAAACACAGTCTTTTTAAGTGACAGCTACTCTGCCATATTGATCTTTATTCACATTGGGAGGGGACATTAACCTAAATAATAATGCTTAAAAAAAATCTTTTGCAAAACCAAATAAAGGAGAAGCTTGGCAGCTGGGACACTCCCAAACAAATGGCTCTTTCGAGTCTAGGTTTGCGAGGCTTCATTTGGACTCGACGATGAACCCATTTAACCTGAGTGCACACTGGGATTGGTGCCATCTGACTGCCGTGCATGTGCACACTCAGAGGTAATTACATTTCCAGTCAAAATGAGCTTTCACACATTCCATTCCACTTATCAAATGTGTCCAATTCTGATCTGAGATCAGATTATAGAATATAAAGGCTCATTAATTACCACAGGTTCGCTGGCAGTCGGACGATAGGAAATTGCTACCGTAATTGAAAAAGTGTGCCTACTGCGTACGTGTGTGAGTGTGTGTGTATGTGCTGTGTGTATATGTTGTGGTGTGTATCATTATATTGCATATGGTTTGTGTATTCTGACATTAATACTGTGCGTGTGTGATAGAGAAAAAGTGTGTGTGTGTGTGTGTGTGTGTGTGTGTGTGTGTGTGTTTAGGTATTATTCTGTGAGATATGGGCCACTATAGGCAACATGTTAAATGTAATTGTATCATCTAGGAGTTGTGCTGTAGACAGGGTTCCATTGGTACAAGAGAATGCTTATTTCTGCGGAGCTTTCAGTAACTGTAGGAATCTCAGCCATCAGAGAATCATGCAAGTGTGTGTACAGTATACTGAAAACAATTTGAGTAAATGAAGAAGAACCTTTAAAACATTTACATACATTTTTGAGGATCTTAGCATTTCGACAGTGTGCACCCGAGCTGACACAGACTACATATGTTTGTGGAAAACCTTTTAAATCCATGTCATCTGAGGGTCTGAATACAAGCTTCAATGCAAGAGATAAAGCATGAGGAAAATCTGACTGACTGTACTCAAGTGCTCAATACTAAACAGTTGCTTATATTTAAATAAGGGATATCAGTCTAGTGCAGAATTTGGAGTATTAAATATTTTAAGTATTTCTCTGTTTCAAATATTTTAAAACTCTAAAAACTATTGATTTTATTTCCAATTTTATGTTTAAAATAAAACCCAGCTCATCATTGTGGTGTCAGATTTTTGGACTGTATGTAAGTGTGCAGGTGAGGTGACTGGTCCAGTGTTAAACTAAATCCCAAATGTATACATTCAGCCCTTTTGCTATTCATCTTAATACTCTTGAGATATACATTATACACACACAAGCCTAGACCATTTTCACCAGCTCTACATCGTCTGATCTTTCGTAGTCCTTCTCAAACAAAGACTGATGGGTTTTTCATCAATGAGCTGAGCTATCTTTCATTCCTCTTTTCCTCTCTTTTCTCTCCTGCTTTTGTCCTCCATCTTTCCATCCAAAAGCCAAATCAATACAAATTGCGGTTCTCCCCAATGCCTGGTCTGTCCCATTCTGGCTGGCAGTACACGCTAATAAATTAGGCTCCAAGCCATGGAGCAGACAGATATAGGCAAGGAGCTTCTAATCAGAAAATGAGATTGAGGCAGCAGCCTGGAGGAAAGACCTACTGCATCTATTACCTTATCACACTGCAAGAGAAGGACCGGGGCAAACATCCCATAGCCTCCTGTGGATTACAGCAGACATGCTAAATTTAGGTTTTAAGATAAAGGTTTTTTTTCTAATGCCATATTTTATAATGTAGTGTCTAGCATGAGAAATGACATATACCTTCACACTGAACCTGAGCCATTTGGGAAATACAACTTTGAGATATAGAATGAAACTTGAGAATATAAAAAACAACCAGCATTGCATGTATACAGTGTCTGTAGTTTATTTGTCAACATTTGAATTGTAACTTTAATGGCATTTAGTATGGACAAAATTTAAGTACCCCTGCTAACCCTTGTTAGTCATCACCATTCACATTTACATTTATGGCATTTGGCAGATGCCCCTATTAAGGGTCTTGCTCATGGGCCTAGCAATGACAGCTTGGTGGTGCTGGGATTTGTACTTGTGACCTTCCTGTCCAGAGTCCAATGCTTTAGCCACTATATTGTCTTGATTATACCATGCGCCTAGGTAAGCAAATGTTCCATTAACTTATACATCTACTAATTAAAAAATAATATTGTCAGTACTGTACAGTAAGAGTTCTAAGCTTACTGCGAGAAATGATCCACATCAGAGTTCATGTAAAACGGTCTCTGAGCATGCTATCATTAGTGAGGAATAATCGGTTCAGTCAGTTCTGTTGAGTAAACAACTTGTTATTGTGTATTTATAAGACCATTTAATGAACATTTAAACATTTTTAAAACATTTTACACGTTGTCTGCTGTCATCCGTGTAACTATTCCTCTCAGTTTTGACCCAAGTATTGTAGTGATAATGTGGAGAAAAATAAACGTTTTGGGCATCTTGTGGTGGAAATCAATGAAGTATCAGTACTTCTTCAGAGTTCTGAAAAACTTTTATTTCACTAAAGTTTTATGTGTAATATCTTATTCTTTATTGCACTACATTTCAGAAAAACATGCTGTTCCTTGCTATTTTGAAGTGAATAAATATGATGTGTTTCATAAGAAGCTGTGGTAAGAGCACAAGCTCCCACAGTTAACTCCACAGTTCTACTGGGAGTGTGTGGAGTTAGAATTCGCTCACTGTGTGTCTGCAACAATAGAAAATTCTCTCCTTTATAAGGCCTGATATGCCCACCATCATTCCTTATTATATACATTCCCATATATTGTCAATATATTTGTCTAAGACATTTGTTTTCTTAAAGTAGAGATATAATAAATGATTTTCAGTGATATATATATTTTTTTTTTTTGTGAGTAAGTTCTTTTTTTTTTTTTTTTTTAGGGTTTTTTTTTTTTTTTTT
>JAAIIK010000025.1:3875639-3888783 GCA_014706435.1 Silurus glanis
GTGTGTGTGTGTGTGTGTGTGTGTGTGTGTGTGTGTGTGTGTGTGTGTGTGTAAGAGAGAGAGAGAGAGAGAGAGAGAGAGAGAGAGAGAGAGAAAAGTGTGTGTATCTGCTCATTATGTTCACCTTTAGAGTTTTTATATATAATACATAGGGCTTAATTCAACTGCACTAATGCATTTAAATGAGTTCACTTTGTCATCCTTTACCCAAAAGATGTGCTATAAGTAAGGACTCGGTCGGAAAAGTAATCTGCAGCAGGTATAATCAAATTCAGATTTTTTTATCAGGTGGTTATCATCCTTATTTCGATATTCATCCTCTCATCAGTGAGGTGGTGTTTAATTTTGAGATCACATCAATATTTATGAGCCAGTTTAACTTATGAGGTTCAAACACAGATAATAATTAGAGAATAAGTGATAAGGCTAATCAGAGAAAAACAGAGCTATTTGCAATGTGCAATTTACCCGTAAATGTATTGTGCCAACAATGAAAAATGTGTCTGTCTAATATATAAACTTTCTTTCGGCTTCTCCCATTAGGGATCGCCACAGCGGATCATCCGCATGTTTGATTTGGCACATGTTTTTACGCTGGATGCCCTTCCTAATGCAACCCTCCCCATTTATCCGGGCTTGGGACCGGTACTAAGAGTGGCTGGGGTTGGTTCCCTGACCGGGGATCGAACCCGGGCCGCAGCGGTGAGAGCGCCGCATCCTAACCACTAGACCACCAGGGGACTGTCTAATATATGGATATATATTAGTATATAGTATAGTACTATAGTACTATAGTATATAGTATATATTACTAATATATATCTGATATAAATCTGTATATTGCATAAAACACAATTTATTGGTTATGCACTACTTCTTTTAGATAATCTTTTGGATAATGTATAGAAAATATATTAATAGCCACTATGATCTGTATGATTTCTACACACACACACACACACACACACACACACACACACACACACAAACACATTTTATATATATATGTATAGACCAGACCTGCACACTGAGGTGACCAGGTCATGGCATAGCCCTTATTCGGCCTGCCTCTTCAGCCCCAACGTTTCTCTCTACTCTAAAGTAATGGGGCTGAAGTAGTGCGGTTTGGGATGATGCCTCGGGTTGAAGAGATGCTGGCTGGCTATCTCTGCATGGGTGCTGTGTCATCCATTAAGGCCCCGGTACCGCAGGGTTAGCAGGCCGACTTGTTGCGGGAGCTGGACGAGAGAGTGCCTATGGGCAGTGACGGGGTCCGAGAGCTATGCAGCGTGTTGTGCTACAGATCAGGGCCACAAAATAGACCGCTAGGGCCATCAGCTGGTCTATGTCCGCCCTGGTCTCCACTGAGAGACACCTCTGGCTCACCCCGTCAGATTTGTCTGACAGGAATAAAAGCCTTCCTGCTGGACGCCCCTGTTTGCCTTGGTGCAGACTGGCCTGTTTGGCGATGCACATATGGTGCTTCAGGGTACAGCAATATCGGCGAGCACTCCTCTCAGCTTCCGCCCAGGAATCTAGCAAATTGGGGGACCTCTCAGGAGGCCGCTAGAGCTGCGGCAGGGCATAGCCCCAGCTCTAGGCACACCAGAAGTCAGTCTAGAGAGACTGATTCCCTAAAGAGACTATCTGGGAGCATGGAAATGCCTGCCAGGCGTGTCACAGTGGGTCTTGCGCACTGTAAAAATAGGCTATATGATTGAGCTTGGGTCTTGTCCCCGTTTAACCGGGGTGTGTCCCACTCTGGTGGGGGCTGAGCAGGAACTGGTTATGGAACAAGAAGTAGAAATTCTCTTGAGGAAGCAGGTCATTGAGATGGTCCGTCCATTCAACAGAGAGTCCGGGTTCGACAGCCGGTACTTCATAGTTCCCAAGAAGGATGGGGGGGCTGCATCCCATTTTAGATCTACATCAGCTGAACCGCTCTCTGTTGAGACTCAGGTTCGAGATTCTCACTTTGAAACAGGTCATTCCCAAATCAGGTTCGAGGACTGGTTTGTCATGATAGATTTGAAGGCCCGTGTATTTTCACGTATCCATCCTTCCTTCATGCCGGAACTTCCTAAGGTTTGCTTTTAGGGCCGAAGCTTACCAATATCGGGTCCTTCCATTCAGCCTTGCACTCTCACCCCGCAACTTCACAAAGTGTGTGGATGAGGCTCTGGCTCCTCTGAGACTCCAGGGCATCTGCATACTGAATTATATCAACGACTATTGCTTCGAGCAGAGCACTTTGCGACCCGGCATCGAGAATTCGTTCTCGCCCATATGAAGGAATTGGGGTTAAGACTGAACGTGAAGTAAACTGGTACAGAGAACCACCTATCTAGCTGTAGTGTGGGATTCGACCATTATGCGGTCTTCAGCATGAGTTGAGTCTATCCTCACGGCCGCCAAGAGTGAGAGTGAGAGAAGGCCAGCTACTCACTGTGAAGCAGTTTCAAAGACTGCTGGGTCTGATGGCAGCTGTGCCCAATGTGGCACCAATTGGGCTCCTGCACATGAGACCTCGTTAGTTCTCCCGGAAGGGCAACCCACTCCACTCCGCACAATCAAGGGTTTGCGGTGAGCCTTACGGGCCTTAGACATGTGGAGAGAACCCGGGTTCCAGTTACAGGGCCCGTGCTGTGGGGGCTCCTTGTCGTCACTTAACATTAATGATGGACACCTTCCTCTCAGGTTGGGGGGCAGTCATTGGTGGCTGCTCTGCCCAAGGTCTATGGAAATGGCCCCATCTTTTATGGCTCATCCAGCCACTGGAGCTGGGCGTGGTCCAAACAGAGAGTCCATCCCAGTCCATCCCAACAGATAGTATTCGAGGGTGCAGACCGCCCACTTGATGACCAGACACTCCTTCTAAATGGTGCTGTACCAGCTTTCCTGCACCAAAAATGTGCGGCTAATGTACAGCACCAGGTGCTCCTTCTCCTCCACCACCTGGGACAATATAAGGGGGAGAGAGAAGTTAGGAGCATGTAAAAGCGGTCCACCTCAGAGTGCAGCTTTTACAAGAGAAAAAGCCTGCTGGCACGACTCCGTTCGCTGGACCGGCTCTGGCGCTCCCTTTTTAGTGAGATTGGTTAGCAGGCTGGTGACGTCCGATTTACTTTGGGACAAACCTCTGATAAAAGCCAGCCAGCTCCAGGAACCGTCTCACCTCCTTTTTGGTCTTGGGTTTCGGGCAGGTTGCAATTGCTTCCGTCTTAATAATTTGGGGACGCATCTGCCCATGACTTAAGTGGAAACCCAGATACCGCACTTACCCCGCCCAATTGCACACTTTTTTGGGTTTGCCGTGAGCCCTGCCCACCTCAAGGTTCTCAAGACCGCTCAAAATGGCAAAATGATGTTGTCATTGCTATAGACGATTATGTCATCGAAGTAGGCAAACTGGTGTGAACCGAACGGAGTGGAAAAATAAGTTTTTTCCCGTGACATTGGAGTCAAGGGGATCTGCCAAAATCTCTTGATTAAATCCAGTGTCGAATAAAAGTGTGCCGCGCCTAACCGATCAAGCAGCTCATCAATGCGAGGCATTGGATACACATTGAATTTAGACACTGTGTTGACTTTCCGATAGTCTACACAGAACCGAACCGACCCATCACTCTTGGTCACCAGGACCACCTGCTCCAATCACTGTGAGACTCCTTGACTACCCCCATGTCAAGCATAGCATTGAGTTCATCCTGAACCACGTTTTTTTGTGTTCGGGTAGCTGGTATGGGTGACTACGTACCACCATACCTGGAGGCGTCTTAATATAGTGTTCTATGAGGTTTGTTCAACCAGGTAGGGGGAAAAACACATCCGCAAACTCTTGTTGCAACCTCTTTACCTGTGATCTCTGCGATGGCAAGAGGTGGTCTCCACAGGGGACCAAGGCGAATTCTGATGCGGATTTTGGCCTTACCTCCGGTCCCAGCTCCTCCCTCTCTGGAACCAGAGTTGCTAGAGACACAGGCACCGCCTCCCTCCATGGTTTCAGGAGGTTGAGGTGGTACACCTGGAGTGCCTCGCCTCTATCTGTGCGCTGCACCTCATAGTCGAGGACTTTATCTACCGGTGAAAATTTTCGCAGCTGCACACCCCTATTATTGCCTTTCTTGAGCCTGTAGCAAATTCCCCAGGGTTAGTTGTCCTAAGATGTGGAGTTTTGCTTTCAGGTCAAGAACGCCCAGCGCTCTCCGGAACGCTTCCAGGTCCTCCGCCTGGGTTCGGATCAGCTCATGGAACCTCTGTTCCTGTACGGTGCGCACCTGAAGGAGGGCTTGGTGTTGGGTCTGTTAGAGGTTCTTACCGCTTTTCTGCCCCCAGCCTCGCTCTCCATTCACAAACTTGCGCTCGACCACGCCCCCTCTGCCACAAGCACAAGTAGACCTGTTTGTGACTCAAGAAATTGCATTGTTCCCTCTGGTTCTTCCTTACTCATCCAGCCCCTTTTAGGCTGGACGCCATGGTACAGATGTGGCCGAGGCTCCGCCTGTATGCTTTTCCCCCTGTAGCGCTTCTCCTGGGAGTTCTGGAGAGAGTTCACCGGGATGGAGCCTATTTCCTCCTGGTATCCCCGGCCATGGTTTGCCGACCTGGTAAACCTTCTCAAACACCCTTTTCTCTCAGGCAGGGGGTGCTTGGCTTCACCACCGCCCCAAGCTGTGGAGACTGTGGTGTGGCCCCTGAGGGGGCACAGCTCTTAGTCACTGGTCCTTCGGCCAAGGACGTAGAGAACATTCTTTAATCCAGAGCTTTCTCCACGAGGGGGTCATATGCCACAAAGTGGTGCTTGTTCACTACATGGTGCGAAGGTCACCAGTTAGACCCAGTTAACTGCCCTGTTAGCCCAGTGCTAAAATTATTTTGCCAAAGGGCTGTCTCCTTTCATCTTAAAAGTTTATGTCTCTGCTATTGTGGCTTATCTTGCTCCGCTTGCCGAGCAGTTGCTAAGGAAAAACCCGTTAGTGACACATTTCCTTCATGGTACCGCCCCAGAGTGCCTGTGTGAGACCTGGCCGTTGTCCTGGAGGCCTTGTCTAAACCTCCCTTCAAGCCCCTGCCCCAGGTGTCCTTAAGATTTTTTAACAGTCAAGACTGATTTCTACTAGCCATCTCGTCTCTAAAGAGAGTTGGGAACCTTCAAGCCCTTTCTATGAGCCCGACCTGTCTAGAGTTTACCCCAGGCATGGCCAGTGCCTTTCTCTACCTCAGACCGGGGTATGTTCCCAAGGTGCCCTTGTCTGTCCCTGCGTCCAGTCATGCTCCAGGCATTCTATCCTCCTCCTTTTTTAGCTACACAAAATATTGGTGAGAAATGAGTGTGTGCATGATGCCTTGAGATAGACTGGAAATTTCTTTGCCTTGGTGCCAATGTGGACCCAGGACCCTGTCCAGAATAGGTGGTTATTGAGGATAAATGAATGGATGCTTTTCAGGGATTTGCAGCATATTATCAAGAGAAATACACACTATTCTTATCCTGGAATCTGTCCTCTCTGGAAACCTTTGTGTTCAATTCAATATGATGTTGAAAAATGATAGCCGAGTGGTGAGCACCTCAGGCACTGAGGTGTACGGAACTATAAATTCTATCTCTGGCTGGATGCTGAAATTTGCTCTTTGTTCGAACACCACCTGCACATACCAGTGACAAACAAGCATCCACTCTGAAAACAAATAAATTGTTTTAAAGGAGTGCCAGCTGATGCTTATTTAGGACATGTTGTGACAAGCGGGGTGAAACCTACACATTATATGCTTATACAAGGTTATGAATTGCTTTTGCTAGGAGGCTTTTGGTACCAGGCTGTACAGTCAGCACCTGCTATTTCATATTAGCAATAGAAAGATCGGATCATTTTACTGACTTGTTTCTTTGAATCACGTTCATTAAAATAAATATTTTTTTTATTATTCATTTAGTTGATTAATTCCTTTGAATTTTGACTATAGTTCCTATAATGAAAATACGACAATGCAGCTAAGGAGAAATTATGATAAACAGAATAAGTAGCTTCACCTCTCATATCTTCTGGTCTGTGTCGTTAGTTCTTTTGTCACGTGACCCTTATTATTATTGTAACAATAAGTGAAGATTTGGGCCAAAAACTTATTTAAACTCAAAGCCAGGAAGTACAGAAAACACACACCTAATCTCTGTCTAACAGGCTACAAAACAAACATCCACACAGTTCATCGTTTTAATTACACTACTGAACACACCAGGCCATTTTGATCTGTATGAGCCACTTACAGGCAGCCCTGGCTGCAAGACAAAAAATGCCACCTGAACCAGTGTGAACACAGAACAGATATTGCATGCAGAGAAGCCTCTCTCTTTTCTTCTCCTCCTTTTAACATCTCAGCAGGAGATATCAGAGAGAGATAGCCAGGGGGAGTAAAGGGGCTGCTTATGAAAAGAGGCATAGCACTAATATTACATATTCTCCTCTCGTCCTGTGGAGCTCGAAGCTGGGGCAGAGGGACATTAGAATTCGTTGCCTGTAGGTCAGTTCATGGATACAAGCATTGAGACAGACACAGAGAGAAAGGGGGGGGTATCTTAAAAGAGAGTGATCAGCAGTTTTAGGGCTGTATGAACTTGACATTGGTGTCCCAGTGGTCAGGCTTAAGACATACGGTCAAAGGGAAGCTGTATCTCAAAGCACAAGTTAAATGGGTTTTCAAAAGTCAAGACAATGGCAGGGCTACAAAACTAAAAATCTTTCACTTGCTGCTGGGTCAGAAATCTATTTAGCTATTAATAAATAGAATATTAACTAAAGAAACATTTATTGTCATAATATGAAATTACCATGTCTGTCATACTGGCTGACAGATGGATACAAGTGCAGCTTTTATGAATATTTATTTATTTTTCATATTTTATTGATCTCACAGAAAAATAACTATTTCTTTGCAAAACCAATTGATGCGAGGAAGCTGTGGTCAGAGTGCAGGATAAGCCCTGTTGCAGCACCCCTGGAAGACAGAGGTTTCAGGGTCTTGTTCGAGGCCCCCAAGAGACCCAAACCTTTGCAGACCCAAACCTTTTCCAGCATGACAATGCCCTATGGCTCATACAAGCTCCATGAAGATATGCTTTAAATGGGTTGAGTGGATGATTTTATGTGGCCTGCTATAGAGCACTGACCTCAACCCTACTGAAATCCTCTTTGGAATAATTTGGAACACTGACTGCACCCCAGGCCTCCTCACCTACCTACATCAGTACCTGACTTTACTAACATCCTTGTGACTGAATGAGCACAAAACTCTACAAGCACACTCCAAAATCTAGCAGAACATCTTTACAGACAGACGAGTGGAGGTTATTATAACAGCATAGGGGACCAAGTGTGAAAAAGGATGTTCAAAAAGCACATACTTAGGAATCTTTAGTAGCTTTTCGAGAGAGATATATCCTTGTTTGGCCTTTTGACTGATGATCATGGGACAATGGGAAATGGGAACATGGGAAATGGACTCTGCAAATTAACTCTAAATTAATTGCACAGATGTAACACTAACATTATAAGTTTTGTCAAATTTATAGATAGTGACATTTATGTTGATTATGTTGTTATGGTATTTATGATGTAGATTTTACCATGAATTCGTCCCTGGTGTTATTCAACCCAATGTTACACCCCTGTGGCCCACAATTGTTGTGTGTGCGTGTGTGTGTTTGTGTGTGTGCACAACAGAATAGAACAACATTTTTAATAAAATTTTAATATGGTTTCACTGCATGTATTAAGGGTCAGAGTGAGAAAAACATTGCAAGATGAAGATTTCATTAAGAAATAATGAACCTGTAATATTTTCTTAATTACAGCCAGTGTGTACAAAAGCTTATATGTGCATGACCTGTCTTGAAGTGCTTTTGTGTCTTGATTTTAACAATTTAACTACTATTTGTTGTGTTTTTTTCCTCCAGGTTTTACAATGTATTTTTTAGATGGCTGTTGCACAAACATGAAAATGCCAAAAGATGAGTGAGAGGCTCAGGGACTCACTGAATTGCAATATAAGTTGTGATAGCTTATTGAATAAGGCATTAGACAGTGGATCTAAAAGTTGTGAGTTCAAATCCCAGCCACACCAAAATGCTGCTCCTGGGCATCTGAGCATCAACCCATTAGCTGCTCAGCTGTATGAATGAGGTATGTAATGTAATTTCATCTGGACAGTCGAAGGCGGGGACCTGCTTAGACTGCTGCCCCCGCGACCCGAATTACGGATAAGCGGGAGAAAATGAATGAATGAATGACTGAAAATGTAGTGTCCTGTTTCACTAGTGTTTTTCTCTTCTGGTGCAAATACACATGCATGACGAAACCTTCAACAAAGTCACAGAGTAATCCTGTGATATAGCATCATGTATTACTAATAAAATTTAATTTCTTATAAAATACTTTTTTGGAAGACAAACACTTTCTATTGCACTTTCTATTTCTGTATGTACTATTTAAAACTCCTGTTATTTATGCTTCAGGTATTATTTTTGGTTTCATAGCTGTCAACATCTTCTATCATCTCAGGGCTATGCTGAGTGCATTTCATGTTTTTATATATACAGCCCTATTTTTAGCAATATGCTCCCAGGGCTCTGAAACACCTGCGTATTCCCACCTGCACCTGGCTCTCAACTCATCACAGAGCATTTAAAATGTCCATTTAGTCAGTCTGTCTTCGCCCCATCTTGCAATTGCTTTCTGCCTCATGTATTCTTGCTCTGCTCTATTTATTTATGTTTTTTCTCCTAGTTCAGTAATATTTTCCTGAATCTGAATGTTCACGTTGTTCGAACCATATCCGTAGTTCTATTTCAAGTTTTGAATGTTTCATCCAGTTCACTGGCTTCTCAGTCTTCATTAGTTTGTGTGGTCACTTTTCCATTTTTCTATACTTTTTCTATACAGTAACCCTGAGCCTTTATCTTAAAAATAAAATATATAAATATAATATGCACAAAATTATGCACAAGACACAAGATAATTTTTGTTTCTGACACTGATCTCTGTATTCCATATTATATTTATATATTTTATTTTTAAGCTAAAGGCTCAGAGTTACTGATCACAAGGTCAGGGTTCGAACCCCAGCACCACCAATGTGCCAATGTTGGACAAAAAAAAACTACAGTGAAAAATACATTTGCTTCGTGCTATGAATAATTAATGAGTAAAAAAATAAGACACAAACCGTTACCAATCACCAAAAGGAGTTATAATATAGATCAGTTATTGTATAAACCAGTGCAGATGTTTATAACATATCTAAATGTTTTGCCTTTGTTGAATTTAAATTTTATTGCTCACATACACAATAAAATGATTGTTTTTAAATGCCTTAAAAATAGAACAAAAATTTAATAAAAAAGAAAGAGGATTTTACTTGTCACATATACATTCACATCAAGTAAAAAAAAAAATTTGCCTATCCCTGTGTGCAGGTCAGGAGCAGAGTGGTTCTTTCCAAACCTCTCTGCCATTTCAGATAGTTCTAGAGAAGTTTAATATGTGGATGAAAACTGTGTAAAGGAGGATTGAACAGAGAGAAGATGATTCTTAGCTTTCAGCATTGTGACCTGTGTCTGTAGCGATAGCATGGGGAATTAGAGTGACAATTCAGCTACTCTTAAACATGTTTGCCAATTAAGCAAGTATTTAAAGTCCAAGTACTATGCTCTGAAGAATAATATTTACATTTACAGCAATTGGCAGACATCCTTATACAGAGCAACTTACATTTATCTGAGCAACTAAAGGGGTTAAGGGCCTTGCTCTGAGGCCCAGGCAAGGTTGTTTGGTGTGGCTGGAATTAGAACTCCTGACCTTTGGAGCTGAAGTCCGCTAATCTAGACCACCTTCTGATGAAAAAAAATTGTAAATAAAAAGAAAGAAAGAAAGAAAGAAAGAAAGAAAGAAAGAAAGAAAGAAAGAAAGAAAGAAAGAAAGAAAGAAAGAAAAGAAGAAAGAAAGAAAGAAAGAAAGAAAGAAAGAAAGAAAGAAAGAAATATAAATCATGGCAGAGCATTATGCTACTGTGATGTCTTGCTAATAGGGTTGATGTAAAAACCCGATTCCAAAAAAGTTGGGACACTGTACAAGTTGTGAATAAAAACAGAATGCAATGATGTAGAAGTTTCAAATTTCAATATTTTATTCAGAATACAACATGGATGACATATCAAATGTTTAAACTGAGAAAATTTCTTATTTTAAGGGAAAAATAAGTTGATTTTAAATTATATGGCATCAACACATCTCAAAAAAGTTGGGACAAGGCCATGTTTAACACTGTGTGGCATCCCCTCTATACCAGTCTGCAAACGTCTGGGGACTGAGGAGACAAGTTGCTCAAGTTTAGGAATAGGAATGTTGTCCCATTCTTGTCTAAAACAGGCTTCTAGTTGCTCAACTGCCTTAGGTCTTCTTTGTCGCATCTTCCTCTTTATGATGCGCCAAATGTTTTCTATGGGTGAAAAATCTGAACTGCAGGCTGGCCATTTTAGTACCCGTATCCTTCTTCTACGCAGCCATGATGTTGTAATTGATGCCGCATTGTCATGTTGGAAAATGTAAGGTCTTCCCTGAAAGAGACGGATGGATGGGAGCATATGTTGTTCTAGAACTTGGATATACCTTTTAGCATTGATGGTGCCTTTCTAGATGTGTAAGCTGCCCATGCCACACGCACTCATGCAACCCCATACCATCAGAGATGCAGGCTTCTGAACTGAGCGCTGATAACAACTTGGGTTGTCCTTATCCTCTTTAGTCCGGATGACATTGCGTCCCAGTTTTCCAAAAATAACTTCGAATTTTGATTTGTCTGACCACAGAACAGTTTTCCACTTTGCCACAGTCCATTTTAAATGAACCTTGGCCCATAGAAAACGCCTGCGCTTCTGGATCATGTTTAGATATGGCTTAATTTTTGACCTATAGAGTTTTATCCGGCAACGGCACGGTGGATTGTGTTCACCGACAATGTTTTCTGGGAGTTTTCCTGAGCCCATGTTGTGATTTCCATTACAGTAGCATTCCTGTATGTGATGCAGTGCCGTCTAAGGGCCCGAAGATCACGGGCATCCAGTATGGTTTTCCGGCCTTGACCCTTACGCACAGAGATTGTTCCAGATTCTCTGAATCTTTGGATGATATTATGCACTGTAGATGATGATAACATCAAACTCTATGCAATTTTTCTCTGAGAAACTCCTTTCGGATATTGCTATTTTTCACCACAGCATTGGGGGAATTGGTGATCCTCTGCCCATCTTGACTTCTGAGAGACACTGCCACTCTGAGAGGCTCTTTTCATACCCAATCATGTTGCCAATTGACCTAATAAGTTGCAAATTGGTCCTCCAGCTGTTCCTTATCTGTACATTTAACTTTTCCGGCCTCTTATTGCTACCTGTCCCAACTTTTTTGGAACGTGTAGCTCTCATGAAATCCAAAATGAGCCAATAATTGGCATGACATTTCAAAATGTCTCACTTTCAACATTTGATATTTTATCTATATTCTATTGTGAATAAAATATAGGTTTATGAGATTTGTAAATTATTGCATTTCTTTTTTTATTCACAATTTGTACAGTGTCCCAACTTTTTTTGGAATCGGGTTTGTAAAACAAAATAAAATTAGCAGATACCCAGCAGTGTGTCTGTGATATCAGTGTTAAAAATTGCAGTTGTTGTTTTCATTTTGGAAAAACTTTTACTTCTTTACATTTTAATGCTTAACATCTTACTGTTCACCAAATCTCAGCAAAACAAACAACAAAGTAATGTGTAGATCCACATTACTTTGAAGTGAATGCATAAACAGTGTTGAGAAGCAAATGAGAAGCTCTGGTGAGACCAGAAGCGTAACCCTAGATTTCTGGTGAAAGTGTGTGTGTGTGTGTGTGTGTGTGTGTGTGTGTGTGTGTGTGTGTGTGTGTGTGTGTGTGTGTGAGAGAGAGAGAGTGTGTGCGTGTAGTAAGGGTTCTCTGATTTTATGTTTGTAACAATAAAAAACGCTATCCTCCAGAAGGTATGATGTGCAGGACAATGAAACACTGAAGTTAATCAATTATTCAGATAGAATTCCCATATATCAAAACCTTTATTCTGATTCTCAAGTCATTTGATAGGAAATAGTTTTGTACTTTTTCACAAGCAGAAATGGAAAAGGCATAATATTTGTCATTGAGATGTCAGTTAACTCGTGTTGACTTGAATCCGACTATACAAATTTCAGCTTCTGTAGTACAAGCATGTCACATATATACCTGACCAGTGAGTTGTTTCACAGTGTGTGCACTTGTGTATGTACACCTAATGTATTCTAGTTTTGCTTAATATCTTGCATGCGCAAACTGCGCATGTTGTTGCATAAGGTCTCCTGGGAATCAGATCGGCTTTTGCTCTCTAGGCAGCAGTTTAATGGTGTGGAGTACATTAGCAGTGAGTGATTTGTAAATATGTCTGCTTTCTGCTGCCTCAGCACCCACTGACATGAACATGGATCAAACTGCTGCAGCAACATTCCCTGTACTCAATCTTTCTCTCACCCACTCTCTCTCTCTCTCTCTCTCTCTTACACACACACACACACACACACACACACACTCTTTTAACATTCCTGCTCAAACATACTCTTGAAGAACACTAACACAACTTCTGATCCCAGTTGTACTCCTGTGCGTGATAAATCAATTTACACAAATCTCTTTTCTCCCACATCTTTTGTTACGTCCGTCCACCTTTGAACCTCTCCATCATGCCTCCTATTCAGAAATTGTCTCTTTAATGTCTTCAAGGGACACGTTGCAGCTGCCCTCATTCTTCTCTCGATACTTTGAACCATGCACTTTGTAATTTCATTCAGCGCTTTGACTTTTTTGATGTGGACAATAGGAGAAAGACGAATTTGTTCATGGCCTTTCAGGCAAGACGGGCTGCTAGTTTTCCGGATGATTCTGGGAGTGTAAATGAGCGCCTTTTCTGCTGCATTTGTATCTCAATAGCCTTCCCAAAAAAGAAGGAAAAAAAGCAACTCTAAGTGTGGAAAGAGATGGAGAGAGAGAGAGAGAGAGAGAGAGAGAGAGAGAGAGAGAGAGAGAGAGAGAGAGA
>JAAIIK010000025.1:3904765-3932048 GCA_014706435.1 Silurus glanis
GCTCGTCACGCACAGAGCCCACATTTATCAACTGGACAGCTCTGTGTTTGTGTGTGTGTGTGTGTGTGTGTGTGTGTGTGTGTGTGTGTATTGTAGAGTGGGGTTGCAAAAAGTTAACATAAGGACATAAGGTGCTTTTGAGCTACACAAAGAAGTCAGTGAGATGAATAACTATAAACTAGGGCCTTGTAGAACATTACTGATTCCTTTATGCAATAAAATATTGTTTTATTACTGTTTTTCTCAGTTGTTTGGAGCGTTTCACGGATCAGAAATGAAATTCTCAAAAATACTTGTTTAACCTCCACATCATGTCGTCACTAAAAGCATTTTCTCTTTGCTTTGATCAAATTGCGAATGCTTTGGTACATTCATTTTATCGATTTATCGTCTGCTGTTTCCTACATTACCAGCTGTTTATGTTCACTTTGATCAAAATCCATTATACTGGTTTCACCTGAATTGTCTTAAACCCCCCAAACACCTCGGCATCAGTTCTTTGTATAAGTCATTGAATGCAAAATGGTTAAACCAATTGTCAACATCTGTCATCTGAAATTTCTATTACATTTTTTTTTTTTTGTAAATGTGACTTGAATTGATTAATTGTGCAGATGAATCTTGAATGTCACTAATAAAGGCGAGTGTATAGTATCGGATCAACCAATTATCAAGGGTGAATCTTGTGAACCTTCCTTTGGAAACAGAGCAAACAATTGGAAACAGAATTACAGTTTCTGAAAATGGATGAACAACCAGGAAATGAACGAACACTTATACAGTACAGTAAAAGTCTAAATCCTGTCCGGTCTCATGCAATTAATATAAATCAAATATTCAATCAAATAAATACATTTGTGCTGCTCATATTCATATATACCATACAGAAGAAATTCAACTTTGTGCATTTTCAATTAT
This sequence comes from Silurus glanis, assembly GCA_014706435.1. Classification (NCBI taxonomy): domain Eukaryota; kingdom Metazoa; phylum Chordata; class Actinopteri; order Siluriformes; family Siluridae; genus Silurus; species Silurus glanis. Next base: position 3,905,684 of record JAAIIK010000025.1, read on the forward strand.
TGTAATCCAAACCGTAGTTTATATCAAAATACTGAATACTGACAAAACATTTTGACGATCTTGATTGTGAACAATGACAAAAGGACTTAAAAGCAATGATTTGTTCATCGACACAAAAACGCACTTTTCAGAGATGAACTAAGGATTATGAGAAAAGTTCAGGCTTTTGCAAGAAATCCTATTTGTTTTGCTGTTTGTACAAATTGTTCAAAGAAATGCACGTACTGGTTTGCAAATATTAAGGATGATTCAAGCAAACACTCCAAAGCAACTGAGAAAAACTTTAATATTGTTGTGCTACATATTAATATTGCTCACTGCTCATTGCAACAGCATTTTTATAGCATTTTAAGGTCCCTTTATCTCTGGGAAGATTTTCCTCTTCACTGTCACCTCCAGTTTGCTCATTAGGGATATAAACATACATCAGGATTGTTGCTGCTCTATGACAATGTCTATTATTAAAAGTACAATACAAACAAAACTGTACTGGACTTATTTCTTTGGTGGAAAACAAAAGTATCACTGCCTCTGTATATGAGAATAAGAAAATGTTAAACAGCATTATCCAAGAATTGAAATTAAATATCAACAAATGTGTTCTTCTGAATAATTTGTACTTCTTCCCTAAATATTTAATGTGTTTTAAAGTGTTTTATTTAATATAACTTTTTAAGCTTTGGTTATTGGATCCCTCCCATTTGGATGAAGTGTTATAGATAACATATTAGAATGTGTGCATTAATACAAACCTAAATTTACACCGATCAGGCATAAGATTAGATATAACATTATTCGGTGAAGTGAATAACACTGATTATCTTAGTGTTAGTGTGATGTATTTATTAGGCAGCAAGTGAACATTATGTCCTCAAAGTTGACATGTTAGCAGCAGGAAAAATAGGCGAGCATAAGGATTTGAGTGAGTATGACGAGGGACAAATTGTGATGTCTAGACGACTGGGTCAGAGCGTCTCCAAAACTGCAGCTCTTGTGGGATGTTCCTGGTCTGCAGTGGCCAGTATCTATCAAAAGTGCTCCAAGGAAGGAACATTGGTGAACCGGCGACAGGGTCATGGGCGGCCGAGGCTCATTGATGCACGTGGAAAGTGAAGGCTGGTCCGTGTGGTCCGATCCAACAGACGATCTTCTGTAGCTGAAATTTCTGAAGAAGTTAACGCTGGTTCTGATAGAAAGGTGTCAGAATACACAGTGCATCGCAGTTTGATGCATATTTGGCTGCGTAGCCACAGACCAGTAAATATTAGGCAGCTAGTCATAATGTTATGTCTGATTGGTGAACATCAAAGTCTTAAATGTGCAGCTTTAGAAATTAAGCTATGCCTGTTCAGACAATTCACCTGCACTGTGATATATTTATTCTAATCAACACACGTTCATTATAAGATTGCGTGTGACGTCAGTTTCCACACAAACACTGCTTGAAATGTAGCACCCCGAGCTTAAAAACGGATTCCTGCATCCGTGCAACTGTTTCAGCCAATGTTTCTTTGTTTTGTGCTTCGACCATTGTCTTGATTTATGATTCATATTATTGTAAATAATTCACCTCCAGTGTGTCCTCAAACGTCTCCTGTTGGTCAGTGAAAATCGCATGAAAATAATCCCAATTTTGTTAAGATTGTTTTCTCAGGATAAAGCCAGACTATAGTAACTATTGCACAAACGGAATTAAGGGAAAGTAATAAAGTAGATAAATAGATTAGATTAGGGTCCACAATATCACTCTGCTAATTTATAGCAAATTTTGTTCATTAACAAAGCTATTGTATCTTGCTACAGCTGAAAAAGAGTGCCACTTATTATACACTATTCTATATAAATGAGTTAACAGATGCCCACAATTACTTTGCAAAAACTACGATCAACAGGGGAAAGACTAAGTCTGTCCCAGTGATTTTAAATCCAGAGAACACGGCCAGTTATTACGACGGCTTTTTAGTGCCACATAAAAAATAATAATAATAATAAGTTTAGGAGAAAAAAGTCATAATATTTTGAGAAAAAAAGTCATACTTATGAGAATAAAGTCGTAACAAAATAAGAATAAAATCTAAGTTATGAGCTTATCATATGAATCCATAAGCCAGCTTTGGGACCCCATCTGAAGTACTGGAGATGTCGTGCCAGTGTTTAATTCCATTAGAGTCGTTTTTTTTTATCATATCCTCTTCAAATAGCACGCAGATGTAACAGTCGATATACTTGGATTTAAACACTGGTCTCCATTTTTTTCCTTCAGAAAAAAAATTAAGTTTCCTACTGATGTCAGGGAACCACCGGCCACGCCCCCCCTCGGCACTCAGCACACTCGCAGCGCCTCGCCTTCATACTAATCACCTTCACCTTTCACCAGTCTACACCCTCCCTTTATAAGGCCCCCATTTGCACTCACGCACCGTCCGATCTACGGTTTATTCTGGTGATCATCCCTGGACTACCTGTGTTTATATACCCATTTTCCGGTACATGCTGCGTCCTAGCTTCTGTTTGTTTCCCAAGGCTAATAAACGTCCTATTCATATTCTGGTTTCCGACTCTTGATCAAAGCGTGACAACTGAACTGCTGCAGAGTCTGTTTAATAATTATAACTCCGTGCTCCGTTATTGCTAAATACTAACCTAAAGTAAGATTTAACCAAATCCTCCACATCCATTTTACGCAAAACAGCAAAATGTTTCTTGCAATTCTGTGATTTTTCTCTCACTATTAACAATTTAATCTCGTATTGCTACGACTTTATTCTCGTAAGTTTTTTTTTTGTTTACGTGGTTATGATCTGGCAAAACTTATACCGTCATGCACTCACTGCTTCATACATATACATAACGCGACTCACTTTTCCCTCCCTCATTATATTTATGCTTTGTCTACACATTGCACTTTTTACTAAGCATTAGCTTCTTTTTGTCTTTTACATGAACAAAAGCAAGTGTTCTGCATTATAGAGAAGTAACAGAAAATAAAAGATACACCCTGAAGGAAAAATGGAAGAAAAGAGGATGCTTAAAGATAGATCTGCAGTGGGTTATCTTAGATTCCCGTCACAATCTGAAAACCCAAGCACCAAACAATGAATTTGGCCATAACAAATCCAGTTGTCTTGTTCTGTTCTTCTGTGACTTCTCAGAATGCCCTTTTGAGACTTACACAGTCCAAGAGAAGTGAGCAAGATGCTGATCAGAGCTCATGTGTTGTGGATTTACAGTCATGCGTGGCTTAAGTTATACTCCAAGGGCAAGCTCTGTACACTGCTGCGAGATGTGCTGGGAGAAAGTAAAGCAACCTCACTGCAGGAGTCATGAAGTGTTCAACACTGGCTTTGTGTGTTCAGAAAGCAGCAGACAGTCTGCAGGCCCTAGGCTCTGCGGTTTCCTAAATCACATGCACACATTTTCCCCCTTTTCCTCCTCACTTAAATACACACACGTTCTCTCGCACTCTTTTTGCACTTTTGCAACAGGGATCTCCCTTGTCAGCCAAATCCTCGAGCACTTGACACGACGAGACGGTATTGCCCTTGGAGGAGCCAGGATACGAGCAGCGCTTTTTCTCGTACAGAAAGTAGAGAATACGCACTTTGCGTATCTTATCCTTTCCTTCGTGCGCCCATGGAGACATTTGTTCTCTCTCCCCTTGGCTCTGTCCTTCCCTGAGCACAGGAATAATGAGCGTCATTACCGGCAGCAGGCAGGCACCATTGTCCATGAGGATATTACCAACCACTGCTCAAAGTCAATTATTCAGCCCTTCGACACACACTGAGAGCGAGAGAGAGAGATGTGCTACTTACACCGTGCCTAAGTAGGCCAAAGAGACACAAAGGGAAACAGCTAGCAGAGTGAGCCGGGACCGCCGGTGTGACGGCTGAAAGAACAAAGAGCGATTCCAGAATTGTTTAGTCTTAACGTTGCCGCATGACCAGGGTGATTTGAAAGAGTAATCATTATCCTAATTGCATCGCAGAAAGACATAGCTACTCTGTTCACTCGATTCAGTCCTGTGCTCTCTGAGCTGATATTAACATAATTGGTGTCATGCTAAAATTAGAGTATTTAAAACACCATCCTGTTTAAAAGAATCGATAACTTCTGAGCTGCACCCACGCTTCTTGCTTCATGAAGCTGTTTTGTGTTCTCTCCCTTATTATTATGACTATAGAGTTTGCGTTTTGCTATTAAGGAACATGAGTTACTCTTACCCAGTTATTGTATATATAAATAAATCCTAAAAAAAACAAAACAGGTATGAAAAAAGTGCAATCAAAATGTCCCTGAGGTCCTCCATTGGTAAGCCGCTACACATTTTTTAACCCCACAAACCCTATGCTAGTGCCAGTTGCTTATTGCAGTCTTATTCGGTTCTTCCCCAAACTGTTACCACATATTTCAAGTTGTATTTGACATCTTTGGATGTTGTAGCATAACATTTTCCCTTCACTAGGAGGAGCAAGCCTGTTCTAGCATGACCTGTGCACAAAGCCAGCTTCAGGACGATTATGGTTTACATGGGTTGTAGTGGAAGATCTTGATTGGCCTGCTATAGAGCTCTGACCTCAATTCTATTTGAGATGAATTGGCACACTGACTGGATCCCAGGCCTCCTCACCTAACCAACATCAGTACCTGACTTTACTAACACCAATGTGGCTAAATTAACACAACTCTCACAAAATCTATTGGAACATCTTCACAGAAGAGTGGAGGTTTTATAACAGGAAATGGGGACTAAATGTGGAATGGAACATTTAAAAAGCAGGTCAGGTGTCTACAAACTTTTGTTTATATAGATATGTACACAAGATATAGGAGCATGTACACAAACATAATGTCTGAACAAGATTCAACCCTGCAGTATACCAGCACATTGTTCCTCTGCTTCTAATTTAGACCTACTGTGCAAACTCAGTCAAGATTCAAGCAAATTGTAGACTTCAGTACACCACAGTGAGAATCAATGGCACCAGGTTTTCCACTCTCTAAACATAATAAAGCCTCATGGGTGTAGGAAATAATTATACAGGAACTCTAATTAAGGTTGGATCTCATAAATATGATAGAACAAGCATCTCCCATATGTGTGATGTATAAATAACTATCAAATGACAAAAACATTTTACAATCCGAAGAGTAGCAGCCAAGAAAATAAACTTATTTTTCACTAGTTGTAGCATCAAAGTGAAACAATAGCAATTTAATATCGAAAGCAGAAGAAGATTTACAGTGTCTAATATGTATAGTATGTATATTAATGTTAAATCTATATGTAGACTTTTTTTTTTTTTTTTTTTTTATTTAAGTGACTTGGTGGGCAAATACATTTGCTAACTACTGGAAATAATTTTTTTAACTAGATAGATTTAGACAAAAATTGAACTAGATACACTATTTTAAAATCTAAACAACAAAAAAACAGGACAGCACAAAAGCAACAGCCATAGCTGTCATGGCAGCCACGCATAAGACAAACTTTGGGTTATATCAGTAACTGAAGAGTTGGTGCTCTTCTCAAGATGAGCATCAGATAGAAATGCAGGTCACAACAAATAAAAAAATAAACCAACACCGAGAAATCATGTAAAACAGGCTGACTAATGGCAAGTCTGTGGAACACATACATATCACCAGCAAAAGCTTAGCAAAGAGACAAACAGAGCCTGTCAAAAGAAAACATCTAGTCTTTTATGTTTTTTGAGAGACACATGCATGTTCCCTTTTGTTTATATGCAACAAACTATGTAAAGTAACAGTATGAAAATTTACTTTGACCAAACAAATATATAAATGTACACGTTATACCTTTTTCGTTAAAAAATTTCCTTCCTTAGCATGAATAACAGCTTTACACACTCTTGACATCCAGACAGTTTTTTTTCTCCAAATATTCAGCTGAAATACTTTGCCATGCCTCTTGTAAAACATGTTAATATTAAAACATCTTTAATATTCAGAGATTTCTTTCTAATCTAGTGATACAGTTCATCCCAGAGCAGTTCAATAGGATTTAGGTGCGGTGACTGGGCAGTCCATTCCATGATACATAACATGCCAAACACTGTTTGCTTTCTAAATAGCTCTTTCAGCGCTTGGAGGTTTACTTCAGGTCATGTTGTATGGTCAAGTGAGATCCACCTTGCCGCAGTCCAGACAGAATTACAGGATGTTGAAGTATGGAATGGTTGCCATGTTGGTGGAAAACCATTAAACTTCCATCTCTATGTTATAATGTGGGTGTGAGGCAGTCTGCTAACATCTTCTCTCCTGTTCTTGTCTTATATAAGTTATTCTGTTAGAGCCCAAAATATCTTGGATTTGGACTCATCTGTCTACAGAGCTTTATTCCAGTCATTCACTGTTGAGTTCTTGTGTTTTTATGCCTTTTACATAGTTTGCTGCAATAAATATAAGGACCGTGCCTAGGTGTATCCAAACTTCTCACAGGCACTGTAGATGGAACAGAACTTAAATAGGGTATAAAGAAGATAAGGTCGTGGTGATTGTTGACAGTTGTGTGACATCCAGAGGCCAAAACCTGTTGCATTGAGGCAATCAGTTTAATGAACTAGACAAACATGTATGCTAATGAAATTGAAACCAGCGTCAGTCATACCTTTCAGATAAGCAGTAAACACGGATATTGCAGAGATATAATTAAAATTGTCGTCACCACAGGAATATTCGCTAACGAGTAAATAACAAACCGCTCTATCATTACTTATATAATAGACTCGATTATCAGCTTGAGACAGGAGGAGACTGTCAGACAATGTGAAACAACTGATTTTAAAAGTACCTTGCTCAGTATATTGCCTCAAACCTAAATAAGGTCTTAGATCTGAGCATGGGCTCAAGAGAAAGAATTTTACATATTCACTAATATGCTAATAAAAAAAAGAAAAGGCCAGCTTCTCCTAAGCTGCTAACAAGAATCAGTGATAGTGTCCTCACCCCTGGCAGTAATTTAGGATTCTATCCGAGCAGCATGGCCAGAGCGAAAGAAAGGAATGGAGGGAAAGGATGAAGATGAGCTTATCCAGAGTATGGCTAAAAGTACACCACTGACTGAAGCAATCTGTGGAAGTTATTAAGCTGGGGTTATTAAAAGTTAAGGAGACTTGGGTAAGAACCTCACAATGTGTTTGATGTGTGTCGTAAAAAGGATTGTGTCCTCGGCTGCTGCTGCGCCACAGCTGTAAAATACCCGTGACGTCGAGGGAGTAGAGCTTAAGCCTGATGTGTATCGCTGCTGAATGTGGACTGTGTAAAAAAGGCTTAGATAAATACACTTGGAAATTTTAAAATAATTCCTGACAGCATGAGCACAGGCCCAGTGAAGCCCTTTTCCATGGTGATAACTGCTGAATGTTGCATCTGCAGCTAAGCTCACTCATTTCATACAAACCAGCAGCCACACAAACTATTCCAGGCCTTTTCTCCTGTTCTTTCTATCAGTGTGGGCTGCCTAGCGCAGAGTTATTGCACGTTAATGATTCAACGGTTTTAACATGCAGTACTGTATGTAGATAAACAACATTTGCAGCACTTGATGCTCGCATGAGTTATTCCTGCTGAAACAGAAATATCACAATGTTGAAATTTCACCTGAGCTCTATAGAACACATGCATCAAACTCAAAAGTCCCCCAGTCAAACATGTCCTGCCGCCTCACTTCATTCAGCTCGTGCTAAAATAATTTTAATGCTAAAAAATTTTTTTCCACACTATCTAGAAGTCACAGTAAACTCTGTGACTGATACGGAATCATAGGCTACAAACATGTTAAAAAAGAATATATGTTGGCGTGCGAAGATAAAGAACATAAACCTTATGTTCTTAGCATTGATAAGATTCTTCTTACATGTCTTTATTCCATAGAATGAATATTTGGAAAACATACACAGATCAGCCATAACATTAAAACCACTGGCAGGTGATGTGAACAACTGATTGTCTATTTAAAAAAGGCAGCTGTAAATGAATGTGATATAGACACTATTAGGCAGTTGTAAACAATCAGCTAATGTTTTGAAAGCAGGAAAATGGGCAAGTGCAAAGATCTAAGTGATTTCTAACCATGGTGAGACTGTGATGGCTAGACGAATGGGTCAAAGCATCTCCAAAATGTTAGATCTTGTGGGGTGTTTCAGGTGTGCAGTGGTTAGTGCTAACCGAAAATAGTACAATGAAGGACAACCAATGAACCAGTGACAAGAGTCATAGGCACTCAAGGCTTGCTGACACATGTAAGGAATATAGACTAGCTCTGGTCCAATCTACTGTAGCACAAATTGCTGAAAAACCTCACCTGGCTCTGATAGAACATTTAAAGATGTCAGTTCACAGTGCATCACAGATTTCTTTATAAAGGGTTGTGTAGCTGCAGAATGCTCAAATGATCTATCCTCCTGACAACTGGTTAAAGCATCTACAATTAATATGTGAGCATCCGAACTGAACTATGAAGCAATGGAAGAAGGTGGGCTGGTCTGGTTTTAATTACCTGGGAAACAGCTTGTGTCAGGATGCACTATGGGGCAAAGGCATGCCAGCAGCAGTATTATGAGAAATATTCTGCTGGGAAACTTTGGATTTTGGGATTTTAGTCAGTGTATCACCTTGATTTATGATAGCAGAATACCTGCAAGAGTGAAAGGGAAAGTTTATAGGACTGTGGTGAGACCTGCGATGTTGTATGGATTAGAGACAGTGGTATTGAGTAAAAGACAGGAGGTGGAGCTGGAGGTAGCAGAGCTGAAGATGTTGAGGTTTTCGTTGGGAGTGACGAGGATGGACAGGATTAGAAATGAGTTTATTAGAGGGACAGCGCATGTAGGACGTTTTGGAGACAAGGTGAGGGAGGCGAGATTGAGATGGTTTGGACATTTGCAGAGGAGGGACATGGGGTATATCGGTAGGAGAATGCTGAGGATGGAGCCACCAGGAAGGAGGAAAAGAGGAAGGCCAAGGAGGAGGTTTATGGATGTAGTGAGGGAAGACATGCAGGTAGTTGGTTTGAAAGAGGCAGATGTAGAGGACAGTGGGGGTATGGAAAGGATGATAAGAAGAAAGAAGAAGAAGAATTAGTGTATCACCTAGGCCTGATGTATATTGAGCTGAATAGTTTATGTTAGCTCCTTTTTTTCTTAGGAACATTGTAATGTAATTACAGAGCCTAGCTTAATACAACAGATAATATATTTATGAATGAATAGCATTAAATTATGGCCCTTATCATGCTCACAGAAAGGCCAAATTTGACACTCCTGCTCTATAATCTGTTCACATAAATAATTTTTAGTTGTCACTGTTAAAGATTCACGAGAAACATGCTAAGAAACGTGTGTTTGTGTGTGCAAAGCAATTCACAAGTCTCTTGCCAATTCCCCATCCTTTAACCATGACATTCTGAAACTGAAATATACATGCTATCTGCTTAATTTATTAGCAGCTATTTCCAGAATACATCATAACACATTCACCCTTTAAAATGTATTTAATAACTTCAGTAGTGAAATGAATGTAAATGTGTGTAAAAAAAAAAAACAAAAAGGGTTTTATGGCATTCTGCAGTAAATTGTGCACAGAATCAGATTTTAAAACAAGTATCCAGTATTAGGCTTAGTTTTACAAATACACGCTGAATGGCACGCATGTTGAAAGGTAAAAAGATACAGCTTATGGAAGAAAAGTATATATTAAAAAAAAATTTCATGTCCCAGGCATCCCTTTTAACCTTCGACATCTGCTCTTCAATCAAAGGATGAGCAACCCGGCTTACAATTTTATTGAGGGTGGTGTATCCCACAGTGTCACACTGAAGACACGAAACAGGACCAAACCCTGAACTCTTGTTGAGTTCACAGGGACCCTCTAACTATAAAACAATCCACTCTCAAAACGTGGCTCCAGGATGCCTGGATACTGCAGTAAAACCAAATAACCCCATGTGGCTTCTCTGGTTGGCCTCACAGGGACCCTCAACCATAAAACAATCCAAACTCGAAACTCGCTCCAGCATGGCTGCTTGTGACACACACACACACACACGCACGCACACACGCACGCACGCACACACGCAAGCACGCACGCACGCAACACAATGGGGCATTCCTTTTACTAATTAAACAAATAAATAAGATGCTCCACATCTCACGACATTAACCTATAACTTCTATGTATCTCCTCCCCAATGATAGAGATAAAGATAAAACTTTAAGTTTTCCAAAGCGAGTATAACCTGGAAACCATGCCCACAAACACATGAACAAAGGGAGTTTTTCCCTCCAAAAATTTCAGGCCATAGCATTGGCCATTCCCCAAAAGATGGGTGGGGTTCAGGACCTTTAAAACATCTTGAACCCAACTAATCAACGTTCAGTAAAGAAAAGCAAGCTCGCTCACTCGGCTCGACCGGAAAGGCTCGGACTCCCGGGGGCCCGAAGGCCCGGAGAGTCGGACGCTTAGAACAGCCCAGCAGCGACTCTTCAGGACAAGATCTCATATCCTTTTGAGATCTTCCAGCAACAAGCAGGTGTTTGTCTTCAAGAACAACACCTGCTCTTATCTTCAGGAGAACCTGGAAGAGCATCTGACTCCATCCTAACTGACTCTTCAAAGATCTTTTTGTCGCATCCGGACTCTTGTGCAACAATCCAATGCAAGTAACCGTTTTACCAACCAATTTAGATGCGTATTTAAGTGTGAGCCCTTTATCGAATTTTGAATTCGATAAAGTGAACTGAAATTACTTGATGAGTCTCATTTAGGATGTGATTAATTTTGAGGTTTAAGCTTGCCATTCCTTTCCTTTCTTTCTCTCCTTTCTTCTTTTCCTTTCTCTTCCTCCTCTTCCTATTTTTAACTTTTTGTTTATTTTTATTTTCATTTTTATTTTCTTTATTTCTTGTTGTTTGTTTGTGTAGTTAGTTTGATGTTGTGTTTGTCTCATTCATTAAACGCCGTATTTTTCATAAGTGATTGTCTCTGAGTGCCGCTCACATTTCTAAGGTTCCTGCAACATTCGATCTGAACTACATGCTCTATTAATTGTACGGTATAAAGTAAAGGGGCGTTGCGTCTTTCTCGGCCGGGAAGATACCTCTTTTATAGAATTAATATAAAATTATACTGTCTGTTCGCCGGGCGAACAGAACAATAAGGGTAATGTTAATTCCATTACCGTCAATTTAACTTCATTTAAATATTTAGGAGTAACTATAACCCGTTATAATTACTTATAAATATTCCCTTTTCTTTGCGAGCTAAATTCGCTACATATAATGGTGGAGAATGCGGGCAAACTGTTATTCAAACTATATACTCATTTTATCTTTATTAATGGTTTTTCCCTCTTCTCTCCCATTCGCTACACCACACACTAACTATCCTTACAAAGTTACAATGTAGTCTGTTTTAACCAAAAGCTCAAGTACAACTTTCACACTTTAATGCCACTATATGAAACATTTTATATCTGGTAAAAAATTAGTACGGGAAAAAAATTGTAGGCAGCAAGTGGTAGGGCTTGACATTTTATACTCATGCAACAATAGAGCTGGACAGTGAAGAAGAAAGGGATAAACACCCACGCGCATTCGATACACCCTGCAATGAAAGCTTCCTACGTTCAGCAGCACTCCTGTAGCAGCAGGCCAGCCGATAAACCAATAAAGCCTGGGTTTAATCGAAAGGAATCAAAATCCCAGCTCTGATTTTCAAAATGAAACAAGGAACGAGTGAAAGAGTGGGTGAGAAAAAGGAAATGATATCCTGTATATTGATCCGATAAAAGACATGCAGGAGGATGGAGGCTACAGCAGATCGCTCGTCTCATAGATCTTCTTCATCTGTAACCACCCCTTTGTGGAGTAGCCCACATGGCACAAGTGAAAGAAATAAGAGCTTACAATGTTGCTTTAAATACATTATATTGCCAAAAGTTTACTCTTATAATTCCTGACACTCTTCTGGGAAGATGTTAAACTAGATTTTGTGGAGATTTGTGCTCATTCAGACACAAGGGTGTTCAGGTAAGGTACTGATGTAGGTGAGACGAGGAGGCCTGGGGTGCAGTCAGTTACAAATCATCCTAAAGATGTTCACTAGGGTTGAAGTCAGAGCTCTATAGCAGATCTTCCACTTTAACCCATCCAAAGCATAACTTCATGGATTTTGCTTTGTGCACAGGGATATTGTCATGGTGGAACAGGTTTGGGTCCCCTAGTTCAACTGAAGGGAAAATGTAATGCTACTGCATTCAAAGACTATACAGTTGTGCGATAACTGTCTGGGAAAGAACCACATGTGCCTGGGAAAGTCAGGTGTCCCAATACTGTTAATCCATTTAGTGTATTTACTGTTGGCATTGCTGTATATTTGTTCGGCACCATTTCTAGGAATAGGCAAACTAGACCCCAGCTGGGGTTCGCAAGTGAGCGACCCCTGTTTTATATTCAGTATATGTTTACATACTTGAATTCGGGCATTTATGCATTGATTATTAATTGTGTTTAACCTTTTTCATGTGAAGGTTGTATAGTGTGGAGCTGAAGCATTATGGTTGGAGGGTGGAGCAATTGGGGGGGCGACAATAAGAATCTCACCTAGAGTGCCAAAAAGGCTGTAACATATTATGTAATAGTTATACAATCTTATGCATGATCGATAACTCTAAATATTTAAGGCAACCATGTAGGAAAGTAATTGCTTTATAATTGGATGTTCATCATTCGTAGTTATATTCAAAGTGCTCATACATCTTTAATAGCCCTAATTAACTAAGAATTTATAAAAAAATATTAGAGAAAATATCTCTGTGCACCCTGCCATCCATCTATCCTTAGACACTGTCCTCTAAAAAGTAATAGCTTGTTCCTTTCTGCTAGCACAGGAGTCTAACCCAAAGAGGATGATGAGAAGAGTTAGGTGGAGTTGCTGACCTCTGGTCTTCTCTGACTTGCTGTAATGAAAAACAATTGCCCTGCAATGATGGTCTGGACCAGACAATCAGGAGGAATCGATGAGATGCATGGTAGCCTCCTTGGCCTGCTTTGGCCCACCCCCAAGCCCCCGAACCACCAACACAGCATTTTTCTCATTACAGGGTGAAACAATTTGGTCACACAGAGGTCACAAGGACTTGGGTAGGGTTCCTGGGTTCTAAAAATATTGAGAGGAGGGAATTTGGAAGCTAAAAATAGGAGCTGGCAATAGAATAGTGAGTTAGTGATCATACAAGGTTAGCTGCCCTAAAACAAAAGTTTGAAAATAGAATGTTTCGAGTCACTGGATAGTATCATTGAATGAATATTAAGTTATACAGAGACATCACTTAACCAGCAACTTATCCCATAAGTCTCTTATGCGCAGTTCCCCTTTAAAATTGTGTTAATTCTGCATTTGCACACAGCACCTTACATTGTCATTGTTACTGTTTTTGGATTGTTATTGTCATACCTCATTACATTCCATAAAATTTATACTTCCCTTTTGCACATATAAATATATTTGCAATATTCTTTCCTAACAATACTTTATTAATACAGTTGAAACCAGATATTTACATACACTTCAATAAAAAACACAAAAACTTTTATTTCTTTACTGTCATACATTAAATCAGAGTAAACTTGTTCTGTTTTAACTCAATAAACATTAACATATTTTTTGCTTTGTTAAATGTCAGAATCATTTGTCAGAATCATCGTCAGGGAGAATTTTTATGTATTTTTATTATCACTTTCATCAAAGTCAGAAGTATACATACACTAAGTTTATCGTGCCTTTAAACAAAAAAAAAACTCCAGATGATTCCATTCTTAAGAAGCCTCTGATAGGTTAATTGATTCCATTTGAGTTAATTGGTGGCACACCTGTGGATGCATATAAAGGCACACCGCAAACACAGAGCCTCTTTCTTTGACATCATGGGAAAATCAAGAGAAATCCACCAAGACATCAGGAAAAAGAATTGTTGACCTCCACAAGTATGGCTCATCCTTAGGTGCAATTTCCAGATGCCTGAAGGTCCCACGTTCATCCGTTCAGACAATCAACGGATTGCAATTAAAAGCAATTACTTCAAAACCACCAGAAAAAAGCCAGACTACAGTTTGCAACTGCACATGAGGGAAAAAAATCTTAATTTCTGGAGACATGTCCTGTGGTCTGACGAAACAAAAATTGAACTGTTCGGCCATAATGATAAACGGTATATTTGGAGGAAAAAGGGAGAAGCTTTGAAGCCTCAGAACACCATCCCAACTGTCAAGTATGGGGGTGGTAGTATAATGTTGTGGGGCTGCTTTGCTGCAGAAGGGACTGGTGCACTTTACAAAATAGATGGCATCATGAGAAAAGAAAATGATGTGGATATATTAAAGCAACATCTGAAGACATCAGCCAGGAAGTTAAAGCTTGGGCGCAAATGGGTCTTCCAAATGGACAATGACCCCAAGCATACCTCCAAATTAGTTACAAAGTGGCTTAAGGACAACAAAGTCAAGGTATTGGAGTGGCCATCACAAAGCCCTGATCTCAATCCCATAGAAAATTTGTGGGTGGCAGTGAAAAGGCGAACAAACCTACAAACCTACAAGCCCTACAAACCTGACACAGTTACACCAGTTCTGTCAAGAGGAGTGGGCCAAAATTCCAGCAAACTATTGTAGAAAGCTTGTGGAAGGATACCCAAGACGTTTGGCCCAAGTGAAACAGTTTCGGGGCAATTCCACCAAATACTAAGGAAGTGTATATATACTTCTAACTTTGATGAAAGTGCTAATAAAAATACATAAAAATTCTCCCTCTCTCGATTCTGACATTTAACAAATGCAAAAAATATGTTAATATTTATTGATTTAAAACAGAAAAAGTTTACTCTGATTTAATGTATGACAGTAAAGAAATAAAAGTTTTTGTGTTTTTTTCTGAAGTGTATGTAAATATCTGGTTTCAACTGTATCTAATATATGTTTTTATTTTCTTTAATTTTTTTCAAATGTTCTCTTATTTTATATTTATAGTCCATTTTCGCTTACGCACAATTTTCTGAGGAGCCGATCAGGTTTACATTTCACTGGCAGTTGTATTCTGTATATAATTATGTTTGTGACAAATAAAAAAAAAAAACCTTGAATCTTGAATCCAAGATAGAAATGAGAGAAAAAAATGGCTTTTTTTCTTTAAACTGGCAGTGTAAAGTAAAACAGAAATGAGTTGCAGGAATTGGTAGTGGTGTGATGGTTGGTGGTGTGCTGATATAACATCGAGTTAATTACATCAAATCAATATCACACAGCAAAGCATGAAATGTTCAGTGTGCTGCTTCATTTAATGCAGTTGTGTCACGGTAACAGCTGCAGGATTTGTGTACATATGCAAGGAGATGTGAAACCTGCAGCAGTGGATGAAGTACATAAACCATGTACTTAAGTAAGATATGACACCACCAAAAGTAAAAACAAGTAAAAGTGCTCCCTTTAAACAGCATACCAACAATAAAATATGGTGGTGGTAGTGTGATGGTCAGGGGCTGTTTTGCTGCTTCAGGACCTGGAAGACTTGCTGTGATAAATTTAACCATGAATTCTGCTGTTTACCAAAAAATCCTGAAGGAGAATGTCCAGCCATCTGTTCGTGACCTCAAGCTGAAGCGAACTTGGGTTCTGCAGCAGGATAATGATCCAAAACACACCAGCAAGTCCACCTCTGAATAGCTGAAGAAAAACTAAATGAAGACTTTGGAGTGGCCTAGTCAAAGTCCTGACCTGAATCCTATTAAGATGCTGTGGCATGACTTTAAAAAGGCGGTTCATGCTCGAAAACCCTCGAATGTGGCTGAATTACAACAATTCTGCATAAATGAGTGGACCAAAATTCCTCCACAGCGCTGTAACAGACTCAGTGCAAGTTATTACAAACGCTTGATTGCAGTTGTTGCTGCTAAGGGTGGTCCAACCAGTTACAGTATTAGGTTTAGGGGCAAACACTTTTTCACACAGGGCCATGTAGATTTGGATTTTGTTTTCCCTCAATAATAAAAACCTTCATTCAAAAACTGCATGTGTTCACTTGTGTTATCTTTTACTAATATTAAAAGTAAATATGTATACTAATATAAGAAGTATTGTGTAAGCGTTTGTCTATAGTTTTTATATCAACATTTCTCCTAAATTCAACCACTTTTGCCCATTCCCCTAAAAGGGTGCAATTTTTTTTCCGAGTCAGCTGGATTAAATGAAAAGCCCTCTCCTGTTGTCAGAACAATGGCAACATCATAAGTCATATTAACGTTAAACCATCCTATGGCACTGCTTCTAAACTACAGTGTCGCGTCGTGTTGCAAAATTTCAATTAGTCATTTGGGGGGTATTTAGAAATGGATAGAAAAGGACGCGTGTAAGGGCAGGATACATCATTACAACATCGGCGTGTATGATGTACAGGGCGTTCTGACTTGTCACTACTACAACAATGTCCTAAAACAATTGGACACACAAGAGATTGGAAGGTTAATGTGAAATTATTCAAACATATTCATATGGTAATCATTCATCAACTCATTGTCGACAGCCATGAACACTGTCGTGTCTAGATCCTCGTGACTGGTGGTCCTTTGTCTAATATGTTGGTGCAGATTTTCCAAAGGGATGTGCACAAAAACTGGAGAGGATTCAGTGAATAAACCGTGTTTATATCATGTTTGGGGTGAGGGCACAGCTGGTTTTATTCAATAGCAGGGATAAGGACACCAATTTGATTTAGTTGGAGAAAATTTACAGAACCCTAATTAATGTTAGAGGAAAAGACAGAGCAGAAGACCGACCGAATCTATCATGAAATAAACAGCAAAACATCCATTAGCGCTTCATCACTCTGATTTCTGCTCACAGCACTTGCAGAAAGATAACTGCCGGAGCTCCAGCAACATCTGCCTGAGATGGATAGCGTGTCTGAGAGTGCGGGCACATTTCCTGCCATTGCTCTGCCAGTCCTCTAAATACAAAATAGAATTCAGAAGAGATGACAGGATGCCAAGTCACGTAATGGAGGAAGGGACAGATGCAAATGCAGGTGGAAGTTGTGTCGTACCCCATTTATGCTAGTATGCTATATATCATTTTCCACCTCCAGTGCTCTGAAGATAGCTCTCATGCTACATCTCTCAGAGCTGCAGTAAGGAAATATTAAAGCTATAAGGTGGTTCTTTTTAGATATCATGCGACATATCAAGCTTTTTCATCAGACTAGCTAGAATGTCGAGCATACCTTGTTTGAAAAAAGGTGCTAACATAAAGAGTAAATATGGCTTTCAGACAAAAATATAAAAATGTATGCATTAAATGGAACCCAAATCACACTCAACTGGTCACAAACACTGATTTGAAGAGATCAATAGTTAATATAATTGAGGGCATGAAAAAGTCAGAGCAGTACCCGTGGATTCACAGCAGCAAAGAAGCTCATGAACGTAGAAGAGCATTTTAAGTTGTGGTTGAAGCACAAGCACCAACAGTAACTGATTAACATTTCTACTAAGCTTTACTTAGCTGTTATTTAATGTTGGTAATTCCATAATTCCCTTCAATTTTGCCATTGAATAAGTGCATTTTTTTCTGGGTGACATCTGGAGGACATCTGAAGGAGAAGCACTCAAAGGAACTTTGAAAGCTTGATATAAACAAAAAGCACTTAATTGATGTGGGAAATAGAAAACTATTTAGCATTGCTGCCTCTTAGCTCCATGGTCCCAGGTTTACTCATGACCTCAGTACTGTATGTCTGTAGTTCTACCCATTTTCCTGTGGGTTTGTTCCAAGTTCTTCAGTTTCCTCCCAATTTTTCAAAAAACAGGCAGTGTGAATTTACCCATATGTCTGCCCCATGAACTGGCAACCCAACCAGAGAGTAATTCCACCTCACACCCAGGGTTCCTTGGCCAGACAGCACAGTGAACACGACCTTGACTTCTTGGTAAGGCTTCTGAAGATGAATAGGAGGAAATGAAAAAAAAGTCATGTGAGCAGGAAGATTTTTGACTTTCATATGGGTGTGTGTGAGTGGAAAGAACTATTGTGGTAAAACAACAACCAAATTGATTCATTTATCTTCAGTAACTACCTGGTCAGGGTCACTGTGGTTTGCATTAGGATAGTAGGTTTGTATTTTTGTGGAGTTAAAAGTAACAAAATTTGCTTGGAAATGCATGCTGCACAGAGCGTGCTATATTTATTATTTATTAATTATACAATTACATTTTTTTTAGTTAACATATATTATTTCATTTAGCACATTTTCATTATGATCCAACTTAGCTATCGGTTGACCTCTAGTCTAAACTGTGACAGGCCATGTACAGTAAACCAATTTTCTGATTTCACTTACATTTATTCAGATATTTAGAGCACTAAACTGCTACAGATACAGATAGTAGTGACATTGCATTACACCCCTTTACACACACTTCTTCTTCTTCTTCTTCTTTCGGCTTCTCCCATTAGGGGTCGCCACAGCGGATCATCTGTCTCCATACCCCCCTGTCCTCTACATCTGCCTCTTTTACACCAGCTACCTGCATGTCTTCCTTCACCACATCCATAAACCTCCTCCTTGGTCTTCCTCTTTTCCTCCTTCCTGGCGGCTCCATCCTCAGCATTCTTCTACCAATATAACTCATGTCCCTCCTCTGCACATGTCCAAACCATCTCAATCTCGCCTCCCTCACCTTGTCTCCAAAACGTCCTACATGGGCTGTCCCTCTAATAAACTCATTTCTAATCCTGTCCATCCTCGTCACTCCCAACGAAAACCTCAACATCTTCAGCTCTGCTACCTCCAGCTCCACCTCCTGTCTTTTACTCAATGCCACTGTCTCTAATCCATACAACATCGCAGGTCTCACCACAGTCCTGTAAACTTTCCCTTTCACTCTTGCAGACACCCCTTTACACACTGACTGCTTTTAAATGGTGCCCTCTTGTGGCAGCACATATAACACTTCCTCTTAATTTTAAACCAACCCAGAATGTAGGATATTAAATGAACCCAGTGTGCCACAGCTTTGTTTGCAGTTTAAAAGAAGAATTAGTCACCCAGGGTTCATCACAGAGCAGAAGGAGAAACAGATATTGTATATGATGATAGTCTATATTGTCAGCACTATGTAACTGCATATGATTGATTAAAGCCTCTTTAAGTGACAAAAGCTGCTCCAATATGCCTTTAATTACTTTTGTATACAAATTTTTGTGTTACTCATTAGTTCTCCCAAGAGACTACACCGCATTCTACTTTGGGTTGCCAGGTAGGGTCAGAGAACCATAGCAACAGTCCCTTAAATTACACAGACACACTTTTTCCACACATTCACCAGAGAACTGAGAGAAAACCGGCTCTATTGTTACTAAGTGGGTCAGGATTCTGTACCAGAAGCATCAGGGAGAGACCAATTTCATAGGTGTGGTGCTTAAAGCACCCCCTCCACCCCACCCCTTAAAAGATGTACGACACAAAATTTCAAGCCTTTAAATTGTACTAGATGTATTGCTACGACCAGCTGCCAAGTGACATTGAATGATGTGCTTTTGGAAAAAGAAATTCCAGGCTGCCCCACATTCCCTTTCCAGCTCCTTTAATCCACATGTGTTCATTCTGCTGTCTGACCCGGAGACATTTTCTCATTTTGGAATGGATGAATGGTGATACTGGTGAAGGAAAACCACCGTTTTTTGTTTAGTTTTTTGACAGAAAAGAGAAATAATGGTGTACATTTTCAGCAGCACCAGCTTGTAATTGAAACTAGGACATGCACAAGGACCAGCTTACTGCAATACAAGAGAATAGCTGTCAATTTCTCGTGAAGAAACCGAAAAACAGACAAGCTGTTGATGTAACACACTTTCAAAACACAAAAGGAGGGAAGTATGAATCGTAGGCATAAAAGACACGACTGAAAGCACTGAAACATGGCCCTGGACATGGTGCTAGTCTCTTTTTTTAGATTAAATATTCAGTCAAACAGCAGGTGGGTGATGTTGTGAGATGAACCTTATAAAAAAGGGGGTTAAAGTTCAACGTAAACAGCATGATGGGAAACTGTATGGACACCTACACACTGGGACATGCACCAATTCCTGCCTGCCCACACATATCTTTATACTGACTTCAATAAAGGATAGAGAAGAAGCGCTAGAACATAAGACACATTTTGTCGGAAATCCCTCAGCACTCCGGTTTTCCGGCAGAACTCACTTTCCATTCTGATCCTTTTACACAAACCGCATTAAGGCTCAGAGTTCAGGAGAATTCATTGTTCATACTGCATTGACATTCATCCCTCGAACCCAAGACTGTCCGTGCAAGTGTGACCATCTAGTCAGTCATTGTTGTGCTTTGTGTCAGAGATGGTTATTTGAGAAAACCAGTAGTTTTAGGATGAAATCGAAGATGGAAATTAATTGCGCTTGTAATGGTTAATGTAATGGAATTAAAAAGATAACACAAGTGAACACAACATACTGTTTTTAAATTAAGGTTTTTATTAAGTGTTTGCCCCCTAAACCTAATAACTGGTTGGGCAACTTGCATTGAGTCTGTTACAGCGCTGTGGAGGAATTTTGCTCCACTCATCTATGCAGAATTGTTGTAATTCAGCCACATTGAAGGGTTTTCCAGCATGAACCGCCTTTTTAAGGTCATGCCACAGTATCTTAATAGGATCTAGGTCAGGACTTTGACTAGGCCACTCCAAAGTCTTCATTTTGGTTTTCTTCAGCCATTCAGAGGTAGACTTGCTGGTGTGTTTTGGATCATTGTCCTGCTGCTGAACCCAAGTTCGCTTCAGCTTGAGGTCACGAACAGATGAGGTCTGGATTTTTATGTAAACAGCAGAATTCATGGTTCCATGGTTCCCAAGTTTTCCAGGTCCCGAAGCAGCAAAACAGCCCCTGACCATCACACTACCACCACCAGATTTTACTGTTGGTATGATGTTCTTTTTCTGAAATGCGGTGTTACTTGTACGCCAGACGTAATGGGACACACACCTTCCAAAAAGTTCAACTTTTGTCTCATTAGTCCACAGAGTATTTCCCCAAAAGTCTTGGGGATCATCAAGATGTTTTCTGGCAAAACTGAGACGAGCCTTTATGTTATTTTCGCTCAGCAGCGGTTTTCGTCTTGGAACTCTGCCATGCAGACCATTTTTGCCCAGTCTCTTTCTTATAGTGGAGTCATGAACACTGACCTTCACTAAGGCTATCCTATTTAAGAGATTTCTTGATTGTGAACAGGTGTGGCAATAATCAAGCCTGGGTGTGGTTGGAGAAATTTAACTCAGGTGTGATAAACCACAGTTTTAACAGGGGGGCAAACACTTTTTCACACAGGGCCATATTTTAGATTTAGTTTTCCCTCAATAATCAAAACCTTCATTTAAAAACTGCATGTTGTGTTTACTTGTGTTATCTTTTACTAATATTTAAATTAGTTTGATGATCTGAAACATTAAAGTGTGACAAACATGCAAAACAATAAGAAATTACATTTTTTCACACCACTGTATGAACTTCTTTCCTCTGGCACACACAATTCATGTCAATACTTAGGGTCAATTAGACCAAAGATAGTTCTTTGAGGAACGTTCAGTCAAAAGTATGAAGCCAATACATGCCATGAGCTCTTCTGCAAGGTCTGTATGATGAACATCCAAATCTCCACCTAAAAATCCACACCTCTTTTTCCAGCTTTCTCACATCTCCTTATAAGCTCCCTCCAGGCCTCTATTCTCCTCTCCTCGTTCTAATTGACTTTGTGGGTGACAGCAAGCATCTTTATGTTCTCTACACAATTTTACAGCTGGTAATGAGTTTCTGCTTCAGCTCTCCCATGGGAACAAAGCCGGCCAAGGGAGCATAGCCGTGCTTGAAAAGCACAGGAAGCACTTAGAACACGCTACCAATTTTCACCAAAACACACTGGCAAGATACCTGCACTGTATTAGCAGCCACTGCAGGGCTTCCCGGGAGTCTCCTGTGACAGGTGGCTGTCTACCACAATGCCCAGGAAGAGACACGTCAACTTTAATAACCACACTCAGCCGAAAATGGCAAGAATAGAAATGTTTATTGTTTTTTTAATTCCTTTTTCTTTCACCAGAGCTACAACCTGCACATTAGGTATATTTCACAGCTTTAAAAGAAAAAAAATAGACAGAAGTATTTCTTTCCATGTAAATAATTTGCTACAAAAATGTACATTTATTGCCTGTTCTTTTTTTTTCCTTGTCTTTAAACAAAGTTATCAAAGAGAAATTCTATGCATCACACTAATTAATTTTTTTTCCACACACACACACACACACACACACACACACACAAACACACAAACACACACACACACACACACACACACACACACACACACACACACATATTAGGGGTGTAACGGTACACAAAATTCACGGTTCGGTAAGTACCTCGGTTTTTAAAGTCACGGTTCATGTTTTCCGTTACGGAAGCGCTGCGCTAACTCAAGTTTCTTTTTTATACCCCGGCATTTGTTGTGTGTTTTCAAGTTTATTAATAATAAAAAAATGCGCTCAAAGTCCGAGACGAAGACTAAACAAACTTGCTGTCCGTCACTTAATACGTTCCTGAGGGAACTCTGCATGAAAAAAGGATTTCATTCGATAAACGTTTGCGCTGAACCAAAAGCCCTGTACTGAAAAATCTCTGTACGAATACGTACACGGTTACACCCCTAATATATCATATAACGTGAATTTATATGAAGTAAAAAGTACAGATATTAGTGTAAAAATATGTAATGAGTGAAAGTTCATTACTTCCCACATCTGAAGCACATGCACCTAGATGTCCTATGCATACTATATTTACATAGATATATTTGATAACTACAATAAGTTTACAATATCTTTGCATAGAGATAAACTGCTGTGATGTATAAAGCATAAATACACCATTAGATTTCCTCAGAATTCAGTAACCACCATGGAGAGGTCAGTGCTAGCAGCTTATTTGTAAATAAATTAAGGCAACTACAACTTTATCTGCATCGGGCAATTCTGCTAATCCGAAGAATAAAGCTAATCAAACCCTTGCTTACAGTCGCTACCTTAATATGATATTATTAGCTAGAAAGTTACATATTAAAGGTTAGGTCACACATTTCCTGGGTAAAACAGACCCATCATCTTCATGTTTACTTCATGATGATTTGTCAGTATAAATATTACAGTACATTTCTGTCTGATTGTCAGTGCACTAACACTGATCTACAGGGTTAATACTACCAACCAAACAGAGAAATTTGCTTATACATAGTACTGATAAATAGTATGCGGAATCAAATCAAATGTACCTTCTGGTTTCTATTCATTTTTGGTCTTTATGCAGCAGTTTCCATGTCTTTTTTACTGAGCAGAGTGTGCTGGGTTCCTTCTGCTCGTTCTCTCTCCTTTGACTCTTTTGCTTTGTTTTTTTGTTTCTCGTTGTCCTTCAGGAGCAGTTGCGCAACCTTGGCAAACACAACCCGGGGATCGGGGTCAGTAAAAGCAGGGCAGCCGCATCTCGCACGGAGCTCTATAGCCTGGAGTAACAAAACAAGCGGATACACAAGACACACATGACTTTTGATCTGACATTCGACTAAATCCGGTGTAGATTACACAGCTTATGGACGTTTAATACCAAAGACAAAACCTACTTAGGCTAAAGGTCCGACTCACGGAAACATTTGTACATGGAACTGATCCTTGACCTCCGTCTGGGTCAATGTACAAGAGCCAGAAAACAAGTTAGCTATATAATAAAAGAATGGTATGTAAGCAAGGCTGTTAGACTGCACCAGTTCTGAAACACAGCTAAAGAACAATAAGTGGTTGATAAGGTCACGTAGCGAAATGCTTTAGCAGGTCAAATTTTTATTCCGAAGCAGCACTGTGGGAGAAAATTTGAAAAGCAGCTCTCCAGCAAAGTCTTTTCATTAGCCTGGCAGAGAGTCGGATTTAAGGAGCGTGCAGATCAGGCCATTAAAAGGAATTCAAGGCACTTGATGAAAGAGTACTTATCCAAAGCTTATTGGGTAACATTTACCCAAAGGATGGCACTAAAGCAGCACATCCCTCAGTTTCCTCTAGTCAGGTTGAAGAACCGATATCTGTTTTAGAAAATCAGATGCAAAGGCAGCAATGCAGAGATCAGTACCTGCTACAAAAACAACAAAAAGGTTCTTTCATGGAAAAGTAACATTCCAGGCTTTTACATAAGAACATTGTGGTTGGGTTTCAATGAGATTAAAATCTTAACAATGACTGCAATTGAGCATTAAGCATGAGAAAGTAAAATACACATGTGATGGCTTTGAGTAGTGAAAAATGACCTGGAACATCAAATGGACTTCAATCCAGTACTTGATCTCAATAATGCTCTTGTAGCTGAATGAGCACAAACCCCACAGCCATACACCACAAATCTAGTGGAAAGCCTTCCCAGAAGAATGGAGCTTATTATATCAGAAAATAGGGAATACATCTGGAATGAAATGTTCAAAAATGCACTCGATTGTGATGGTCAGGTCTCCAAAAGTGTTTTTGGGACATTTTATACATTCAAATCATTTCTTACACATCAGACCAGAGGTGGAACGTAATGAAGAACAAATAACTTCTTTACTGTACTTAAGTAGATTTTTCTGGTATCAGTACTTCACTATTTTTCGGACAACTTTTTTAACTTTCATTCATTACATTTTTTCTACACAAATATCTCTACTTTTTACTTCTTACATTTTCACACCAGACTCATTACTTTCGTTTTAATCTGTTTGGGGACATGATCAATATTTTTTCTTCTCATTGCACCGTTTTAGAGCCCATCAACCTATTTCTTGTCATTGTGCGGCTTTTTCAATCTTCCACTGGTGTATCATTTCCTGGCTCTCACACACCACAGACGTAGACTAGATTACGAAGCAAACAATGAGCACGACAGAAGGCAACAAGAAGTCTGGGGTTAACGTGGATGAGACAGAGGGAGTCAGTGATGTAAACATGACTGAGAACTGAGACATTCCTGATCTCCTGATCATCATCATCTTTTCTCTGCTTGTGTTCTATACGGTGGATGTTCAGCCTGAATACATTCATTAGATAACATAATTTGAAATTCTTTTGTATTAATATATTAATATGATGTGAGGTTCAGTTACCAGTGTGACACTAAAACAGGTAGTAGTGATGTCTACTTTTTACTTAAGTACATGTCAGAGCCCAAACCTCTTTACTTTAATTGAGTGAAAAAGTGTAGTCTTTTATATTATAACTTTTACCAGAATCTTTTAAAACATGAGTATCTGTACTTCTGCTTGAGTGAAGGATATGTGTACTTTTGCATCTCTGCATCAGACATATACTGATCAGTTCAAGCACATGTTACAATATGCCAAAATAAAATTTAGCAAATTAATAAATGTTAATGTATTTGACTATAAATTTCTTCCCCGTCACTAGTATTTACTACGAGAGAGAGAAAGATAGTGACAGATTTAAGTTTTACTTTCCATGATCCATGACTGACGGAGGAGCATCTTGGCAGCAGGGATTTAAATATTTAACAATGTCTGGGAGATTCTGTAAAAGTATATTCTGTTCTTATCTAATTCTGTACAATAATCTTTGATTGTTTTTCGGTGCATCAATGTTCGCTGTACTCGTGCTCAACTCTCCGACACACACACACACACACACACACACACACACGATTTGACTATCAGTCGACTGAATTCAAGACTTTCCATTCTGATTTGAATATGTAAATCCGTAGTCAAGGACAACCCTAGAAATTTTACCAAGACCACTCGCCACCTCTAAACACCACACATACACTCCAGTTTCCACAGGGTGGAGAGACTTTTTATTCTTTTTTGTTTTAACCAAAAGAATAACTGTAACGAGCAACAATGAAGCTGACCGATTACTGTGGTACTGATAATTAAGTAGCGCATGACAGATGCATCTCTTTTATTGAAGGAAGAAAAAAAATGAATGAAGAGAATGAAGTGGGGTCTTTTGACAGGACACACTTGACTCTGGAGTGTTGCAGGTGCACTAAGATTGTGAAAGGGTATAAACACACACAAGCTTGATAGACAATTAACATCTTTACCATCTGTTCCCCTAGTGTTTAAGACACCTCAGTGCCAGTATACATGCAGAATCCTCTCACTCACTGCTTCGGGTTCACACTGAAGGTTAAGTAAGCCTCTGCGTGTGATTCACTCACACACACACACACACACACACACACACACACACACACACACACAC
>JAAIIK010000025.1:3938367-3966434 GCA_014706435.1 Silurus glanis
ATATATATATATATATATATATATATATATATATATATATATATATATAAAAAATTAAATTTGATATATTTTACAGATTTATAAAGATGGAGATCTTGCAGTATATACATTGACATTTATGGCATTTGGCAGATGCCCTTATCCAGGCCAAACTTATTAATACAACTGAGCAGCTAAGGATTTAGGTACTTGCTTAAGGGTCCAAACAGTGAAAGTTTGCTGGGATTTGAACTCATGAACTTCGAACTTATGATCAGTAGGTCATGAGTACAAAGGTTACATTTTAACTAAGCTACAAAAGCCCACATCAAGAACTGCTTGATCTCATCCATAAAGCCAAAATAATACGATATTGGATATTGGCAACAAATGTCCTGAACAATAGATTTTAGTTTGTGGTAAAATAAACAAGCAAACAAACAAATCAATCAGTAAAGGATCAGCTACATTTTTCCAAAGTGATGTGTGCAAGTGAATTACGGTTTAAAAAAAAAAAAAAAATGAATGAATGAATGATGCAAATGTTTTAACGGGACATTCAGACTTTTTAAACTAAATCCGAACGAGTCTGGCTGACGGAGCCACGCTATCATCTTTCTGATCGCCTCTCTGGGTTGTGTGTACTGTTAC
Organism: Silurus glanis; assembly: GCA_014706435.1. Lineage (NCBI taxonomy): Eukaryota > Metazoa > Chordata > Actinopteri > Siluriformes > Siluridae > Silurus > Silurus glanis. Next base: position 3,938,998 of record JAAIIK010000025.1, read on the forward strand.
ACACTCCGTGTACACTGCACTGGCATTCACCCTCAGTGTGTAAGTGTGCTTCCCTTCAGTCTCACATCAATTCACACATCTTCCAGCACACTCTCTGCCCTTTTGTAGGGGGGAAAAAAGAAAAAAAGAAAAAAGAAGAACAAGCCACCTATCTGCTTGAGGCCTGGAATTATGAGAGAGCGAGATGGCACAGCATGCATCACAGGATACACTGCTCTACCCACCCAGAGTCGCGTGTGTGTGAGTATACTGCCATCTACTGCCTTCTGTGGATATGGTTTTCATCATAAAACTACTAATCTACAGTCTGTAATGACAAGGGTTAGAGTGTTTTCTGTGTCATGATGCAGCAAACCGGTTTATATTATTTTCTAACGGTCCTTTAAAAATACACTAGATAGACAAAAGTATTAGGACACCGGCTTTTCCAGCCATTTGTGGGTTTGGAGACACACAATAGTATAGGACGTCTTTGGGTGCAGTAGCATTACATTTTCTCTTCACTTGAACTACAAAACCCAATCCTGTTCCAGAGTGACAATGCCCCTGTGCACAAAGCCAGCTCCATTAAGATGATATTTACATGGGTTGAAGTAGAAGATCTTGAATGGCCTGCTATAGAGCTGTGACCTCTTAAACACCTTTGAGATGAATGTGATCACTGACCGCACTCCAGGCCTCCTCACCGTACATCAGTATCTGACTTTACTAACACCTTTGTGACAAATCTCCATTAAAATCTAGTGGAACATCTTCCAAGAAGAGTGGAGATTATTATAAGAGCAAATGTGGAATGGGAATGGGTTTGTCCACAAACATTTGTTTCTTTAGGAAGGCTGTATAAGTGTGTGTAAGTACCTTAGCCGCCAGCTGCAGTCCAACTTGATCAGCCTCTGCCTCCAGTTTCCGACTGTAAGGCCTGTTTAGCGAGAACTAAAACAGAGCTGGTGTCAGTCTACTGATCGTCATCTACATTTATTCATGTATTAAATATTATAATTAGTTGTTTAACTGCCATATACTGTCAATGCTATACCTAATTGTGCCATATGATATTGATTTTTACCATTTACCCTAAATAAAAATACAATATTTTCCAATATACACTATTACAAAAGTATTGGGACACCTGACTTTCCCAGCCATATGTGGTAGGCACACAGTTGTACACACAGTCTTTGGATGCAGTAGCATGAAATTTTCCCTTCGCTTGAACTAGGAGACCCAAACGTGTTCTAGCATGACAATGTCCCTGTGCACAAAGCAAACTCCATGAAGATATACTTTGCATGGGTTGAAGTGGAAGATCTGCTATAGAGTCCTGACCTAAGCCCTGTTGAACACCGTTGGGATAAATTGGAACGCTGACTGCACCCCAGGCCTCCTCGCCTCACATATATCAGTACCTGACTTTACTAACACCCTTGTGTCTAAATAAGCACAAATCTCCACAAAATCTAAATCTTCCCAGAAAAGTGACAGGGATTATGAGAGCAAACTATACTTATGACAAGGTGTCCACAAACCTTTGGCAATATGTATTTGTATATATTGTATAGATGTCACTTTAATGACAATGAGTGGCACTGTACCGTTTATTTATGAAGAACCAGAAAGCAGAGTTTATGGGGGGAAAAACAAAGAACGTGGAAGACAATGGAACCCGACAAAAGCGTCACAAAAGAGCTAGTTTATAGCTAAGCATGTGATTTATTAGCGCTGCGGTGTTTCGCGTATAAAACAAAGTATGTGCTGTGCAAAAGAACTGTTAATCAGTGTCCAATCATTTAGTATGGAGGAAAAACTGCCTTAATATGCTTTCGAGTATCACCCGAATATTTTCAATGCAAAAAAAAGATCACATAATACCGTTTACATGGATGTAGTACATAAAAACACGAGTCTCACCTCGACAAGTTTGCCTTGAATCCACTGGCCCAACAAAGCGAGACTGTCTCGAGGACAGATCGCCCAAATCATTGTCAAAAGGATCATGGAGAGCAAATCCAGCAAATGAGACAAACTAGCCTGCTCTGCCTGTGAGACACACACACACACACACACACAGAGAAGACAGATTATAGTGCACATTATTGTAAATTTCACAATACATTTTTTCCAGTTGTATGCACCTTGGCCTAGCAAAAAAAAATGCTGACTAGTCAGATGAATCAGTAATTGTGCCAGATCTATAACAAAATGAATGCAACAATAAGGCCGAGCGCCTGGGCGAACATCATTAGCGGAATGTGCCGCAATGCAGATGTCATCAGAGCTTTGTATCACCTGCAGGACTCGTCAAAACAATTCCTCATTTCAGTCCAGCAGTCAAAATCCTTAAAATGCACTTCACTCATTCATTCTCAGCTGCATCTCAGTGCAGATAAGCAGGACACTCGTCTAATAAAGATCCACTCTCTTTTCTCTCTATATCCTCTGCCAAACCCTCTCACACAGAGCCCGGAGGTAAACATTTAATAGAGACAGATAAAGATTTGGAGTCTTCAGATGACTGACAAGTCTATAACATACTAGCGCTCGTTGCTGAAACAGCGAGTGAAAATTGTAATTGGATTTTTTTTTTTTTTTTTTTTTTTTGACGAACCGTAATGGTTTCACTTGAGACTCTGTGTTCCTCTGCAGCGCTGTGACACTGTCAAATAATAAAAGAACTCCAAGAAGGTTATGCAAACACCTCCGAGTTGTGTAAAAAGAGCACACACATTTTTCTGGTTTTTATAAAGTACTTTAAATAGGCTGCAGAAAAGGGGTTATATATTATATATTTTTTTATGTCTTTTTAGGAAAAGAAAAATAAATAAATAAAAAATTAATTGAAAAAAAAAAAAAACCACGTTGCTAAATCCCTGTTTTTCCATCTCTGATCATCAGGCTGATGTAGACTAGTTTATCTTTATGCGTTATTTAATTCCAAGCGTGATGCAACAGCACTGAAACGGCACACTGATGTTTTAACTGCGCCCCTAAACACACTAAGCGCCTTTTAAAGAAGACTCTCGCTTCGTTTCAATTTAACGCCTGTACCGAGATGAAAGCGGAACTTGGTGCGAGCCAAAGAGAGATAAAACAGGCCGTTTAGACTCGACGGAGGGTGTTTTCCTTCCTAAACAGAACGCAGCGGGACAGCGACGATTACGAGAGGATGTTAATGTGTCTACGCGTTACATTCAGGATTTCTCCACGACAGCCGGCATGAAGGTGTGGCACTTACGGCGTGGCCGAGCAGAGCATGGGCCATCTCATGCCCCAGGACAATACTCAGCTGATGAATGTCTCCAACAAGCTCCAGCATTCCTGTAAAGACAAATATCCTCCCATTCTTTTGCACACACGCACACACACACACACACACACACACACACACACACACACACACACACACATTCCCATTATCCTCTTTCAGATCTTCCACTGACATAATTATTAATGGAAAAAAAATCACAATGTGCAGACCTTATATATCTTACATATAAAGTATAGTAGTATATTAATTAAAATGTAATTATTTGTTCTTCCTCTTTTCAAATTATTTCATCAGCAAGGCCAAAACTGTCACTTATGCCCACAACACACACACACACACACACACACACACACACACACACACACATACACACACACTTTTACATTCTTCTACTATTTGTACAGTCTCACCATATAGTCACACGTTTCTTTTTATTAATACAATGGTAAGACATCTAGCTTTAGGGCAAAACACCATTATGCAATATTATATACAATATCTTCCAATGTCACTTACAGGCAAGACGTACGCATTGGCAATGGGCTTCTCTATCACATGAACAGTCCAAGGGACAGATTTAAACTCTTCAATATCCTGGTTTCGATCAGCTAAGTGTTGGACCACTCTCATAACCACTTGATGCCTGGGGTCATTTTCGGGGATGAGCGAATCCTCGAATTCTTCCAAGTACTGGTTAGGAGATCAAAAAAAATAAATAATCACAAATATAACAAATAAACGCTCACACGAGATAAATCTTTGTAGTAATCAAGCCAGCTGGCCTCTACGCCCGTGTCAATTTGCAGAATGGTATGGTCTTCTCAAGATCACTGTTTGACGCCATGTTTTTCTTACCAAGTAATAGAATAAGGCAACTAACTGCTATACACTATACAGTATTGCCAAAAGTATTGGGTTACCTGGTCATATATTTGTTGATTTTTGAGCATTGCATTCCACATTTAGTCCCATTTTTTCTCTTATAATTCTCTCCACTCTTCTGGGAAGATGTTCCACTAGATTTTGGAGTGTCTTTATGGATATTTGTGTTTATCAGATCAGGCCTGGGGTGCAGTCAGTGTTCCAATTCATCCCAGAGGTGTTCAGTAGGGATGAGATCAGAGCTGTATAGCAGGCCACTCAAGATCTTTCTCTCCAAAGCATGTAAACCAGATCTTCAAGGAGCTGCACAGGGGCATTGCCATGCTGGAACAGGTTTTGGGTTTTCAAGTTCAAGTGAATGCAAAATCTTATTATAGCACATCTAAAGTCATATAGAATTGATTACCTCCAGCTTTGTGGTAAACATTTTGGAAAAGAACCACATATAGCAGGAAAGGTGATGTGTCCCAATACATTTGGCAATATAGTGTTTTTTTTATACCTGTCATACCTGATATTAAAATCTGAGCGCAGGAGTACAGTGCCTGTCAGACGTTTGTTAACAAATAGTCTTTTAAAGTCAAGACAAATGCAAGCTTCTTTTGTTTATATGCAACAAACTAAGTAATTTAACAGGATAAACATTTAATTTAACCAAACAAATACAGTGGTGTGAAAAAGTGTTTGCCCCTTCCTGATTTCTTAATTTTTTTGCATGTTTGTCACACTTGAATGTTTCAGATCATCAAACTAATTTAAATATTAGTCAAAGATAACACAAGTGAACACAACATGCAGTTTTTAAATGAAGGTTTTTATTATTGAGGGAACACTAAATCCAAAACTACATGGCCCTGTGTAAAAAAAGTGTTAAAACTGAGTTAAATTTCTCTAGCCACACCCAGGCCTGATTACTGCAAAAAAGAAGAAATCAGGAAGGTAGCAAGCACTTTTTCACACCACTGTACATAAATGTACAGATGTTGGTGGAAATGAACAAACGGTTAAACGTTGTTTCTATTGAAAAAATTCTCGCTTGGCATGAATAACAGCTTTACACACTCTTGTAAATCTGGACAGTTCGTTTTTCCAAACATTCAACTGAAATACTTTGTCGTGCTGCTTATAAAACTTGCCAAAGGTGTTTTATTGTCTAGTTCTAGGTTTTTTCAGATTTTGTGATCCAGTTCATCCCAGAGCAGTTCAACAGGATTTAGGTGTGGTGACTGGGCAGGCCATTCCATGATACCGTGAACATTCCAGCCGACTGTTTTCTCTCTAAATAACGCTTACAGAGCTTGGACTTCTGTTTTGGGTCATTGTCTTGTTCTAGGGTGAAGTCGTTTCCAATGAGCCGCAGTGCAGACAGAATTGCAGGGTGTTGAAGTATGGAACGGTAGCCATGTTGGTTCAGGATTCCTTTCACTCGGGAATAAGTCTCCAAACTTTCCTGCTCCAAAACAACCCCAAGCCATTAAGCTTCCATCTCCATGTTTGACTGTGGGGGTGAAACAGTCTGTTACATCTCCTCTCACATTCCCCCTGTTCTTTAAGTTCTTCTGTTTGAGCCAAAATAACTTTCTTCCACTCATTCAGTGTCCAATTCTTGTGTGTTTTTACCTTTTCCAGGTTCAAGGTTCAATAACAAACAAACAAAAGGAACATGCATATGTCTCAAAAACCACAAAAGACCAGGTGTATCCAAACTTCTCACAGGCACTGTAGCTCTAGTGGTTGTAGAGGCAGCAGTAGTGGTAGTGGTAGTATGGGAGATGTACTTTAATTGGTAGTAATGGTTTATTTTTGTTGAAGTTTAGTGATAGAAATGCCAGTAGAAGAATTATAGGGGAAGTAGTACAATAAAAAAAATGCATCATCAGTAGTAGCACAGGACTAGGAGTAGTTGTATAGCAGTACTATAGTAGAAGTAGTAGCAGTTGTAGTATTATAGTGGTTATAGTACTATAGTAGGAGGAGGAGGAAAAGTAGCAGCAGTAGAAGTGTAGTAATAGAGAAGTAGCAGCAGTAATTGCATTAGATATAATAGTATTAGACACAGCACTAGCAGCACGACAATAATAGTAGTAGTATTACAGAGGTAACTGTAGTCTAGTACATGGGTCTTGTGCGCGACCCCTAGGGGTCCGTGGCGGTACTGCAGGGGTCGGCTAATTAATGTCGAATCACAAATGATGTTTTGTTTGAAAAAAATAAACACGGATAAAAACATCATATAACATATCATGTATAACAGTCCACCGGATAATAAAAGAAAAATGTATGAAACTGCAAATCTATTAAAACAAAAGACAACTGTGAACAATTTGCGATTTGCAAAATATATGTTTGTTATGATGAATAAATCTTTCTGAAAGATATGGAAATATACAGACGATGATGCATGTACAACAACAACAGGGTTCTAATTGCCTTGACATAATATAACTAGTGTAATATGATTGGTTTCTATTAATATCAGAGGCTTTGTTTGACACATTTTAAATCGGGGTCCCTGCCCCATGTCTCTATCGCCTAAGGGGTCCTTGACCTGAAAAACGTTAAAGACCCCTGGTCTAGTAGAAGACGCAGCAGCAATACTATAGTAGTATTACCTGTAGTAGTAGTAATAGTAGCAGGATTAACAGTATAATAGTAGTAATTCAACAATAACTCTATAGAACAAATTAAGAGAACACTCCTACCATTTCTGAAGCATGTTCGCTCAGTTTAATAAAGTTGTCCCTGCTGAAAACGAGAAATCTGCTTCTGCCAGTCAAAGGGCTTTCTTCCACGTGGGTAAAGCAGAAGAGTGCCATGAAGAGCAGCACCACTGTGCTAACTCCAGTCAGATGCCATCGCCGCTGCCATGCCCACTCCCGAAAGAGCTGCTTCTTTTTGGGCGGTAAAGCCTTCCACCATTTCCTGATGCTTCTACAAGACAGAGACGAGAAACTTCAGACAGTTTCTGCAGCCTCAGAAACTCCAACAACGATCAATACAATAATTATATTGATGCACATAAGATATATACATTTTAATGCTCTTATTAGAAAGGCTTATTCAAATAAACAAAAACAAAATACTAAGTAGCCTTTAATTTGATTTTAACACTTGGATAAATGTTTATATTAATATTTCCTTAAGAGTTGTTTCTTTTTCCAAATGTGACTGCTAATGAATAAGCCTAGCACTAATACTAGCTTGCACACTACATTATTAAGTTTCAAATTTTATTTGTCATATGTACAAATAATTATTTCCCCCACTGTACTGATGTCAGTGACAGTTTGTACAATGAAATTCTTAAGTGAGCCTCCAGGCAAACTACAGCAAATATTAAAAATATATATAAACAATATATTGAACAATATACAAAAATCGAAAGAAGAAAAAGGAGAGAAAAGTAATAATGAGGCATAAAGTTCTAATTATTTACAAGTGAGTGCATAAGTGTCTGTATATATATATATATATATATATATATATATATATATATATATATATATATATATATATATATATATATATATTTTTAAAAAAAAATATTATTTTTTTATTTTTTAAAGAACAATATGAATTCATATAATACACAGGTGTGAGTTTTCCCATCTTTCCTGAGGTGTGAAAATAGATTATTTACAATTACAATTTAAAATTTGACTTTTATACTGCTGTTACACTAATGGCATGTTACTAATTTCTGCGATCCTGTAAAGTCAATATCAGTCAGTAAGCTGAATAGCCATTTGGGGGAATTTATGCTATTTAGAAAATATATAAATATATGAGCTGCACTCTGTGTCTCCTGTAGGTGCATTTGTTTGTTTGTTTGTTTAATTGTTCTTTTAATGCCATGCCAGGATTGATGGCTATTTTCATAGCAGGATTAAGGTAGGTAACATGGGGCATTACAATAAGCAATAGAGGCTTACAGTGTTTGGCCTGTGGCAAAAGTCAATAGGTATATGAAGTCCTTCATTTAAATTCTCAGTAAGAATTCCAGTAGTTTCTTTGGCAATACATTTTGAAGTAAAATGTGTGTATTGAAACGTGTGTAAATTGTGAGTATTGCAGTCCGTTACTATTTGTTTGCTGGTCACATTTGTTCTCCTGTGGGTAGGTATGATGCAAACCAAATAGCACAAGGATCAACCTCCACGTGCCAAGAGTCTCCCAGTGTGGTTTATTTAATGGCTAAATCTGATTAGGTTTTCAGCCCATCAGTCATCACAAGCTCCTGTAGCTCAACATTTAATTTCCAACAGAATAGGGTCAGATGCACTATGCTGATAAAAATGCATTTTGACTGTTGAAATACCATAAATGTTATAATGATGTATTGTTTTTCGAATGGCTGTGTCACAGCTAGGGTGGGGAGAATTTTATTGTTAGAAATGCTATAAAAAATACATTACAAAAAATCTATTATATTGAGTCAAGGGAGCAAAACATTGTGGGGTCAAATACACACTACATGCTAGCTCAGAGACATCCTATTGCTTCCTGCAGAAGAAAAAAAAAGGCAACCAAAAAGCCTCATCCTTAATTTTCTGAACGGGTTCTCACAGAGCCAAAATAGGCTTTCCCCTATAACAAGGCCTTGTCCTAAAACCTAGGCACACCTCAGTGTCAATACTAATTAGGGCTGCTGCTATCGATTATTTTAGTAATAGAGTATTCTACTTTCTTTATTAAAGAGCAATACTAAATATTCAAGAGAAAATACGACGGGTCTCTTAAAATAAACAGGTAATTTGTTTCCTTTTTAGAACCATGTACATTTTATTGCACAGTAGAATAAATATGTTTTCTTTATGTTTTAGTTCAAAATTATACCAAACTTATGTAAACGTTGTTGTTTTCTTTGGCCTGAATCATACGGAAGCCCGTTTCCGCCACATTAAGTTAAGTTTGCCTAATAACAACTTTTTTCGAGTTTATTTCTCGTAATTCTGACTTTATTTCTCGTAAGTATCCAACAGTTCTGGTGCATCCACCGGTAACCGTGTTGTGGGCCTAAAGTTTGAAGCTGTTGGTGTATGAACAAGGCTCCTCTGCTTCATCTTGCTCCGTCTCCTCCAGAGCTGATTGTTAGACAGAGTTCACTAAAGGGACCGGAGGCGGAGTTTGATACCCTGCGATTCTATTGATTGTAGCCCGTTTCATTTTCAATGTGTACAACTTACAGAGAATGAGATCTATAATTGTCTTCAAAGAAATAAATACATTGTAGTATAAGAGTTTATTAAATAGTATGTACTAAAAACATTGATGAATATAAATCAAAAAGTTTTCGTAAGTATGATAGAACTTTATTTTTTATTTAATTAATCCACTTAAGCTACTTTTCAAAGCTTACAATAGTGAATGTGTTTGAGTAAAAAGGATAACTTCCTGTCTCCTGGTAAACTGCAGACATACTGAGCAATCATCGGGGTATGCGCCCGATCTATCATGAGAATCTGGGCAGTCGAGCATTCATCCCAGACCTGTATGTTATATAAGTGGGAGACTGCTTCATTCTATAAGACTGGTTAATATGATACAAGAGAGAAAATTTAGAGAGCAGGTGGAAATAGGCAACAATTAGTCTGCGAAAATGTAGTATAGACAGCGTAGTTGTGGTTATTATATTAACACGAGAGCAATATGACCTGCTTTCGAGCCTACCTCAGCATTTATCGAGTCCATGGATTCAGAACCATGGTCAGCTACGATTTGAACCTTTCCAATGTTAATAATCGTAGTGGTCCTGCTAATCAAAGATTAAGAGATATTTTATTTTCAGACACCAAGTATACTAGAGCAGGAAACACATGTAATCAGCAGTCCGTTGCAGGTTAAATATGCACCACTGTTCAAAGCTATTAATAGCTATCATCTGTCTATTCAAATAAGGCAGAGTCTTAAAGGAAATCAGCAAAAAATAAGAGATTCAGACAGCAATCTGCACAAGAAAAACCAATATAGAAATTAAAAGCAGTTTATTTGATTGAAATTTTAATAAAATTATTGATATAGTTATACATATTGTTTTTCAGAAGTTAAAGTATATGTATAGCAGTGTTTTTCAACGACTGATCCAGATGAAGGCCCTACTATGAGTGGAGGTCAAAAGAAAACAAAGACGGTTCGGGATCCATAGAGCTCATCAACAGATTTTGGAAAGGACATGACTTTGAAGGAGCAGGAGGAACTAACGGAAGTGAGACAAAATCGTGGTTTAAAGCTAAGCTTTGATGATCTACCTTTGGACAGTTTTTGGCTAACTGCTGCCAAGGAGTTCCCCATTCTGCTCTGTATTCCCTATATTTTGCTAGCATTTTGCTTCCATTTTCCATGACATAATCTGTGTGAGGTGAGCTTTTCGAGCCTGACTGCTATAAAACCTAAAAACAGAGAGAGAGACTGAGAGCTGTTGATGAAAGACACACACAAAGCTCTTCTTTAATTCCTGCTAGGATATCAGCTCTGTGTTCATCCAAACAGACCCAGATTTCACACTGAGTGAGAATAAATAAATTGAGAGACTACACTCACCGGCCACTTTATTAGGTACACTTTACTAGTACCGGGTTGGACCCATTTTTGCCTTCAGAACTGCCTTAATCCTTCGTGGCATAGATTCAACAAGGTACTGGAAACATTCCTCAGAGATTTTGGTCCATATTGACATGATAGCATCACGCAGTTGCTGCAGATTTGTCGGCTGCACATCCATGATGCGAATCTCCCGTTCCACCACATCCCAAAGGTGCTCTATTGGATTGAGATCTGGTGACTGTGGAGGCCATTTAAGTACAGTGAACTCATTGTCATGTTCAAGAAACCAGTCTGAGATGATTCGCGCTTTATGACATGGCGCGTTATCCTGCTGGAAGTAGCCATCAGAAGATGTGTACACTGTGGTCATAAAGGGATGGACATGGTCAGCAACAATACTCAGGTAGGCTGTGGCATTGACACGATGCTCAATTGGTACTAATGGGCCCAAAGTGTGCCAAGAAAATATCCCCCACACCATTATACCACCACCACCAGCCTGAACCGTTGATACAAGGCAGGATGGATCCATGCTTTCATGTTGTTGACGCCAAATTTTGACCCTACCATCCGAATGTCGCAGCAGAAATCGAGACTCATCAGACCAGGCAACGTTTTTCCAATCTTCTATTGTCCAATTTTGGTGAGCCTGTGCGAATTGTAGCCTCAGTTTCTTGTTCTTAGCTGTCAGGAGTGGCCCCCGGTGTGGTCTTCTGCTGCTGTAGCCCATCTGCCTCAAGGTTCGACGTGTTGTGCGTTCAGAGATGCTTTTCTGCATACCTCGGTTGTAACGAGTGGTTATTTGAGTTACTGTTGCCTTTCTATCAGCTCGAACCAGTCTGGCCATTCTCCTCTGACCTCTGGCATCAACAAGGTATTTGCGCCCACAGAACTGCCGCTCACTGGATATTTTCTCTTTTTCGGACCATTCTCTGTAAACCCTGTAAATTCTCTGAAATACTCAGACCAGCCCGTCTGGCACCAACAACCATGCCACGTTCAAAGTCACTTAAATCACCTTTCTTCCCCATTCTGACGCTCGGTTTGAACTGCAGCAGATTGTCTTGACCATGTCTACATGCCTAAATGCATTGAGTTGCTTCCATGTGATTGGCTGATTAGAAATTTGCGTTAACTAGCAGTTGTACCTAATAAAGTGGCCGGTGAGTGTATATTGTCATTATATCTACTTTATTAGGCTACAGAGTGTCATTTTTTTCATATTTCTGGTTGGTGGTGTGCCTTGTGATTTTTTCCATTGAAAAAAGTGTACCGTGGCTCAAAAAAAGGTTGAAAAACACTGATGTATAGCACTGTGGATGTGAAACATTGAGGAAAATGGTAACCATATTTTTTTTATATACTTTAAATGACATTTATTTATATTATTCACAAATAGTGGCAACTAACTAAACAGAACTAACGATTAACAAAAAAACAGGCTTACGGAGGTATACATCATCACAGCATTAGATGTTTGCTAGTTTTGCTTCCTTCAACCACTTCCCTCAGTTTGCTTTTACTCAATCACTTTTGCCCACAATTAGCTACATCTACTTGTAGAAAAATTTAAATTAACAATACCATAACTGGCACCCAGTCTTCACCCATAAACATGCATGATATTAAGTCACATTTTTTGTTTTGTTTTTTTAAGTGGCTGAAAAAATGCATATGAACAAAATTAAACTGGTCCGGAGTTGTCACCAAACTTTGACTCAAGTGAACGTCTGACATTGGGCCGATCTTGCCAAGTTAGATAAATCTGTCAGCTTTGCTATCTCAACATTGTTCTAAAAAACAAAATGACACAAGACTTGCATTTTCATTTTGTATTACTAGCTTCAAAAGAGATAATACAAAAAAGAAAGACTGGCGAGGGAACAACTATTTAGAACATCGTGCAGACCAACATTTATTCTCACAATGAACAGTATCAGGACATGCTGTTATGAAATAAGAAAGAAAATCACATTAGAGAAACTCATTGTGTCACACCACATGCTGTTATTTTCTATAACAGCATGCCTTCAGTTCTAAAAAAAAAAAAATAAATAAAAAATAAACAATAAAACCTCACAGGAATGGTATTGGTTTCCACTACATACCATTCAATCTTTAACAGTTAAACAGATGTTGTTTGTTGCTCGTCTTGATTTTTATGATTATCACTCAATTTTACAGTGTCCTTGAGTGTTTTCAAAGGTGTCTGGTAATAATGTTTTATTATTATTGTTGTTGTTGTTGTTTTTGTGTTCACCGATGCATCATTAATCACTTGCTGTAAATAGATTCATTTATAAACCATAATAAAGACAAACAATAATGCGAAAAAAAGCATTCTAATGTTTCAGTGATGCTGGTGTGTAAGGTGTCTCACCTGCCCAAGATGATGGCTGCGATCTTCTGCAGAGGTTTAACCAGCAGCCACAGCACCACTGCAGGAGGCGCCTGAAGTTTCTCAGAAGTGTGAAACTTCTTCACATGATCGCTGAATACAGGAACCTGCCGGACATGGACAGAGAGTCTTTTGTGATAAATAAGAGGTTTTGTACTAAATCTTGCGGCTGATCGTAAATCAGAAAAGAGGAATCCTGGATTTGTGGATCTGCAGGAGTGAAGAATTGGTCTCTGATACAGAAGTCTACTGAGCGTCAGTGGAGACTTTTGACCAAAACGAATGCAAAATAAAGCCATTCTGGCTGGAATGTCAACTGTGGACAGACTGATAAACTACAGCAACTATGTCTTTTAGTGGAAAACGCCAGCATGAGTTTGTAACCGCGTTTGGCAGAAGTGAAAGTTGTACCATATTATACTACAGAATGAAGCTGATATAAAACAGGAAGTAAAGGCGGTGTGGGATTTACGTTCCTCTTTTAATCTGACGCACTTCACAAAACTACGAAGGGAACCCTCAGATATGAAAGACTTATTCTCTGAATATCATTCAGGTCACACTAAAGCGTTTCACTACAGTCTACACTGTCCATCCAGGAAGAGAGTTACATCAAAAACAGTCCATTCTGCTACAGCGCGCGTGGATATGGTTCCACCCGGAAGGTTTATCACAATATATTTTATACTTTTTTTTTTTTCTCTCTCTATGTGCAATGCTGTATCCCTAATGGGCACAAACAACTAAAACAGCATTTTTTTTTTTTTTTTTTTAAATTATGGAAGTAACACTTCATCTTTTCTTTTGTGTAGTCTTCAGATTCATATAATGAAGCGAACTAGCTACAATATAATGTCTTTATTAATACAAAACCAGTCCAAAGGATTATTCCAGAGACCCAGACCAGAATAATTAATTCAGGAATACCTCAATAAATGACCACCAATGCTGGCCGAAAAGTTGAATAGAAGCACATACAGGATTGCAATGTTATGCAGATACAAGGCACCGCCGTGTAATGTACACCTCAGTCATCAGAATGGGATTAAAATGTTATTTCTATGGCGAGATTGTTGTTTCTGGACGCTGGTTTAAGTATTTCCTAGATCCTTGAGTTCAAATCCCAACTATATCAAGCTGATACTCCTGAGCAAAGCCTTTAACCCCAGTAACTGCTCAGTTGGATAGATGTAAGTCTCTGGATAAAGGCGCCTGCCGAATGGCATAAATGTAAATGAGTATTTCTGTAACTGTTGATCTGGGTTTTGATGCACAAGTTTTTAGGTATTTCTCATAGTTTGGCAATGAAGGAAAAACCATCCAGTGAGCAGAAATTCTGCAGAATGAAAGCTTTACACATAAAGGAGGTCAACAAAGAATGATCGGACTTGAGCTGACAGAAAAGGCTACAGCAAGTCAGTAATATCCAATAAAGTCGAATCTAATCTGATTTAAAATCTTGATTTCTGATAAGGTGCACAGGTGGTAGGGTTTGAGTTTGGTGCTGGAAGCAGAAATCCATAGATCCTGTCAACTGTCATGTGAAAAGGCTTCCATGGTAATACCAGTCACCTCTATCAAACTAAATCACGGGCCTGTTTGTTTAGTGTTCTTCAGGGGTCTTCATCAGATCCAGAGTCCAGAGCACAAATGTGATGCAGTAAGGGATTTGCAGTATGAAAGTGCACCTGAAAGCTCTGCAGGAATTGTGTGACGCAATCATCTTAAAATGGAATCCATGCTCTTAAAGAAATGAGAGCAAAGGGAGCTACTCCGGATTAGTACAGTGTTTCTAATGAAGTACTCAGAGAAAGTCACGTTCAGACATTATTTATACACAACACTGTAGAGTTAAGAAACACTATAGAGAGCCTAAGACATGAGTGTTTGCTGGTTGTTGATGGTGTCTGCCAAATGGTGTACATTTAAACTGATCAAAAAGAGCAGACAGACATAGTGAAGAGAAATAGAGAGCAAGTACAAAACCCTCTTGGCTAGTTAATACAGTATACTTGATTAATGCCGACATGGTTTTAGTGAATCGGTGTACATAATGAAAAAAATATGATATTAACATTAGGTATAGTGCTTCACAAACGATAATTGGTCTTATTACAAAATACAAACGAATTATATTAGTATCTGCAGCAACAGGAGACTAATCCTTAATAACTTAGCTACGACTTACGTCAGATCATTATTAATACTCAGATTTTTCTGATGCTACATGAGGTATATTTGCTTCTTGTCCAGCTGCAACTCCAGAACTCGAGCTGTTAAAAACGTTATCAGAACTGCTAGCGTTAATGACGGGCTGCTCATCTGACGAACACGTCTCCTCATAGTCCAAGACTTCGCCGCTCTCTATCAGTTCAGACGTGGTGAACGGGATGAGATGAGACGTGGAGCCTGAAGCTTGCTCGGTCTCCTGCTTATCTATGAAATGTGTAACGAACAACGCTTCGATCTGGACCAGAAAGGCCTCCATCTCTGGGATCTCTGGGAGAACCGTCCAAAGTGATGTGAGCATCTGTGGAATAATTACAGTTACACTTAACAACTCTTTATGTTTAAAGGTAATGAAAGAAAAGCTTATCCGAACCGTACCTTTTCCAGGCATGTGAGGGAGGAGTCTCTGCGGTACAATCTTTCCATGGGCACAGACCTGCAGGAGAAAGTCACACAGAGGGTCACACAGTGAACTAAATTGGCACAGATTACCAACACTGTAATATTCAAGAATTTCGACTGTTTTCGCTGTGCTGTGAAAACACTATTTGTGCAAAACGTCTAAAATGACTTGTTAAAATGAAGTGAAGAAAATGCTGAATTTTGTAAAATGTACCGAATTGTTCAATCTTTGACCACAATTGTAAATAAAGACCAGTGAAAGAAATTTATGATCATTGCATTAGCATGGGTAATCAAAAAGTTTTGACTAGTTTTGCAACACACCAACAGATGGCAGCACAAGGCTGCACACACAGTCACAGGAATCGCTGACCGTCATAAGTCGAAAGACGTCACTGTATCCCTGTGCAGGGGGACTGTTTTGAAGGTGATAGTGTGTAATAATAGATAAATAAAGTACTTTCTTGTAAATGGAGCTCGTCGCAAAACTTTTTGATATCACCTCGTATCTTATCAGGAGAGTGTAAGAATGTTGGATAAAACTACATAAGAACAGATTTGATTACATCTGTCTTATCATCCTCAGATTGTGGTTTTCAAAAACAACCATCTACAGTAGTTGTAAATGACTTCAAGATTCCTATCTGATCTAATCTCAAATAATCTACAGATTAGACACAATAGATCAAATAGAAAGCATGCAGAAGTATTCCTGTTATTATTTCCGGTGCATCTGACGTAATGTAAGAAACACGGCTGCGTCGTGTAGGACAGAAATGCACCAACCCATACGACTGCCTGTACTTGAACACCACCCATTCTGCTCTTCTCATCACTTCCTTCAAGTCTGGGGTTTCAGCGGAGACTTGATATTCAAACTTGTAGGGAAGCTCTAAGACAAAAAACATGCGTCACATTTTTATACAATATACACTGCCGCAAAAAATATACCTAAATCTGCAGAATGATGTTGTTTGTATAATTTAAACGCTTTGTTGAAGAGAAAGTAGGTACACACTCTGAGTGCCAGCAGATCCGCTCTCTTCTTGCACCAGCAAACATGTATTCTGGGACACAGGCGAGGGGTTAGTGGGGTTATATGGGCTTACAATCATTCCAATAAATGGAGCTCCTCCTCGAGAGAAATAATTCTGGAGGTGAGAGAAAGGGAGAGAAATAATTATTCTCACTTATAATTCTTAAATAAAGACACGGACATTTTCGCGTGTGTAGTTATTGGTTATAATCTTTGCCAGATTTGAGCAACAACTTTTGTCTCATTTCATCTGTTATGGCTGATCAGTGGGTGTAAATATAATATACTTGTAAGAGATAATCCATGAGTGGGTGTGTTACATGATTGTTGGTGTGGGTGGGTGTGTTACATGAAGTTTAAGGCGATATAACTGATCTACATAAAATAATCTTTTTGAATGGTACCAATAATTCTATCTGCATGTTTAATTGGAGAGTGGCTACTGTGGCATTTTGGCATTGTCTATGAGCTGTGACTAATAAATATTCAAGTTTAAAATACACCATTTATTTCAAAATCCACTGTATTACATGCAGGCAGTCATACCTGGTACTTTGCCTGAGTGTCAATGTCTCTGAGTGACGGGTTTGGATCAAAAGCTGGATGCGAGTGATACCAGCCAACTACACTGTGTCCTTTGGCCCCAAGCATCTCAGACGCTTGAGTCTGGGAGACGGGGTCCATTTCACACTGCAGTCCAGTGCTGAGGCTGTTACATGGTTCTGCTACGCAAATCTGCACACAAACACACATCGTCAGCTACTTACACTATATGGCCGAATGTATGTTGACACCTCTCCAACGCACCCATATGAGCCGCAAAGTCTGACCCTGTATCCATTACCATTTCTCCTCACTGAAAATTCATGCAAACCTGATGAAGAACTCAATAGTCCTGCACAAAGCCCAGACCTCCACACTAACATCAGTACCTGATCTCAATAATGCTCTTGTAGCTAAACAATCATAGATCCTCATAGCCTCATTCCAGAATCAGGTGGAAACATTTTGCCATTTTTTTTTTTTTAAGTACAGATTTCTGCGTAGACGTCATTCAGTTTTGATTCTACACTTTGTAAAATGGAATTCAAGGCTAGACCTTTATCATGAGAATCTGAATGCTCTTACTTTTAACACTTTGTCCTCATGATCATAAGATCCACCCAGGAGTCCGATCACTTCTCCCATAGAGACATGAGCGTGCTGGCACAACAGAGAGAAACATTTTTACTGAAGTGGTTTATATATACAAATGATAGAAAAACTATTTAAAATAAGACACGTAACATATAAAGCATTTTCATTCAGTCTTTCTAACGTGGACCAATTGTACCTACAGAGTTCATTTTCTGGCACTGAGATTGCATTCGGGACATGTGAAACATTGTTAATCAGTTCAATCAAATTGTACCCGACAAACAACGTTTCTCAAAGCTTGGGGAAAACTATACATTGTAAGTGTGACACAGTGACAAGATCAGTATTTAATAAATGAATTTCAACACTTTGCTTGCAGGAAAATATTTTTTTTTTAAACAAACTTTTAGCAACAAAGAGTAAATAAAGATATTCCTGAATTCCTCAACCTCAGCTGAATCGCCTAAAGTTTATACAAGACGCTCTGTGAACCTTTCTGGTGATCTTTCCTTCCAGTGCGTGTAATCTAGAGAGAATCATCTTCCATAGCAAAAAAAAAAAAAACAAATCAGAAAACTACTGATTACAGATGTTTGTGCACTTATGTTATATTGCAGAAAAAAATCAAAGGGCCACATTATCAGATAGAAGTCCTTCAAACATGGCTTTCGGTTCTCAGGAGAGGTTATTTATTCATTTATTAATAGGAAAAAATAAATTCTTTTGTGATTTGTGAGCCGGTTTGTATTGATATTGGAGAAATACTGACGACAAACAAAGAAAACTAATGTGCACTAATGTCCCTCATGTGTGCATTATCTGTGATTGGACACATTGGTATACAATTTGATATACAAAATCAAATCAAACTATAAAGCTGGATATCTACAGCCGTATCTGGTGTCATTATGATTGGTGTGTGCATATCGTTTCTGTACTGTGTGTCAGTCTGTTCACTCAGCATTCCACAACCAAGCACTGTAAACATACCACATCCATGACAACCAGCGCTTCAGCACACACTATCACTCGGAATGGTTCCTGGATATAACAAAAAAATATATAAATGGTCTAGATGACATGTTCCATAGACTACATGTATATTTATCTGCAGTGTGATTGGGAGAAGTTTACCCGTCTCTCCTCTCCGAAGGCTTTGCACTGGATTAACTGGAATGGATCGAAAGAGCTGCAAAGCAGAAAAACCTGAGCTCGGATTTTTTTTCCCCTCTAAGACAAAGTGTATACATTACAAGTGCAATACAGATGTTCTTACCCTCGCTTGGGGTGTTTGCATGGCCTCGGGTGCCTTTTTCTCATCTCCTCTCTCCTCAGGGCCAGTTCTTCTGCACTCAGATGCTGATGGGCACAAAAAGGAGTCCCTTTTAAAACGTTATACATAAAGAAGATAATTCTCCACTCAATCGGGAGCGGACTGATCGTGAATTCATGAGGTGGTGATGACTTGACAGAGTTTAAAAATATAATCAATTAAAGTGTGTGTTGTTTAAAGGAAAGAAAAACGGAGCGTAGAGTAACAGGGTCAACTGGCAGCAAGAAAAGAAAACACACTGGTGTCACGGATGAAAGATGATCAGCACGGTAATTAAAAACTGCAGAATCCTCATTATGTGTAAATGGTACAGTTTAATGAAGTGGTTTTCTGCGTATAATCATGTATTTGTACACAAATGTATATTTTTTCCTTTTTTAAATTAAGCCTGTTAGTTTCTCCGTTCCATTCTCAATTACTGTATTTGTCTACAACAGTAACTTATCTGTTTTCAAACGTGATTTACTGCAGGTTTACTATGTTCAAATGGTTGTTTTCAATTAAAATCTTTAATTTATGCATATCATTTAATTATTATACAAAATTAAATAAATGATATATTCTAGATGCTTATATCTTCACAACTGAACAAAATGTCTATTTTTTTAAAGCATGGTTGTCAATTTGACATCTGCGATTATCATTAAAACCAATACAAATGTAGATTTACACAATTTACACCTTGCATGCTAATTTTTTTTTGTTTTTTGTTTTTTTCTTCAGAACTCATGAGTGAATTTGTTCAAAGGAGAAATCCAGCTCTTCAACAAGCAGCCGCTAAAAGCTTTCTAATGTCAAAATGAAAGATAGTTAATCGGCTTTTGCATTTTTGCTCAACAGAGCAATTGACACTATATACTTTACACTATATATGTATGTTTCATGTACGAGCGCCGGTTTGTGAGTGGAGCACGAAGCCGGACGTGATCTGTTTTGGTGTTCTGTGACGCCAATAAAAAGGAGAGAGAGACAAAAGCTAAAATTGGGCTTTAAAACACCAAAAACACAGGAAAAATACACGCTCTGTGTGTAGGAAGCTCCTTTTCTTGGTGCATTTTGTTGGTTTCTAAAACAAAGATTCCAGTACCTCATAGGTCTGGCCTTCCAGGTCTCGGGCATCGCACCAGTTCCCAAAAGCATCTCTCACTCGTCGTTTCCTTGTGCGCTTAAAGACAAATAAACAAATCAGCGTCACAACCTCAACAAGCAATAATGAATCTAGTAAATGTAATACACATGAATACACAGATGTATATGAATACACAGGCTCTGTAATTCTACACTGAGTCACCATGGACTGTAGTCTCTGAGCCAGCTGATAGGCCTCCAGACTGTCTCTGCTTTCCTTCAGACGGGAGCGGTCCAGCGGCCGAGGACGGTTATAGATCGCCTGTTCTGTTGAGAGGGATGAAGGAAAGAAACAGTGAGGGTCAAGAGTCTTATTTGTGGAGGCATAAAAGAATGCAAGACAGACTAGAACCGAGTGAGAAGCATTACCACAGTTGAAGTTGATCGCCCCTATTAGCTCCAAGTACGTGTGTATTCTGCCAATGCAGTTCACATCTCCGCAGTTCTTTAAGCCTGGACGCACCGACGTCTTATTCAAATACTTGGGTTTGCTTTTCTCCCTAAAACACACACACACAAACACACACAATTAAAATTACATGTGACAAATGACCTCATAAATCCATCAGCATCCCTCACACACTCACCACTGATCCAGGATATAGTTGCGAATTTTCAGATATCGCTCAGGCGTCTTCGAAAGACGACCCTCAAAGAATTCTGGGATGGCCACCTTTTCCTCGTCAGTGATGGTGCTTGTGTTCAGAGTGACCTCCTGCTCCGGAGGCTTCAGCTCCTCTTCTTCGTCCTGCTCGTCCGTGTCCTCTAGGGGGCTCTTCTCGATTTCATCTATGAGAAAGCATTCTCAAAGTCAGCGGTTACGGATGATGCTTTACTCTGAATAAAGGATGGTTTTGGGAATAAATATGCTGAAGTACCTTCGGTGCACTCGTCCTCATGCTGCGGCTTTGCACACAAGAACTCTCCTGGATCGATCGCTGTCTTAAAGTGGCTGCTGTTCCCTTCGGAAATGACCTCGGCAGACGCGTCGGACGTTTCCGCCGCAGCTGAGCTGTCACTGTTTAATATGTCTGTAGAAAACGGTGTTTGGGTTTCACCTGCTGGATCTCGCGGCTCGCCCCTGAAATTGGCCTGGTTCTCCGGCTGACTCGCATCATCGCTCAGGTCGTCTGTGATGTCCACGTCCTCGTCGTCAGACAGCCGTTCGATGCGTACAGCGTTAGCCAGAGCAGAATTCTCAAGCTGGACCGTGTGAGGGCTGGATTCTAGCGTATGAAGGAGTGCTCTCTGGGGCTGCGTAGAAGACACTTCAGCCTGACCTTCAGATTTAGCCTTTAGGTTAAAAGACAAACAGAAAGAAGAATGAATTAAGAGAATGAAATGAAAACCAGTACAACTGATCCGCTGATGTTTTATGCAGCCACAAATACGTGTGCGACAACCTGCATTAGCACACTTAACGCTTTTAAAGTATCAGTACAATGATGAGGCATGACAGCTGATCTATTAGTCATTCCTGATCATTGAAGCTGAAACAGAAACGACCCTTTATAGTTACAGTGCCTGTGAGAAGTTTGGATAGACCTCGTCTTTTGTGTTTTTTTAAAGCACATGCTTTTTGCTTTTGTTTATATGCAACAAACTAGTAAAGAAAAAGGTAAACACACAGGAATTGAACACTGAATGACTGGAAGAAAGTTCTGTAGACAGACGAGTCCAAATGTGAAATTTTTGGCTTTAATAGAAGAAATTATGTTAGACGAAGAACAGGAGAGAAGATGGTTAGCAGACTGTCTCACACCCACAGTCAAACATGGAGGTGAAAGCATAATGTTTTGGGGTTGTTTTGGAAGGTTGAAGTGTGAAAGGAATACTGACTCAACATGGCAACCATTCCATAATTCAGCTCCATACAATTCCGTCTGCACTGTGGCTCGCTGAAACCGATTTCACCGTACAACAAGCTCTGTAAGCATTATTTAAAGAGAAAACAGTTGGCTGGAGTGATATCGATCATGGAATGGCCTGCTCGGTCACAGCACCTAAATCCTATTGAACTGCTCTGGGATCACAAGAAAGAAATCTCCAACTACTAAAGAACATCTTTGGCAAGTTTAACAAGGAGGACGGTAAAGTATTTCAGACGAACGATGTGTGTAAAGCTTTTATTCATGCTATAGATGAAAATAAAGTAGCTCAGTGGTTAAGGCCAATGCCTTAACTTTGGATCGGAAGGTCACAAGTTCAAATCTCACCACCACCAAGCTGCCATTGCTGGGCCCTTCAGTAAGGGCCTTAACCTTCCCCTGCTCAGTTGCAAGTCGCT
Source organism: Silurus glanis (assembly GCA_014706435.1). Classification (NCBI taxonomy): domain Eukaryota; kingdom Metazoa; phylum Chordata; class Actinopteri; order Siluriformes; family Siluridae; genus Silurus; species Silurus glanis. The sequence goes on from JAAIIK010000025.1 coordinate 3,961,638, forward strand.
CCGGATACGGGGGTCTGCCAAATGCCATAAACGTAAATGCAAAATAAATCTTCATACTGTTAAATAATCTAGTTTCATGCATATAAACAGAAGGGACGTGTGCACGTGGCTGTCAAAAACAATAAAAGACTAAGAGAGTTCTTTTTCTAACTTCGCTCGGTGTTTCACTATGGGAATCGCTTTGGGCGTGACCAACTACGGAAGCTCTTATGACACCACGTCTGCCTTGACAGACAGGTCGACCTGAGCTATTCCAACCTGCTGGGTATTAAGTTACACGGTAGGGACATAGTAGCGTCAAGCTATTACAGGCTTAGCGCGTCAAGGCGAAGCCTTCGGAGGGCTAACTACCCTGCGAACATCGGCAGACTAACGTGTTGTGACGAGTCTAGTATTCTCCGTACTCAGCCATGTCGACGGTCATCCCCCCCACCATAGGGAATGTGCCGAAGATCAGGGAGGTTGCATCCCGCCCGTGTCCATCATCATGTGGAGCAACCATCTCGGGCAGGGACCCTCACCCGATGTGCATCACGTGCATAGGCCCGAAGCACGCTCAAACGTCGCTCGCGGACCCGCAAGCATGCGCTCACTGCGCGTCAATGCCGGTGAAACATTTGGAGAGACGGCTGAGAGTAGTGGTGGCTAACCAACAGGACCCATGTCTGTCCGGCGCCGCCGCGAGGTCTACGGCCGTCGAACATCAGCCGCGAGTTACCACGAGCTGGGCGGACCTGATGGAGGCCGAATCGCCGGTCATGCCGCCTCTGTTTGATAACCTCCTCGCGGAGGATGAGGAACGACCGTGCAACGAGGACGCAGATGCGAACTCAGACCTCCTCGACTTGGATATGGAGGACGAGGATGAGGACGACAGTGGTCCCTTCCCGGCCCAACAGTTGAGGCCCCAGAGCACGGGCGATGCAACCTCGCAGGCTGAAGGTAACCTGCACGAGGTATGCAAGCGAGCCGCGGCTAAGCTAGGACTAGCTTGGCCCGCGGCCCAGGACGCGGAGGGAGCTGTGAGAGACCTTTACGACGGGAAAAGGCTGCCGCCTGCCCAACCCGCTGCTAGACAGCTCCTGCCCGCCGTGCCGGCTTGCATGAAGTAGATGTCTCGTTACTGGTCTAGCCCCTTCAAGAGCAAGCTTCCCGCAAAAGGGTGCTCCAAGCTGGAGATTCAAGGGATGGAAGAGCTGGGGTTGGCCGGACCCCCAGCTTTGGAGCCTTCGGTGGCTTATCACCTCCATCCGAATCGGCGTTCTATCTCTGCCTCCTTTCAAATTGCGCTGCCTGGAAAAATCGAGAGATTGACGGCGTCCATCCATCAGAGGATGTATAAATACGCAGCGCAGTCAGTGTGCTCGCTAAACCAGGCGGAGATTTTAGAGGAGATGGGACAACAGCTCGACACGGGAGTACCTAACCCGGTACTTTGGGACGAGATCTGTGTGGTGAACGACCTAATCCTGCGCTCTTCACGAGGCGCGGTTCAGGGCTGCGGCCGCGTGATGGGCTTGGCTGTGTCAGGTGAGAGAGCTTTGTGGCTTAACCTGTCAGGCTTGGGTGACACACAGAAAGCGGAAGTCATGGATGCTGCCTACGACCCCGCTAAAGGTCTGCTCGGTCCAGCTCTAGAAAAGATGAGAAACCAGCACTCTCAGGAAACAGGAGGACGAAGCGTTCAACCTCTGTTTGCCTCGTAAGCTGTTTCAGAACCCGCCCCCCTCAGCCAGCGCAACGGGGTTTTGCCGCAGCCGCGGCTGCGAGAGGGAGACCGATGAGCGCGAGGAGTGCGAGATTGGCTCTCGGCGGACGCCTCGCGAGAAAACGCTCAGTGTCCTCTGTACTTTTCTCTAAGGGACAAAGATGCACCCGTTGGGTGTGGATGCGTTAGCCCACCCATGGCCAAACGTTCTTCTCTACGCATTCCCTCCACTGAACTTGATTTCCCCCACCCTGGCCAGGGTCAGAGAACTCAGCTTGTCACTGATTCTGATAGCTCCACGTTGGGCGTCCAGACACTGGATCGCAGAAATAGTTCAGCTGCTGTCGGATCAGCCGTGGCCACTCCCTCCACGGAGGGCGGGGGGATTTATCATCCGCACCCGGACAGGATAGCTCTCTGGGCCTGGCCCGTGAGAGGTGGATCTTGAGTGTGGCAGGTTTACCCCAATCGGTTATACACACTATCCAGAGTGCTAGGGCCTCGTCTACTTGCACGCTTTATGACAATAAATGGCGAGTTTTTGAGGAGTGGTGTGGCCGTGGTCACATTGTCTCTTTCCAGTGTTCTGTGGGAGACATTTTGTGCTTTCTCCAGGATTTGCTGGATAAAGGGAAAGCTTTTTCTACTTTGAAGGTGTATCTGGCGGCTATTTCTGCGTGTCATGTCGGGTTTAGTAACGAACCTGCGGGTCGGCACCCTTTGATTAGTCGGTTTATGAAAGGTGCACGCCATAAGAGGCCGGTGTCTCGGCGGTTAGTGCCTCAGTGGGATCTGTCTTTGGTTTTGGAGGCCCTTTCTCATCACCCCTTCGAGCCGGTGGATGGCATAGGACTGAAATTTCTTTCTCTTAAGACGGCACTGCTTGTGGCTCTAGTGACTGCTAAGCGTGTGAGCGAGCTGCGAGCCCTGTCTGTCAGTCCATCCTGTTTACAGTTTGCCCCTGGGCTCACGAAAGTTTCCTTTCACCCTAACCCAGCGTTTGTACCTAAAGTGGTGGATTCTTCTTATAGATGTCCCGTTACGGAAGTTTCTGTTCAGGAAATTTGTGCGGCGGCTGGTTGGGCTACGCCACACACCTTTGTGCGGTTTTATAGACTAGATGTGTCCGAGTCGTCCTTGGCACATGCGGTGCTGGGAGCCAGACGTCCTGTGCCCATGTGATTGGGTGTAGCGGGAACATGTGCAATCCGGGAGTGGTCTATATCTCCCATAGTGAAACACCGAGCAAAGTTAGAAAAAGAACGATGGGTTACTTACCAGCACTTCCCTCCTTGCACAGGGACGGGAAGAAATCTCGCTGCAATGATGTTAGAAGGGGTCAACCTGAGGGATAAAGGTGGGGCGGAGCCTGATCTCAGGTCGACCTGTCTGTCAAGGCAGACGTGGTGTCATAAGAGCTTCCGTATTTGGTCACGCCCAAAGCGATTCCCATAGTGAAACACCTCACTCTGTTATCAAAGAACCCGGGATTACGTTAAGTAACCCATCGTTACCAAACTTTTGGCAGACAACTTAAAGCAGCAGTATGTCATTTATATTTATATATATCATTTTTTTATTTTTTTTTTATTATTTATTTTTATGCCACTTTTCTTTAGCATCTGTGCAAGAATTTTAAGTCTGGAAACACCTTTAATATCTTTACATTTGTTTGCCCAACGTGTGATAATTTCTGAACCACTCTAAAAGAGACAGACATTTTTTTTCCCATGTGAAGACACGACGTCGGTGCTGCCATGCCGTACCTGGTTTTTAAAGTACTGCCTGGCGTAGCTTTTCACTTGGAGAACAGTCCTGGTGCCGATCAGCTTTGCGATTTTAGTCCACCTCCGCCCAAACTGAGCCTAGTTGAGTACACGTTAATAAAACTCGCATGGTTCACGGTATTCCTTGTTAGCTGTTGCATGCTTGTTATATCATTTAAAAAAAGAAAAAAAAGAAAAAGAAAAACAAGAACATACTAGTCCTTTCTCAAAGAGATCTTTCTCCTCTTGGGCCCAACGAGTCGGTGCTCCAGAGCTCTTCACCGGTGACCTGAACAGAATTACAGAGAACAGAGTTTCTCAAAACAAGACTCGATCATTAAGCTCTTCTTATTTTACATTTCTTCAGCAATACTACTGAGATCATCCAAACGCTAATATGTTTATCAACCCAAAATTTAAGAAGAATACACCCTATATCCACTCTATTCTTTACTCACTTTTTTACTTTAGGCTTTTCGTCAGTCCACGCCACTTTCGGGACGTTCTTCCCAGCAAAGTAATACGTAAGCACAGTTTAGGATGTTTATGCTTTCTGGATAAAACAGGCAAATCAAAGTGAATTGAAAAAGGAAACCCCAGGTCTCTTTAAATAAGGATATTGTTCTTCCAGCAGCATGCTCTCAATGATCTCTCTGTTCTCATCACTGATCGAGTTGTCCAATGTCCAGGGCTGAGCAAAGAAAAACAAATAAGACAAACGTGAGAAATCCGAAAGTTCGCGATATTATAATTGAAAGGTATCGACGTGTTTAGCTTAATGAAACCTAATCTTTCTTTCTTACCAGTACAGATGGGTCAGTCCTCCATGCTGACTGCAAGTACTGATCCTGGAGCATCACTGTTCTCGTCAGATCACTGGGGGAAAATAAAATCAAGTAGGTGAAATCTTTTACATAGTATCACCATTTTTCAAAAAGCAAAGAATATTATTTCCATGAAGATAACGGAACCATCGATACATAATCATTTGCCCTTTCACCTCTATATGCATTTATTACAAAATACTGACGTAAAAATATTGACGTATAAAACAATATCTTAGTTCTATCTAATAGTTCTATTATGATCCCCCATGCCTACTTTAATCAAAGGTGCAGGCTATTTGTTGGTACCTCAAATAATAAAGACTACAGCAGGGGGCAAAGCTTAGTCGTACAAAACCCCAATTATGGAACAGTTGAGGAATTAGTGTTCGGGACTCCAACAGTATCAGAGTTCAAGGCTGAAAACACATTTCTTTTCAAACCTTTTGTCAGTAGGTTTTTCTGAACAAATCTCGGGGGGGGGGGGGGGGGGGGGGGG
>JAAIIK010000025.1:3976434-4005079 GCA_014706435.1 Silurus glanis
TGCCCGCACGGCCTATATATATATATATATATAGTGAAAAATGTGCAGACACTGTGGAATAAGTACAAAAAAATTAATAGAAATAAAGGCTAAAATGTGCAGAAGCTGAATCCTTGCTCCTAGACCTCTAAATAATTCTCCTTTATTTATTCATTTATTTTCTGGTTCTAGAAACTATTCAATCATAAGCAGTACTTCACACATGGTTTCTCCATTTCGCCTCGATTTTGTTAAAATTAAATAAAGAAGTTGTATTTACGTAATCCTGTGGATTTTTATGATGTCACCATACAATTCAAAGAGGGTATAATCCCTGTTAGCATGAAAGAAAACATGGATATTTCACAAGAGCTTGTTTTAAGCGAAACCTTTAATCATGTCGAATGGCTCAGCTGCCTTTTTTTTAAATAAGGGAATAATAAAAAGACTGCTGTTTTTGCATATTTCTGTATTTTCATATTTCTGAGTTATGAAACTATGAAGCTCCTACACAAAATATACTATACAGGCAGGCCTACATCTGCTTTTTGAATATTTATTCTTTACGGCTTTCATACCTCTGCTAGATACTGACCCCAGCCTATCTGAAGTCTACATTTCTCCTCATTTTTATGTCTGAACATCTGAAGCTCTTGACTTATACATACAGCACATGCACGCTTTTACACACTGTGCTGTTGCCACATGATTGGAAAAGAGCATTTAATGTAAATGTACAGATATTCCTCTTAAAGTGAGCAGTGAATATATAAATGCATGTGTTTTTCATTAACAACTTCATAAATCCGGCATAATGAAGCCCCACGATGATACAAAAAAAACATGGCAAGACTCACCGAACCAAATCCATGCCGAGCAACGCATCCTCCGGATTTACAGGTTCACGAGTCCACACGGCCTCGTTCCCTATACACACGCCATGCTCGTTGGCTCCCATCTCAGCCCCCCACAACCAGGCAGGTCTGCTCAGCACCACCGCATGTGTGCGCTTCACTTGCGGAATCGAGATGTACGTGCACTGGAGGGGAAATGAAGAGACGATCAGCTGTAGCTCAGATCAGATTTGCACAAACTGTATGTAGTATGTTATAGTGTTATATAATACCGCCGAGAAATTGTTAACATTGGGTTCATGTATAGTATGCTGCAATTTCCCAGCAATCCCAACATGAGTATTTTGTCAGTGCTTAGTGATCTCCTCACAGTGTGCTCAGATACAATTTGAAACGAAGAGAAAGTAACCTTTAGATGTCTGAGGAAAAAACGCCAAAATAAATCATGTTGCATGCAAAGTGGAAAAAGGATCCACTTACCTCCACTGTGGCCCCGGGGCCATTGGATGTAGCCGGGTAATAAACCAGTTCCTGGACCTCGTCCCTTGGTCGATCCGAATTTTTACCAAATATCACGTGGTCGTATTTAGAACCGGGTGGCAGGGATACAAAGCAGTCACATGACCTGGGCGGTTCAGCCATCCTGAAATGAATCATCAGTAAACAAACATAATTCCACAAATCCACACCACCTTCTCACAAACAATACACTCGATCATATGAAAATAAAATGATTTTCATAAAAGTGCATAGATGAGGGTGTTATTTATTCATAGTTCAAAAGATTACTTATGATGTTACACATTAATGTTGTGGAACGTCTGCAAAAAATGCTTTACAGTTCTGGAAAACAAACAGAAAAGTGTCCTTTTTCACTGTACTGAAAACTATATTATGTACTGTGTATACAATATATACAAAGTGCTCACTTGAGACTTCTTCCATACGAGATACATAAACCTCTCCTAATGATTCTACTGAAGCTTTTCAGCTCTTAACATATTCAACTCTCTATCTCTATCTGTCGCTTTCTCCTTTCTGATTGGCTGCGGCTCCTGCCAGTCACAACGTAGCCAGACAAATTTCAGGATGGTCATAATAATATTTGGCATATATGAGCTGACATATGACATACTATACTATAGAAGTTTGTGGACACATAACCATAAGAGTTGTATGTACTTTTTAAAGATCTCATTCCACATGTATTCCCCATGTGAGATTACAATAACAAAAAACTGTTCCAGGTTTCTTTCTGCTAGTTCAAGTGAAAGGAAAATTGAATGCTACTGTATCTGCAGATGTCCTACACAATTATGTGCCTCTAATTGTATGATAACGGTTTGGGGAAGAAGCACATATGGCTTTAAATGTCAGGTGTCCCAATATTTTTGTTTATTTCATACAGAGTATGGCAAATGTTCCACCAAATTAGACCTGACACACCGCTGACCCGACATTTACGAGTGTTGCAAGTGGCATTTAAACTGAGATTTAGTACGATGACATAAAGCAACATAATTTCTGAGTACAATCTGATGACTCAGGGTATTATAGTAAAACGGTATGTGTTTGGTAACACTCTCTAAGCACTTTCACCTCTTACATAGACACCAATGACTGACTAATTCAAAATCAGAGTCCACACTTAAACACTACAATCTTCCCAGCAAAGTGGGCCTCATCATATCAACAAACAGGAAACTAAATTTGAAAATCCAGCAAGCACATGGATGTGACATGTGGTTCACAAAACCTTTGTCCTTGTAATGCAGAGTTGACTAGTGATGACCTCTGTCATGCCATATATGAGAAAGGGGTGGGTGGGGGGGGAGGACATTGACAAAAATCTTCATTTCCAAGTTAATATAATGTTTTTTGGTTTTATTTTAAAGTTGCAAAAAATTTAAGTCAAATTACATTAAATGTAGAGAATCTAAGCCAAGCTGCCACTCTTGGGCCCTTGAGCAAGGCCTCTAACCTTCTGTGCTCCAGGGACACTATAATCACAGCTGACCCAGTGCTCTGTCCCAGTTTCCTACATCTCTGAGATATGCGATCCTTTCTTCCTTTTTTTAAACGAATTGGACTTTTTTAATTATTGCGTACAGTCTTTGGCTTTCTCAATATATGGCGACTGGAACGTTTCCTTGAATGCAACGTTGACTTCCACCCCATGGCCCTCGATCGTTATTTGGCCCTTTGTAGGAAAACGTTTGTGCACCACAAAAAATCACTTGTATGGGTTGAGTGTTAAATAAAACTGTAACTGGTCAAACACGCAGCAAGCCACCAATCAGGGTTGAGCACGCTCTGTCTTTTGAACTTGTTTTGATTGGCGCTTGGTGGTGCACTATATTTCCAAAAGTAATGGGACACCTGACCTTTCCTGCTATATGTGGTTCTTTTCCAAACTGTTACCACAAAGCTGAAGACACTCAATTCTATAGGACGTCTTTAAATGCGCTGAAATAAAATGTTGCTTTCACTTGAACTTGGAAACCCGAAACCTGTTCCAGCATGGCAATGCCCCTGTGCAGCTCCTTGAAGATCTGGTTTACATGCTTTGGAGAGGAAGATCTTGAGTGTCCTGCTATACAGCTCTGATCTCATCCCTACTGAACACCTCTGGGATGAATTGGAACGCTGACCGCACCCCAGGTCTTTTCACCTACATCAGTACCTGGCCTTTCATAATACCCTTGTGTCTGATAAACACAAATATCCCTAAACACACTCCAACATCTAGTGGAACATCTTCCCAGTAGAGTGGAGGGAATTATAAGAGAAAAATGGGACTAAATGCAGAATGCAATGCTCAAAAAAATCACCAGGTGACCCAATACTTTTGGAAATATAGTGTATCTATTTAGCACCAACATACAGTTCCTCAGCATACACAACATTTTGAGAGAAATAATGATGGGAGAAGCTCCTGAGTCGAAAAGAAGGTTTTGGGCTCATGATAATTGTAATAAATATCAGTCTTTTCACATGAACCGAGTTGATTAAGAGTAACAAAAACGATAATAGGAACATTATAGCCACAATAAATCATACGCACTTTGGAAACTTACATACTTTAGTACTTTGACTCAAGTGGAAGTTTAAACGGAGCACTTTTACTACATACTACTGGGCTCACATTTTATCTCTACTTGAAACTACATGGCTTGTGTACTTTGTTCACCACTTCTAAGATTATATAGATATACACCATTTCACGAAAACTAAAACCAGGGCAAAACTCACACACTTCAAATTCACGTTTCAAGCATTTCATCAACTATTAAAATTGCTTGGAACCAAGATCTTGGTTTAAGGATTGATATGGATTTTCCTTAAGGGTTTTTAATACAACAGCAATACAACTGCAAAGTCATTCTGTAGTCTGGTAGTGTTTATTGTACTCAGGTGTAACATGAATTTAGATACTATTCGTGTTAAAGTAGGAAATGAGAAGGTTGTTGGTGTATATATAAGGGCTGTATTTGTTATTAAACAGGATATTAAGAGGACATGGATGTGTCCAAGGCTGAGGGAGATTACACACCAGGGTTACTGAGGCTTATCGACCGACCTCAAGCTGCAGCACAGATTATATAATAAAAAAAAAAACCTGTTTAAAACACTGAAAATGCACCAGGAGATGTTGAACTTGTAGTTAGACATGATATTGGTCATATATCCGGCCTGGTTTTCTGAAGATACTTCATCCAACAGCGACAGTGAATAAGAACCAGGCGCCCCGCGTTGCTCTCCCACTTCCCCCGCTGCGTTACCGCGTCGCAGCTCATACATCTTAACTGAATGCAATTTCTTTTACCTTGCAGATGATCCAGATCCAGCAGCAATCAAGCAACCAGACAGAAGAAGAAGAAGCAGAAAGATTCAGGGATTTGTCTGACAACCTGCTCCTGTAATGGTGTCAAAATAAAAGCCAGCTCTCAGCAAACAGGAACAGCTTTCAGTGTGAGGAGGAACTCATGCCAGGGGTCTGCTGTAATGACCAACAGACTACCAAAAAGTTCATTCTTTATCAACAATAACCAGATGATATCTCAGTGGTTAAGGTTCTGGGTTCCTGAGCAGAAGGTTGAAGTCTCATTGCCAAACTGCACAAGGTGGGCCCCTGAGCAAGGCCCTTAACCCTCTCCTCTAGAGATGGTTAAGATTCACCGATTTGCATCGGATACAGGTTGCCAATTGTATCCCATCGATGCTTTGTTTTGAACATGTTTGCAGACGATTTATTTATGTATTCGCTAGCATTCGCTTTGCTTTTATTACTTAAAAAGTCGCCAATTATTTGTGGCCAATCTTTGATATGTAGATTGATTTCTCCTCGCTTAACTGTATCCCGAGGGCGTTCTCTAAGCATCACCGCTGCCGCGTGAATACGACGTATCACGAGGCGTGTCCCGAGAGTCACATAATACAGATTTACATGGCAGAGGTAGAGCTGCATCTTCCCAGAGACAGAACAGGAACAGAACGTCTGGTTTTATGTAATCTTTTTTTCTTTTCTGCACTACAAAGGCCTGTTTGTGAAAAGGTAATGCGTTAGAAGTCGGCTACTTAAGTCAGTTTGCTGTCTGTTTGAACCAAAGAAATAAAAGCGAATTATTTGTACCACACTGAAATCGTGTCGAATCAAATCAAAACTGTATCACATCACATCTGCTGCTTTATAGGTATACTCGGCTTTGCATCGATATGCGAATCGCATTCACCTCCGTCATGGAGATGCACATCCCTACTCTCTGCTGCTGACTCCAGATCCCAGGCTCTGAAAAAGCTGGGGTAAAGACTCTTACTTTGTTAATTGGCCAAGATTATTATTTATTAATATTATCCAATCGATAGAATATTATATTTGTAACTGTTGATTGTTACAACCAATGATATGGAGCATCAGAGGCAAGTATAAACTCTCTATGTTAATCATCAAAAAGATTGGTAAATCGTGATCCTTCCTGATCTTCGTGAAGATTTTTCTGTGAGTAAAAACGTCCAAAATTCCTTACATACATGTTTTTAATAAACCTCTGCTTTACATGTTCACTACACGTTGCATTTGCTTTATCACTAAGATGTTGAAGTTACAGATAAGGAATTTGAATGACATGCTGAGCATTAACAGCATTAACTTCTTCAGCTATTTGAGCTACAGGAGCTCGTCTGTTGGATCGGACCACACTGTTCCTTCCTTGGACCACTTTTGATAAATACTGAGCACTGCAGATTGGGAAAACCCCGTAAGAGCTGATAATTTGTCTAGCCTTCACAATTTGTCCCTCGTCAAACTCGCTCAAATCCTTACCTATTTTAACCATCTCGAGGCATCCTGAGGTTGCTCCAGCCCCAGTCATGTTCTACCTCATGAAGATTGTGGACCTTTAAAGAAGTAGATACTGACTCCGCAAACATCCCGAACCATCTAGAGACGTATCAGTGCCAATTGGATCCCACTTCATGTGGAGTTTTGACATTGGACCTCCTTGAGTGTTTAAAGGCTCTGGCATGGAGAAGCTGGTGTTGGATCTGTGATGATCACAAATATTGAGCTCTTATGAGTTGCTCAGTAGCTCCTAGTTTTATAACCACAAATGACTGTAAAAGACTGTAGATAGAACATGACTCATAATCTTACGTTCCAGTGTTTATTGTTTAAAGACTATAATCACAGTCTTGATGTCACCCAAATGAGGATGGGTTTCCCTTTTGAGTCTGGTTCCTCTCAAGGTTTCTTCCTCATGACATCTAAGGGAGTTTTTTTCTTGCCACAGGCTGTTCATCAGGGATAAATACACACCATTCACCTTAACTCTTAAAATTCTGTAAAGCTGCTTTGAGACAATGTCTGTTGTAAAAAGCGCTATAGAAATAAACTTGACCCATTTTTCCTGCTTAGAACACGTCAGCATTGAGGACCAAATGTTTACTTGCTGTCTAATAAATCCCCTACAATAACAGGTGCCATGTTGAAGAGATGTATTCACTTCACCGGTCATAATTTTATGCCTGATCGGTGTGTCACACACTCTTGCTACTTTTATGGATATTTTTTGACAGTGGAACCAAGCACCATCAGCAGTGCTGCCCTGTACCGGGCACAAATAGACCATTGAAACAAAGTCTGGCTTTGTCCATGACTCGATACTTCTTCAGAGCAGAATATGTTGACTCAGCCACCGTGAACAAGTTCACCCCTCTCACTCGGTGCATACTGGACGGCTTGTACAGGTCTTCAATTCCATTGATGGGACAGCAGGCTGACACGCTGCATCTCTGTGTTATCCAAGGCGGAGTCATTCTGTACCCAGTGAACACAGCAGGCAGTGCTTCATATTCATACTCGTGTCGATCATTACCCATTATTCTGAACTCCAAAAAAAAAATAAAAAAAATAAGCAGACCTGCCATAATGAAAGGAAAAGTGTCTTTATTTAGAAATTCACAGTTTCTATTGGCACTACATCACTGTAGTTACATTTACACCTGTTTCCAAAAAAAAGAATAATAATAAAATACTGTGCATCTCATCCTCAGATTATCTGGTGTAAAAATTTTGCCCTCTCCTACTGGCCAATGACACAAATACACAAGCCCATGGCCACTAGAGGACTCCAGGGGAAAAAAAAAAAAAGCACAGGGAGAAGGAGCACTTTAAACATAAGACATGAGAAGTTCTCCAAAGTGCTGAAAGAGTGAGCGCCTGAGACACAGAGCTCTGGTTTGAATCATCTTCCACACTTTAAAACACCCATACGCACTGGGAACCAATCGGGAACCAATACATTCGAAACAAGAGAAAAAAAAGAGAACATTAACCAAGAAAGAAAAAAAAAAAAAAAAAAAAAAAAAAGAGTTCACATTCGTTAGAAAGCACAGATCAGGAGACGAGGGGACATGGACGAGTGTGTGGGGAGAAAAAAGGAACCGAACTACACATCTAGAGTGGTCCAGTGAACCAGTCAAACAGGGACAGACACATACAGACAAACATAAATAAAGACAAAGCAACCCAGTAAAAGACTGCAAATCAAGAAGGAGCTTCATGTACAATGGAAAATAGAGGAATGAGAAAGATACGAGTGTTTTCACACATAGAATTCAGATTCCGAAATCAGCAGGAAGAGCAGCCCCCCCAACCCTGATCCCACCCAATCCAAACACAAAGGATTCTTAAAACGACTACCAGCACAATAAAGAACTCATCCGAACAGATCCTTTGACAAACACGAGCTGGGAAAAACACCAAATAATAAAACTCCGCTCTGAAAGAGCCGGGTGGACATTTTTGACCCAACGTCTGGTTCATCGCATTAGAAAACACGAAGCGTTAGTGATGGTGAAATTTGTCGAACACGACATGGAAGTAGTGGGTGGCATTTTGCCTGGCGCTCAGACTCCAGATTTTTCTCAACATGAAATGGAAGGCAGAAACGGAGCGTACCATTCGCATGGTTCACACTTAGGTGTGTGTGAGTGTGTATATACACACACACACACAAGAACCATTTTCAGTAAATATTCAGCCCAACCTCCTCCTTTTAATTCTAAAGACTAAAAGGATGATGTGTTTCTCCATGACCTCGAGTTCAAACATCCCAAGTAAACAACTACACTGTAATAAATAAATATATAAATAAGGAGTGGGGCTCGGGACGAACAATTTATATTGATGCATGCGGTTTTTTTGTACCTGTAACAGATCTGTGCATTGTGGGGAAAAAAACACTAAAAGAGAGAGGTGTGTGTGGGGGGGGGGAAGACGACGACAACCTGGAGTCTGGATGCAGGAAAAGGCCTGAATAAATATATTTTTTTAGATACGCTATATGGAGAAAAGTATTGGGACACCTGACCTTTCCTGCTATATGTGGTTCTTCTCCAAACTGTTAACACAAAGCTAAAGGCACTCAATTCTATAGAACGTCTTTAGATGCGCTATAATAAATATTTTGCGTTCACTTGAACTTGGAAACCCAAAACCTGTTCCAGCATGGCAATGCCCCTGTGCACAAAGTGAGTTAGAAGATCTGCTTTACATGCTTTGTAGAGGAAGATCTTGAGCGGCCTGCTATACAGCTCCGATCTCAATCCTACTGAACACCTTTGGGATGTATTTAAACACTGACTGCACCCCAGGTCTCTTCACCTACATCAGTACCTGCCTTTGATAACACCCTCGTGTCTGATAAACACAAATGTTCGGAAGCCCACTCCAAAAATCGAGTGGAGGGAATTTTAGGCACGAATCGTGGAATGCGATGCTCAAAAACCAACAATCTTATGAACAGGTGTCCGCAAACTTTTGGCTATATAGTGTATGCACGGGTATATATATATATATATTTTTTGTATTTTTTTTGCAGACTTCAGGCCCTGCCTGAAATACTTCATGAACACTTCAAAACACAGAAAGCGAGAGAAAATGGGGGGGGGGGGGGGGGGAACAAAAAAAACAAAAAAGAGACTAAATGAATAAAGGAAAAGTCTGGATCTGTTCTTCATTCAGTTCTGCTCACTTGAATGATGGAGGTTAAAGTGCTACAGAGGCCTACGCTTTCGACATACATTCACGCACACGTACGTACGCATCCTGGTCCCACTACACAATGACTGGACAAGACTAGAGTTCTACATACACCTATACCCCCCCAAAAAAAATAATAAAAGGAGCCTATGTGAGGGAGTGTGCAAGTAAACCTGGTTCCCAACAACAGAACAGGAGGAAAGAGTGAAGCTGCAACACTGACTGTAATAAAGATCAGGGTATGAGAGGAAGAGAGCGAGCAGAGAACTGTAGTAGTGTGACCTCTTGACCTTTCATTGCTGTCCTGCTGGTCCACACACACACACACACACACACACACACACACACACACACACAAACAGTAGACTAAATCATACTGACATATGTTTTTTAGAAATAAAATAGAATTTCTCTCCAAAAATGAAAGAAAATGAAATAAGGACCCTTCACCTTGATCTGTGGTCTGATCTTTAGTTTGTTAACGGACAAATAAAGGCACGTAAAAGAGGATCGAGAAACCAAGGTAACTGCCCAAGAGTCTATATTTCTCTCTGTGCTTGAGCAAACGTAGCAGAGCCTGAACACTAAACAGTGTTAAAAGGAAGGAAGAGAAAGAGTGAGAAAGAGTGAAAAAAACAAACAAACAACAAAAAAAAAAAACAAACAACAACTGTGTTTGTCTTTCTTCCTCCGAGGTTGAACACTGTTTCAGTCTATAAAGCTGTGTGTAATATAGTGCTGAAAAGGAAAAAAAAAAGTTCTCAGACATGACCGGTGACGGCCGTGACTCCGAAAGTCCCCATTCCGAGTTCCTGTTTTCCCTTCATCAGCTGCTGGAGCGTGGGCATGACGCACGTTGCCACGGGAATAGGCGTGTGCAGTAACCCCGCCCCATAGCGCGCGTGCGACTGCGTTTGCTGCTCGGCCACTTTAGAGCGTCGGCGCTTAAAAGACCTCTTCTCTGTCTTGCTCTTGGCCATCGGGAGCTGCTCGTGATTCAGACCCACACAGTGGCCGTTAACGGAGGGGATGCTGGAGCTGGACTCGTCCGACGCTGTCGACGAGGACGAGGAGGAAGATGATGATGAAGAGGAGCTGCCTTTGGGGCCGCTCTCGGCCACTCTTTCTCTGGACGAGCAGGTGGACGCGTCGCCCTCGCCTGGTGACGGCAGGAACTGAGGCGCGCTGACACTCTCGCCCTCAAGGCTGCAGTTACTCAGAAACGCTTTCTCTCCTTTCATCTTGCAGCGCTTTTTCTGCAAGAGGGAGGACGGAGAGAAAAGGTTTAGTTACGGGCAGACAGAAGATACAGAATTTAAAACAGTGAAGACAGACAACCCCAAAACTGTTGGCACCCTGCATACGAACGAGTCTGGCATTGGTACTACGTTCATAGTCGTAGCAACATGTTGGATGTGAACCTGAAGTTACTCGATATTCATTTTGTGGTTCGTATAACATCTATATTCAGTTCATCTTTTTTTTTTATTTCTTTTAGCACTTGTGTTTCTTTTTTTTTTTTTTTCTCGGCTTCACCAGAAACTGAAACAGAGCCTCCACTGGCAAACCGGTGCTCCTTCACGCATCTGCTGCCACAATTATATAAATTGCTAAAATTGTAAATTGCTCTGTTTGGCTAAGTTATGTACTGTTGTGTGTTAAAACTATTCACATTATCACCATTCTTTAAGACTCCTGGGTGGGCTAGGTCAAATCTCGACAAACTATTTTTGAAAGTTACGATGGGGTCATCGGAACGCACCGTAAGTCGGGGACTACCTGTAAATATTTTATAGCATATATAACTTATCGTTTTTTTCAATTCGTCGTTTCGCTATCGCTAAGAGACCAATTGCATTTTATTTCAAATCTTAACCTCTTGCTTTCGCCCTCATGGGTACAGCATCCGAGATGAGGTTTTATCTTGCCGGTGCTGTTTGAGTGAAAACTTGAGTTATTGAATAAAACCCAGCCATATACCCTTTCTTTTATTAAAAGAGTACCAGTAATTCAGGAGTTAATGTTTTAATGTACCATCTATATAAGAGAACGACACCAAACATGGTAAGAAAAACAAAAACAAGTAAAAAAAAACCAAAAAAAAAAACAGAAGTAATAAGAAATAGTAATAAGAACAAGATCTTGTGGGTCTTGTGAACACACTGTAAAAAAACAAACAAACTTCAGTCAGGAGAGATTTGGTTCAATTGGACCAGTATGAAAGGAACTGCTGGGGCTCTGTTCCAAAACTCTCACTTGGTCTTATACAGAAGGGTGCACTAAACAACACGCTCTCGGGGTCATGCAGAAATAACATTTGTTTGGTTAATTTGGTCACGTCTACAGACTGTTTGGTTCAGTTTGCATAAATAATTTCAGATGTTTTAGTCCTCATTTTTCCCTACATTGGACCAGATGTTTCTGAATGTTTCATTACAGATGAGTTTCTTTTTTTTCCCCCCCCCTGTATTTTATCTCTTAGGGCAGCGGTCCCCAACCTTTTTTTTTGCGCCACGGACCGGATTAATGTCAGATTATATTTTCATGGACCGGACTTTAAGGTGTGGCGGATAAATACAACAAATTAAAATGATACGATCGGCATATCTAAACAATGGTCTCTTTTTTTTGTTGTGTTCAGGGAAGCGCTTCCGCTCCGTGAAAGCGAACACAGAGAGAATGAGGAGGAGCTTCTTCCCGCAGGCCATTCGGAGTTTAAACCAGGAAACACCCAGGATCAAAAACTGGTCCTCTCTCTCTCCATCTTCACACTATTTCTGCACAATTTCTTTGCACTATGACACTTTAATCTGTGGACTTGCCCAGCACAGTGCACTTTATACCACACCACACTGCACATGGTCAAGGTCAATCACCTTAAATTTTACTGTTTTAATGTCATATGCATCCTTGTATATATACATTTCATAAATATCTTTATATATTTTATACTTTTTATTTATCTACCTTCTTTTTTTCTTGGATTCTATTCCCTCATGCCGGACCGTCGTATAAAAGCATTTCCCTGCATGTCGTACTCTGTATGTATGTGCATGTGACAATAAATTTTGATTTGATTTGATAAAAACTGGTATTTTCTAAATATAATAATAAACGTGAATCCACTGTGTTGTTTTAAGGTCATTTTGCTCGCTTGGGGGTTTGAATTTAGCGGTAATGTATTATGTGTTAGCGGCCGGAGCAGCCCCTTTAAGAAGGTAGAGGATGGAGGTAAGACATGTGACCGAGGCAAACATCATGACATGCATCAAGAGTGAGTCACAGACAGATGTGGCAGAGAGAATCCGGTAATTTTCCATAACAAAAAAGTTATGTATTCTTTCTGTGTGGCCCGATACCAATTGACCCACAGACCGGTGCCGGTCCGCGGCCCTGGTGGTTGGGGACCACTGAATTAGGGTGTTGAATTACAAGTTCAATGCCCTGGAGTGAGTGTTAATGTCGATCAAGTGAGCGATTTTGAAACTCGGCCCCTGGAGTGCGCAGCAGCCTACCACCGCAGGCAAAATGGACACTGTACCTTTTTCTCTGGAGAAAACCTTAGAGGTTCTACAATGTACAAGTCATCAGGACCTACTAAAGAGGGGAGAGAGGGGGGCAGGTTAAAGGAATGACATGGCAATTATGAACATGAACAAGCATGACTTTGCTTGCAAGTAGTACTCGATGCATAAAAGATCAAAATACACAACTCGATATGCGCTTGCATTTTGTATGGGGGGGAAAAAAAAGAAAAAAGAAAAAAATCGTCAACTATTGGATTTTACTTGTACACACGTGTCCACTATTACTACTTGCAAATGTCAAATGTGAGCCAGCTCCGAGCAACTTTGGAGACAAAAGACCAAAGATGCGTTCTCACCACAGACAGTGATATATGTGACCATCAAACTTTCACATGGCGTGTTTTATTTATTTTTTTATTTATTTTTTTTTAAGCTCACTGTTGTAATTGACTGTAAGGGGGCAGAAGCCATGCACAGCAAGTTGCAATTTTATTTGAACATGCTAAGCTAAGAAACAGACTAACATAAAACAGAGCTGCATATAGATCAATTATAATCGAAGGCTTTTTTTTTTTTTCCAGGCCAGCAGACACCTCGTATTTTGCAAATGAATGTGCTAGGTGTACATGACGTATATGGGCGGATGTGTTTGGAAAAGCCAAGATATAGAGGGGGGAAAAAAAAAAAAAGAACTAAGCAGGAGAACGTGTGTAAGAGAGTGCAAGAGAGCAAGAAAGAGCGAAAGAGAGACAGAAATAACCTTTAAATACAGAGAGAAAGAAAAGAACCCTGTGTTTGTGTTTTCAGAGAAAACTCTTACCATCTGAAGCTGGCAGCTGAAATGACTTGGACCGTATGAGAGGGCATGAAACTTTCCGCTTCAAACTCATGTCGTCGTAAGAGGAGAAACACCTGGAAATAAGAGTGAGAGATAAAAGAAAGGGCATTTCATTGGTTTGTGGTTAGAAAGTGGGTTACCAATTAGTCCTAAGCATAAAGTTGTTGGCAGGTGATTAAAGAATAATGACTGGGCCTTCCAAACAGGACTGTCAGGTATTGGCATGAAATACTTTATACAGTTTTTCTTGGATTTTGTATGCAGGTGTGGAGAATAGCATTTAATCCCAATCCAAACATTATCACCGTGCTGCAGTTTTAATAGTAGCTATTAATACTATTTCAGTATTAGTACTGCTAATATTTAAAGTCTAGGTGTGTACATAAAGCAGATCTAGAGATCTAGCAACCTATAAACAGATCAATAGACCAAGTGGTTTAAAACAAAACAAAAAAAAAAGTCAGAAAGATGATGTTCAGCAGATGAATGAACTCAATCCAATGTGTTCTACCAGTATAAAATTGTGCATAGAGGTCGATCAATAGTGGATTTTACAGATACAGATAGCTATGTTGGATCGTACATGCCGGTAACCGATTAATCAACTGATACTGGATTAAAAAATACAATAAAATAACGACATAAAACTTCATATAAAACAGTACTAAGCTTTATTACAAAATAAATAAATAATTAAAAACAAATCAAGAAATTGTGCTAAACTAAATAAATTTTAATGTTAATAAATATAATTATGTAATTAATAAATTAGAAATAATAAATATAATACGACGTTCACTGTGCAGCGTGCAGTCTCGCTTGTAAAAACAAACAGCACGTGGCACCAGTGAGTCATCTCTAGAGGACGCTCACAATCACAGTAGACCTTTTTTTTTTTTAGCCAATCCAGCAACGGACGCAACCTGGAAAAACTATCAATATGGATTTTTGCGAATTCGGCAATTAGCTATCGGTGCAGCCGATGAACCAGTTGAACTCTACTTGGGGGTTTAACTTTGTATCTGCCTAGTGTGTGGTTGGGAGGTGGGGGATGGCTGCAGCAGAGTTCCATACCTCTTGGGACTGGGGTAGTGATTGCTCACAGGGATTGCAGAGCTTCTGCTATTGGAGGAGCTGCTGCAGCAACACTGCATACACAACAGCAGGCCCAGAGCCAAACACAACATCAGAGACACCACCAAGTAACTCTGCCTGTCTGACACCTGCAACACAGTTATGATGTTTACACTAACAGATCCTGTTCAATAGAGAGTATGTACAGAAGAATGTGTAGAGATGTGTATGTGTATGTGTATACGAGCACCTCTCTCTGTAACTGGCCCACAATGACGGACAGGTTCAGCATGAGCTTGGTGACATTCTCCAGCTGGCTCTGCAACATCTGAATAGCTTCTGTCTGTTTCTGATCCTGCATGAACACAAAAACAACTTTAGCACCTAAAATCAACCTGCCCACACCTACGCGCTCAGGCAACATGCCTGGATGGCATTTTGAAAGATATACAAACATAAATACTTCTGACCTGTTCCTCTGCAATTCTGGAAGTGTTCTGAAGTTTAATGATGGTCTTGTTGAACGCCCGCTGCATCTCCTCCATTTGCTTACGATACCTGAGTGACAGGAAGACAGACCACAATGTGCTACATCAGTGTGCAAACTACACACTACTGGCTCTTCTTCCATAATACACAGTTTTTTTTTTAAATAACAGGAGATGTACAATTTAAAAGGTGAATTCGATATCATTTAAATATTCATAATTATTAAAGATAAAACTGAGTGGATTTCAACTTAATTAAGCATAACCATTAGAGGTCGACCGATTCATTAGTTTTTCAGATTACTGGGCATGGATAGTTGATTGCACTAACTATCAGCAAAAATCCATTTCGTTTTTCCGGGTTGCGTTATATAGTACAAGAGCGGCCTCTAGAGGCGAAACACTGATGCCACATGCTGTTTATTTGATGGCTGTTTTTTGTTGTTTTGGATGTAACTGTTTACGTATTTAGAGTGTGTCTTTTTTGTTTCAGTTTGAATGCAACCGATATACGGTAATATACCGATATACTGTAATCCCTAATATTGCCTAATTATTTGTTAGATTCACCCACCAACCATATGCATAAGTAAGCAAATGTTTGGCTTTCAATAGCAATGAAAACAACATGAAAAAATGTCATTATGATAATAATAATGCTCTTTTAATCGGCTATTTATCTCATAAGTAATGCTCATTTGTCTTTATGGTGCGTAACAAAATAAACAAATCAAGCATTAGGAGGCATAATAAATACAATTAAAATCATGATAAAATCTCCACAATAATTATTAAGTACTTGTCATTTTCTGTTACAGAACGACCCGGCATATGATTAAAGAAAGGATGATGTTTTCCACACAGGAAAAAAGTTTGGGGACCCATGGCTTAATGCAAATATAAGGAAGGAGCTATTGTGTATGTGTGTATCAGTAGGTTACCTCTGGCTGAGTTCCTCCAAGTATCTGCTGCTGAGCGACATGTTCATCTCTAAAGCTTTGATCCTATTGTTAAGCCTCATGAACACCGATTCCTTCTGGTTGGAGCCGTGCACGTGGTTGCCGTAGCTCGGCTCGCCCGAGTTCTGCAGCTCGGCGTAGAAGTCGGTGGCGGTGCGCTGTAGTGTGCTCTGCGCCTCCTCCAAGGGCTCTTCCTGAGAAGCGAGGTGAGAAGGATCCTGCTGAACCTCCTCAATGCCTGCAGAAGGCTCTGGGCCAGGGCCAGGCCCGGGCAGTTCTGTGGGAGGTGGGATTTCTGTAGGTCGTACGTGTGTGGGAACGGAATGAACGGACTGCTCTTTGCTGAGTGTGGGGAGCTCCGTCGTCTCGGGGACGAGAAGTGAAGTGGTGGGAGTGAGGATCATAGAAGTGGTGGAGGTGAAGGTGGAAGCGAGAGAGGTGCTGGCAAAGGTGTGGGTCTGCGTTTCAGGTATACGCTCTATGTATCGTGGTATCGGATCTTGGGGCTCATCTGTGGGCAGAGAGTCAGGAATGCCCTCGGTGGGCGTGGCTTTGGAGAGCGAAGCCTCAGAGAAGCTGTGATGGGGAAGGGAGGAGGTGTGGCTTGGCTCTAATAAAATTGGAGGATCAGTGATTGGATCCACAGTAACAGGGGGCGAGTCGATAGGCGCGATCTCTTCACTTTGGGTGGGCTCTACCTCCAAAGGCTTCTCATAGGGCAACAAGGGGGTGCGAGTTGGACTGGGGTCTGGGAGTTGCGCCGATGGTCGCGTGTGTGTCCTTGCGTGTGTGTGACGCTCTCTTTGTACCCGCTGAAGAGCCAGTGCTGCAGAACAGCGAAGATGGAGGTGCTCGTGGAAGCTGGCTAGACAAGACAACGTAGAAAACTGGCTGCAGTAAACGGCGCTCTCCCGGAGGCGTGCCTCCTCGCGCCGCCTCTCCTCATCGCGCTCTTCCTCTAGAAGGGTCACGGTGGGTGGCATTGGCTCTTCCTCTTCATCTTCAATGAGAATGACGATACGACTATCTTCAGGTGATGGAGTAGAGGGGGAATCTGGAATGGGTACTTCTGGATCCGGCTTCACCAGAGTGGAATCCAGCTCTGGAGTTTGGAGACTGGGAACGAAGAGAAAACGAGAAATTGTTCTGGAAACTGCACGCATAATAATAATAATGATAGTAATACTACTAATAATAAAAATAGCAAGTCCCGAGTTACATCCTGCAGAGAACGAAAAATTTACTACCCTCACTCAGGCACTACCTGTATTAATCCATATTAGAATGTCTTATAAAGAAAGTCGTATTTTAGACCAAAAATCTGGTTTCTCAATGCATATTGTTATTCAGAAATTTCAAACAAAAGCAGCATTCAGCAACAAAAAGAAACAAAAGCATATTCAGTGTATTGTGTGTGTATGTGAAGGCAAAAACATACATTTCTTGTGGCTGCGTGAGTGTTGGGGTTGGCGTGAGTGTAGATTCTGTGACTTCTGTGATGTTCTCATTGCCTGATGACATATTGCCTACAGAAAGACGAGGACCATCAAATACAGAAATAAAGAAAGGAATGCAGAAAAGCAATAACAGTGGGACAAAGAGTGGGAAAGGGAAAAACAACGGCCTGAGTCAGAGACTCGCCCACCACCTCTCCCCGGATGAGTGCGGACCCCCATCCTCCAACAACTCTCAGTCATGCACAAAGAAACTCATTGTTCATCAAGAAATGCAGCCTCCTCTGGCTGAAGCACATCCACACATGCAGAATTTACCTTTAACTCGAAGCACACGTACACACCGAGCTCCCAAAACAAAAAACAGCAGGAAAAAACTACTAGATCACAGATACTGAAAATCTACAATGAAAAGAAATACAATTCCCGCACAAATAATGAACATATTTTGCAACTTTCAAAATTATTTCAAACCATAGAGCAAATAAACTAGCTTGTTTACTGACGGTCAGCTAATGGTAATGAGTAATATGTACAAATCGCGCTTGGCCAGCTTTACAAAACTGCGTTCCCCCCGAGCGAACTTGTAAAGTAATGACTTTGAGCAGGTTTGTTTGTTCTGGATTTCCTTGGAATGAAGCTACTTGCTCAGGCACAGCGAAGCAACTTTGCATAAAAATAAATACATAAAAGAAAGAAAGGCTAATACTGTGCTCAGCTCTAGAAATGATGACATTAAATAGAATGGAATGAACTGACTACTAATTATTACACAGTCTAAATTCAGTTGAAGTTACTGTTATACATGTGAATTCTTTTTTTGAGAATATAATCTGGGCATGGCAGCTGTTTGAACTGCAAAAAGGCTCTCATGTGCAGGTTCCATTCATTTCGCTTTTGAACTTTTTTTTTTTGCACACTTTTCACTGACCATGACCTCTTGAGACTGAGCAAGAATGAGCATGCTCACTAGATCATACACCGATAGAAATCCCTAAAGTTTGTCAAATCTGATTAAAAGTATGTGAAAAAAATAAATAAATAAATAAAAAAGATGGATTTACACAAAAGTAATGGATGTACCTTCCATCTGAGCTCCATCCTCAAGCTCTGGCTTGGCCCCGAGCACATTCGCAGCAATGTTGTTGACCATTGTTAGGATTGCATCTGAGAGAAAAAAAAAAAAATAAATGTGTGAGAATTTACTGTTGACATGTACCGCTTGTGGTCTGTTTATGAACAACACAAACTGTACATTTATCAGTTTTGGGATTTTAAATAAAGTGACGGGGATAGAAATGAAAGGAGAATTTTTTTTTTTTAAAAGTGAAAGCAGTACAGATTTTGCCGCATTTTGTAACAGGGAACCCTAAAGAGATTGGAGCCCTATTCGGAAACAGAGCCCAGGATCCCGAATCAACATGTTCATAAAAAAAAAAAAAAAAAAAAAAAAGAAATGTATGCATGAACGCTGGTGTGAGATTTTTCTTTACGTCATTACAGAACAGACGGACACTGTGTGTGCAGTGTGAGGAGCGAATACAGAGCCACCAAAGTAAACAGGCTCAACTGGCTGCAGGGTTTAGAAAATAAACCATTACCCATGAAGCCTTATGGGGTGGGTGGGTGTATTTCAAACATAGCAGCTTGAGTGTGGGATTTTAGAGATTCTATGAATCATTTATTAAGTACATATGTAGTGCGTTTTGGATTTTTATTGTGACAGCCATCATGAATACACTCTAATCAGGATCGATACAGACGTCCTACGCTGTCCATCTGTGAGCAGTCGATTACTAAAAGCCAAAGAGGCCATGCGGTTCCCAGGAAGTGCTGATACGAAGTGCTTGCATACATACTTGTAGCAGAACCCAGGAGATTCTTCGATGCCTTGTCTTCAGATGGAAGGTATCCTGGAGGGTAATCTATGGAATGGAGGTCTGGAGTTCAGAGAACACCTACAGTACATTAGCTAATATTCACTCACAGCATCTCATTTCCTATAACCATGGAGCAAACAAGCACTTCTTTCTCCTCGATACAAAATGGAAATCGTACCATAATCCTCGTCCAAGTACTCAACCCTCTCAGAGGGATACTGCGAGTCAGCAATCTCATCATACTCCTCCACCATACTGGTACCAAACACCCTGACAAACCGGGGAAAAAAAAAAAAAAAAAACATGTTGGTACATTTAAAAGAATAATGCAGAAGGAGAGAACGGACAAGAAGGATGGAAATACATAGCATTTCTGAAAGATAAATAGAAATGGAAATGACAATGTTCAATACATTACAACATAAAGCTACAGACAGATTAACCGTACATGTCACCACCAGCAGGGGCTCCGATCTTAAATATCAGGGCTAAGACCACATACACCGATCAGGCATAACATTATAACATAACATTATGAGCGATGAAGTGAATAACACTGATTATCTCTTCATCATGGCATCTGTTAGTGTGATGTATTTATTAGGCAGCAAGTGAACATTTTGTCCTCAAAGTTGACGTGTCAGAAGCAGGAAAAATGGGCGAGCATAAGGATGTGAGGGAGTTTGACGAGGGACAAATTGTGACGTCTAGACGACTGGGTCAGAGCATCTCCATAACTGGAGCTCTGGTGGGGTTTCCTGGTCTGCAGTGGTCAGTGTTTATCAAAAGTGCTCCAAGAAAGAAACAGTGGTGAACCGGTGACAGGGTCACGGGCAGCCAAGGCTCGTTGATGCACATGGAGAGCGAAGCCTGGCTCGTGTGGTCCGATCCAACAGCTCAGATTGCTGAATAATTTCATGCTGTTAATGCTCAATGGGTCAGAACTGTTTTGGCAGCAAAAAGGGGGACCAAAACAATATTAGGCAGATGGTCATAATGTTATGCC
Organism: Silurus glanis; assembly: GCA_014706435.1. Lineage (NCBI taxonomy): Eukaryota > Metazoa > Chordata > Actinopteri > Siluriformes > Siluridae > Silurus > Silurus glanis. Next base: position 3,997,036 of record JAAIIK010000025.1, read on the forward strand.
TAATCGGTTCCTAAAAGGTTGTGATAGAAACATTTAAATTTAATGTGTGCATCATTTATATTTTAGACTGAGAGATACCAGACCGACAAAAAGACGGTTGTTTAAATCTTACCTGATTAAACTGAGGGGGCAAAAATGCTCGGAACCGAAATGGGAAAGCAGCTCGACCTACACGGTGAAAAAAGAGAAATCAAACAAGGTGGTTAGAAAGCAAGACTCCACACCACACGTATGCATTTTTTTCTTCCTAATCGCAGCTGAAACCAGCCAGACTATTTGCAAAGCATTTTTAATGTGTTATTTATGACAATAATAAAAAAAATAAAATAAACAGATTTATGTAAGACAGAAGTGTACCAGTGCCATGCGTTAATCTACTCAGGCTTTGCCACCAAAGCTCCCATTATTGTGAAATCAAAACATCTAAGACAAGAGAATGCTAACCTTTATGTACTTGATGAACATCTGACGCAAGGCAGGAGAGGGGAAGAGAGAAACAGGAAATGAATCAGTAAGAGAGACTGGATTCAAGCCACAAGAAAGTTCTTTTGTATTGATATGAGGAGAGGTTTCATTCAAGAATATGAACAACTCTCGAAACAGAGCAATATATGTGCAGGAAAAATGAGAAAAGGCAAGAGAGATAAATAGCGAGAGAGACACAAGTAGCCTTGGGAATTTTGACACACACACACACACAAAAAAAACAAAAAAAAAAACTAAGCAGAACATGAAGGAACAGGCCAAACCTAAGCGTGTCTGTGGATTAAAAAGCGATCCACCTTTGTTTAACCGGTTCAAAACAAAAAAAACTAACAAAAAAAAAAAGTGTCTTACACATGAATCACACTGCGAGGTGACAAACTGTCGGAGAAATTGCGAATCATAAAACCGGTAGCTCAAACAGCTCCAAGCAAAACGGATGTAACATCCAATAAAACGCAGTACATACGAAGTTCTGCTTAATAAAGCAGCTTTTTATAAGTATCTACAGCTGAGGAATTTTATTTCCTTTGACTCTTTCCCTTCGTCTCCTTCTAGATCCCTCTTAGATTTCATAGATGTAAACCGGATGCTAAACAGATGATTATTTCTCTATAAAAGATATTTAATACAAGTAATTCTGCCACATTAGATGTACTTTCACTCGTCGTCATCTAATATCAGAGAGGACTTTGATCCCACGTGTTCCGATGCGCGCAGGAACCAGCTACATTACCGCGCATGTTCTGGACATGCCCAAAGTTATATCGTTTTTAGTGTTTTATCTTTGGTACCTTGTCAAATATACGCCAAATACCATTAAAACCATCCCCATTCATAGCACGGTTTGGTGTTGACTCAACTGGTGCGCGCCCGAACGACGCACAGGCCAATATGATTAGGCTGCAGCTTCCTTCTTGCTAGGAGAACAATTCTGATTATTTGGAAGGAGCTGTTACCACCAGTGGGTGCTCACTGGATTCAATTTAAAGTCTTGTGTTTTGTTCATCCGGAAAAGATTCGCGCTACCGTTCAGGAATTTTATGACGTCTGGCAAACAGTCTTGAGCCACTTGGTAAATATAGATGCATATCAAGTAGACTGAGTATCGAAGGAATAAGCAACTTTTACTCAACTACATTTAGGATTCAACATGTGTACTTTTTACTCCACTATAGTTCAATTGATAACGTCGTTGCACCTCTGCTGAAGACGTCATTACGGTTTAACATTCGGCAACCCGCATCTGCTGCCTGTGAGCAACTTTTTAGCACCGCTGGCCTTATTTTCAGTCCAAAAAAGAGCTCTAAGGAATTTCCAAAAATTTTCATTCTCACCGATATTACTTTTACTCAATTCATATAGGAATTTGAAGCTGTAATGGAGTAAGTTTTGCAGTAAGGTATCTATACTTTTACTCAAGAATGTTTTTTAGGTTCACACGTCTGACCGCAAGACACTGCCGCGTCCCAAATGACTTCTCTGTTCACGTGCTCGAACTGTTATTAATCTATTGGAATGCATTGGGCGTATCAAGTAAAATGGCACCGAACTCCTGATACACGACACCTGGAGCAGTGATGAGACCTGGGGGAACGGGAATGTAAACGGGATAGTGAAAGAACTGGTGCAAAACCCCTCCCCTTACCTTAACATATTTGGCATACAGCTGTTCATCCAATGGGAAGCTCTGAACTGTGCGCTCATCACGTGCATGAAAGGTGCCAAGCTTCACCCACTTGTTGGTCGGGTATCTGTGGAGTAGCGAAAGAGTTATTTAAATACGGTGTGCTTAATAAAAATAAAGCGTTCATAAGAGTCTCATAATACCCAATTCGAAAAAACACTTACTGTACAGCTCAATACGTGAAAAGAGCCGACAACAAAATGCCTCTGAAGGAGCTAAATGCTGATGACATCATACTTTAACCGTGTAACATGCAAACATGTGAACTGCTTCTGTACGCGAATGCTTTGTCCACAAACCAGCGTTCACTCTTTAGCGTTTACACTGTATAGTATAAAGCTATCCAAGCTGCTTGACTCATTATTATATATTGTCATAAACAAATAGATACAAGGACAAGGTGGTGTTGGTAGACGGTCAACTGCCAATCAAAAACCATTTATTAATGTGTTCGGAGAAACGACGTGACTTGTTTATACGTATATTTGTTTATTAAAACCGTAAGCCCTGGGAAAAGAGAGTTTGGATTTTTGGGAGGCATTTATAACATACCTGGCAACCCTATCGAACAAAAAAAACGCAGAAGAAGCAGAGAAAAGAGAACGACAGCGAGAAAATGTGTCGGTTTGTTTTGCACACAAAAAAACTAACAAAAAAATAAGGTGCGAAGAAGGAAGACGACGACTCCCTTAAAAGTGTTACCTTCGCTGTTTCCATGACCACAAGGAACCGAAGGACCCAACAGTCTCTCCTTGTATTGACTTTAGTGATCATTAAATATTTGGACCGATCGCTAACTGGAAAAAATGATGCAGTGCTCAGGAAGAGATTCGTTTGGAAATTGGCACTCGGCGCAGTGTGCAAACTTGAAGCGACACCTCGTTCTGACACGTCGCCGCTTCTTACGTCGAAAATGCTTTTCCGGTTAAAGTAAAGCAACAGTTTAAAAGCTATGCTCTGGTGTTAAGTCTGACTCGTACCTGGGGATTAGAGTCCCTTGGTGGAAGGGATTTTTTATTTTTTTTGCAGGTGTGAACACAACAATCACACTTCTGTGTCATTCGAAGCATCCTGTCTGAGAATAACCGAATAGTGAGCTCAAGCCACGTTTAAGAAGTGAACCACAACAGCATATAAACCATTATGGGATGTAGGCAGAACTCTATTATGTAAATTTCTCATTTCGCACTACAATCGTCTTGCTTTGTTGATTTCTACTCGTCCTTGCGTTTTTTTTTTAAATGTATGCAAAAAGAAATAATATTTAAGAGAGAGATAAAAAGAAAAAAATTGTGGTTTACCTGTCACTGATTGACACCAGGAAATCTTTTGGAGTGGAGGAGAAGAGTTCGAAATTCGCAATATCCAGCTGCTTCACCTGGATCGGCTCACAAAGCTCAATAACAAACCTGAAACCATGGAGAGTAAGGCAGAAAAGCCCCGTAAGTCTTTGTGTGATTAAAGAAAGACGTATATACACTTTCATCAACCAAATCTGCCACATAATGGCTTATACATTCATATCTTTAAATGCTGATATAAGCATGTTTTCATTAACATTGACAAATCTGTTCAAAGTTAATCAAGTCAGGTTGCCAGGTGTGAGCAGCTGTGGAGACACGTTTTACCGGTGCGACCAGCGTTTGATTTTTTTAAGGGAAGAACCGTAACGTGATATTTCACTGACCGCAGCTTTGAAAAGCAAGAGAGATGGAGAAGGATCTCAAATCCCGAATGTTTATATGATCACACACTTTTCTCATTCCCTTCTCCACCTCCGCCTCTCGATGTTTCGAACGACCAGAGTGACTCACCAGATCTTATTACTGCAGGGGTTGAGCATGTAAAGATCCATATTCTCCATTAGAATGGCAGAAGTGCTCTGGTGAAGAAAATAAAGAACACACGCATTTACACTGCGATCATTCCTTTCGCATTTTAAGATTACCTGCTTTTCAGAAAAAGATAAAAATAAATAAATAAATAAATAAATAAATAAATGGCTCCGCAGCTGTGCATTACCTTAGCCTCGTTGTTGGCTGCGAGAATTTTGGCCCCACACTCCACAGAGGCATAATTATTCTTAAAGTTCTTCGGAATCTTTTTTACTGTATGGGGGATGCCGTTGGATGACGTGTGCAGACCTAGAACGAGAATAATTCGATTTGAACGCATTTGATGCAAAAGTCACACAATAATCGCGCTTCAAAACTCGAGCGTGAAGAGATGTGTCGAATATCGGGTTGAATCAGAATCGGGTTTGTTGGACAAGGAATTTGGGTCCAGCTGTTGGTGACTCTCAAAAGTACCGACATATTATAGACAAGAAACCTGCAACATAACATGGAGCTTTTAAAATGGTTTATGCACGGCTGAGATCTAAAACGGAGACAGCTCGAAGATAATCTGTGGTGTCTGCAAGTGAGCCAGTTGTCTCGCATTAACCTGCAAGACAGCTTAATGAACGCATGTAAGATTTAGAACGTATTATCACTGCCTAATAACATACATTGGAAGCAGTGTGTGCAGAGTCCTCGCTTTACATTAGATCAAATAACAGCCTTGTTCTGTTTGTTTTCTATTCGGCTCTTATTTTAGTTATAATTCAAGCAACTGATTCCTAAAAACTGACAAGAGTTCAGCTTCAGGGCGTACACACCTCCCACCTTGTGAGATGCCATACCAGCGGTCGACAGAGTTCAGTTGTCTGAAAGGTGTTTCAAAGCCAGATTTGAGCTCTCGTGTCTCTCGTTTTAATGGGCGCTCGCTGCCACATGCATGCATACTGTAAAGTTTATGTAGTACTGTACTAGAATTGGCAAAAATTGCACTGCGCACCACGCTGCCCGAGCAGCCGTTTTATCTTAAAGTTGTAATCTTGCATACCGGTGTAGATTTATTAATTGATAGAGACTCGAAATGTAAATTAATGTACCATAATGAGTTAGGCCATGTCTCGACTTGCGATATTTTACGATGGGGAAACGCATGTCCACCGTAACGCAAAGACTCCTGAACATGTGCACACGGATGCTAAATAATAAAATGCCTTAAATCGTTTTATCCATCAACTAAATACTATAGAACGCTGCTGCACGAGATGTGTGAGTGAGTTAGAAATTCGCTCTTACTTTTCTTCTCCTCCACCTCCATTACTTTTTTCTTCCATTCATCAAAAGTGGGGATGTCCTCTTTGCCAGGGACAGGGGGATCGGTCCCTCCCTCAGGTTCAGTCACCTATCCACAACACAGGGCCATTTTCAAGCAAACTCTTACATGACGTTCACAAATAAAAGCGACACACGGTCACATAGGGACAGAGCTACGGAGGTCTACGGGTCCCATTTCTACTTGGGGAAACCTCCGATGTAAATTAGCGCCGAGGCTCGATGCCCCGCGGATGTGAGAGTGAAAGTACATAAGTGCGTTATTAAGGAGCACTCGCACTCACAAAATGGACTGGACTGAGGAAATGGATACCCTTTCCGGGTAGAGAAGAGCTGTGACGCATTTAGGAATTGATGAACACTTTAAAACTTTTTTTTTTTTTTTTTACTCAAATTCAGGTGGCTGTAAAACATCTATTCAGGGATGGACCACTGCTTCTGTGGTCCCTATTTAAACACCCCTTCAGCAATGATTTAAATGAGCACAAGGACTCGTTTATATTACGAATCGGACCTGTGCATTTACCACTTCCTGGTTCTCCGGGGCTTGTGAGTCATTGACTATGTTCTCTGGCTCAGTGAGGTCCGGCTCAGCCGAATCCAGAGGGGCAGTCGGGTCAGCAGTGGTCCCTGGATCCTGATTCTCCTCTGATTCCACCAACACACTGCAGAGAGACACAGATCCAGCAAGGAAGAAGGAGGGGGGAAAAAAATGGACAGCCATATTTATAAAGTGCATCTTGGAACTGAATTAAATCTCATTTAAAAAAGAAAGAAAAAAAAGGCATTTTTGTATTCATATTTTGAAAACCCTTTTTTTGACGAGAGGTCACGTTTCCAAAAAAAAAAAGGATCAGATGAAGGACGGTGTGCTTCCACGTGCTCTTGTTACCTTATCACCCAGTTGTAGTTGGGAAGCCTGCAGGTGCTCAGTACTCACCTGTTGAGTGTAGAGCCAGAAGCAAGGAGCTGGCTGGAGAGGGCCACAGAGCCCAGCTCACACTGACTGGCACTAGAGTTCTTTAGTGGGGAACCAGCACTGGCAACCTCTAGTGCACTAAGGGGGAAAAATCATATGCCATTTACCAAGGACGAAAAGATGGACAGAGAAAGAGAAAAAGGACGAAGACAATATAAAAGGGAGGAGGATCGACGAAGCGATTCTATCCAGGGTCCGAAAGGGCGACAAAACAAACAGGGAATTGACTTCCTGTGACGTGGGGACAGTTCATTTTGCTAAGGCCTATTAGACTTTCCTGACCACAAAGCCAGCAGAAGAATGCGGATCCTACAACGGCAAGATAGAGCGAGGCATTTCCAGTGCTGAGGTCCGTTCAAAAGACGTGAAAAAGCAGGCGAAAAGCTTCAGCCATTACAAATCCCAGGTGCGATAGCGACAGCGATGTGTGATACTGCTGATTCGGGCCGATTGATTAACAAAAACAAAAATTCTATAAATGCAGGACGTTTCCCATAGAGGTGATTTGAGGAACCTAATTGTGGGATCATGTTAGTACACAAATGATTCTGCATGAAATGTTATTCAAAGGTCAATCGCAACAATTAACGAACCAACTAAACTTTTCGCACCTGGAGGCGCTTTCCGATGAGGTGTCTGAGGTAGGTGCCGCCGGTTCCGGGGCGTTCCCGGAGTCGGCGCTGATGTCCGCATTAGTGTTCGAGTCTACGTGGAGATCGGATGATGGTTCAGCAGGAGGAGTAGGAGACGTTTCAGCAGCAGCAGCGACGGTGTGCTCCGGTGAGGGCGAGGCCTTGGAGGGCTCGGTTTCCACCGGATGGGTTGGAGGTGGTGGTAATGATGACTGAGATGATGAAGGTGGGGGCTGTGTTTGAGCAGGCTCTAGTTGGTCAGAGTTGTTATTGGGATGAACCTCTAAATGTGGTGTGTCTGGTACAGTGTGTGCCTCTTCCAGCACCTGCTCTACTATAGTCACAGCCTTGAAGGAACAAAAAAGCAGAACAGAAATTTTCAGGGGAAATTTCTAGAAGGGGAATGAAAAGAAAAAAAAAAAAAAAAAAACGTGTAAAAATAGTAACATTTCTTACCTCTTCAGGTTTGTCGGCTTCTGCTGTATCTTGTTTTAGCTGCTCCTCTAGTGCAGCCCTCTCGGTCTCCAATCCCATGTTGTAGGATGATTGTAACTTCCATTCCTCCTCAACCTGGTAGGATAAGTAACACCATGTCAAAGCTAAATATACCCCTCCCTGACTTCAACAATACATTTATAGAGCGGTGTAACAGAAACGCATTGCTTTTCTGCCAGCAGATTGTTGATGACGTCAGAGCCAGCTAGATTCCATTCATTAATATGAAATGTATTGGTTTCTCTTTTCACGTGGCTCAAATCGTAATTTGATTGATAAATATTACGGTAAAATGTTCTCGCGGATATTTAGAAATAGCAAATACGTTTAGCTGCTTTACCCCTGTACATTTTCCCCCTGTTTTTCTAACGTGCCCTTCCAATGAGTTCACTTTCATTCACTCATCCTTAGTAACTGCCTGGTCAAGGTCAGGATGATTTTAATTGGGCTAAAAGTGTTGGATAATTTAATGAACAGAATAAAGGTACAAGCAAAAATAAAAACTGGGGGGGGGGGGGGGGGGAGAGAGAGAGTCTAGAGGGTGGGGTTTTTTTTCCTCTTGTTTTTTTTTTCAGCAAAAAGTATGAGGGGGGGGAGAATT
>JAAIIK010000025.1:4005179-4025856 GCA_014706435.1 Silurus glanis
GGGGGGAATAGAGCATGCTAATAGAGCAGGTATTTTTTCACTAGCTTATTCTTTGATACGGTATAAGTTAGGGATGGTAAGATTCACCGATTCGCAGCATAATCGAAGTTAATCGATTTTAAAAAGTGTGCATCGGATACAAGTTTCGCTATGCATTGTTTTTTTTGTTTTTTTTTTTTAAACACATCTATTTCTATTTAACTATTAGTAGATGCGCTATACTTATTATTTAGAAAGTGCCCAATCGTTTGAGACCAATATTTGGTATGTAGATCGATTTCTCCTCGCTAAACTGTTTCTCTAATGCGTTCTCTCAGCGCCGCTGCTGCGACGTGAATACGGCGTGTCGCAACATTACGGAGACCGAGGCGTGTCCCGAGACTCACATAGAATACAGATCAACATGGCAGAGGTAGAGCTGCATCTTGGAGACAGAACAAGAAAAGACAGTTTTTTTCTTGTTTGCGTTAGAAGTCAGAAGGCACCATAAGTAAACCAATTATTTACTGTCTGTCTGAAAGCGACAACTATCTGCATAGCATATTTTTTCTGTTTAAGCGGATTGCATTGTGATGTATCGAATCGAAATCGTATCGCATCTCATCGCTAGCTGCTTCATATGCATATGTGTCGCAGCGTTGGCTATGCACAGAGAAAGAGAATCGTATCGGCCTCAGTTATGGAAATGTGCATCCCTAATATGGGTTATTCGGGAAAAACCATATCCTGTTTAAACCACACCCACTTCACAGCAAAAAGCATTGATGCACGGATTTCATTACACGTCTGCTTTACACTCTATTGCATTACACGTCTAATGTGTCCGAGGTCCGCCTTTTGCCTCTTTAATGCAATTTCGGCGCAATGGGGTTCGGTTTATGTCTTGTGTTTTTAGGTGTATTGCAGTCCGTTTGGACGTGTTTTATGGTCATGTTTGTTTTTACAGGAATGATATGTTGGGGTTTCTTCTCTGTTTAGCAGGAAAGCGTGTGAGCCTGCAGTGTTCAGTATGGCATTTTGTATCTAATGAAAGTTATGGAATTGGTCTTTGGTTCATAATTGGGTTGATTTTGATATCTGTGCACTGGTCCCATCGCCCCTTTTCTTCGGGATGAACGAGTTTATTATTGGTTGAGGTCTGATGGTGAAAGTTTACACTCTGTGATTCCTCATTTTGAGAGGGCAGAGGTGTTTCCAGCTGACAGTAAGGCTGCAGTAACTCAAGTAACCCTTTCTGGACAACTGTATTTGGAAGTGACGGCTCTCGGAAAGCAAAACAAACTGAAACCTGCTATGAAGCACTACAAAATCCTCATCATAGTGTTATTATATCTGCAAACATCTCTTCAAGGTATATACGTCAAAAGAGCTGGAACAACATAGGCCTTCGGTAAACTCCTTGAGTCGCAAGGCACAAAAGCATATCCTTTAAATCTAAGCAGGATCAATGATGCTTTGTTGGGCCGTGTTTGTTCAAGGAGGCGAGGAGTTTTGAAAAGCATACAAGCAAACAGCAGCCACGTAGTTGATCATACAAAACATGTCATATGACCACAGGCCACGAAGTGATGCTCCTTCTGGTTAGTAGATGTCAAGTGAGAGGGAAACTAGCTGGCGGGTGTGAAATGACTGAATGGGAATAAAATGGGGTTAAAGTGTTTTTTTTTTTTTTTAATCAATACGATAAAATGACAAAGAGTTGAACAAAAAATATGATCAAAGCCCCAGTAGACTTATGAAACGCCACCTAAACAAACTCTACCTATGGGAAGATGATGATTTTAAGGGGTGAAAACTAAAAAAAAAAGTTCTCTCATACTAGTGAGAAAAAGGGAATGAAGTCTCAACCGGAAATGGGAAAATAGCTGGCAATGGTGTCGGAAAACATGTTGACTCACTGTAACGTCTAAAATTGATTAGACTTGTTAAAGTTAGTCGTCTTGGTGTTTCCACATTTCAAATGAACATTTAAAAACAAGTAGAACCTCAACAGACTCCATATTCACAAACTGCTCCCAGATTGTGTCCTTTAAAGCATTTACCCTGATATTAAACACCACTTGATATTTGCACTTCATCTTTGCTGCACGTGTGAAAGTTGATTCACTGAAGCTTTTGTTCGCGGCGTGGTCAAAACTGTTACCTCGTCGTTAGTCCTCGTCTCCTGTGTCGCGTGCGCGCTACTGTCCTGTGTAGCGGGTTCTGGGCCTGAAGACGGCTGTTCTGTACATTGCACATGACGACTTGAAGACCTGTGACACACAGACACAAGAATAACCGGTTAAGCACCTTCGAAACCAAAGCTTCAAAAGGTTAGAGGCAGGAATTAATGTTTGTGTCGGGAAAAAAAAAAAAAAATCTGCTACAGGTCTTTACACGTGTTCTGCAACAAAGTCTACACCAAACACCTCCAGCACTCTATAATATTCACTGTACAAGTACTTTCAACTTCTTTAATGAGCCTTTCTCCTTTCTGAATACATACATATAAAAACATACATACATACACACACACACAAACATATATACACATACATTCATACATACATACGATAAAATCATTATATATATATATATATATATATATATATATATATATATATATATATATATATATATAAAAATAAATGAGAATTGAAGCTTAGAATAAACACACATTAAAAATAATTAATAATAAGATAAATAATATCTACAATTCAATAAGATATAATTGTCACAAAAATAGAAATTACAATGGAAAAATTTATTGAAATATGAACACAGAAACAGAAACATACAAAGCAACATTTATGTTCAGGAGAGCAGAAATTGTATGGGGTTTTTTTCTTTCTTTTTGAGTATTTAGTTCCAATCCAATTAAGCCAAACCAAAGGCACTTTGGCCATTGTTGGAGGGAAATAAATTATAATAGGTCCTGCCTTGTTTTTATTTGGATGGGTCTAATTTTGACTCTGTAGATCCCAGTGGTGGAGCTTCACAAAAGCACGAAAAAGGGTGGTGACCTTGTAGAAAACTTATTACTGTATTTTTCGGACTATAAGCCGCTACTTTTTTCCCACGTTTTGAACCCCGCGGCTTAAACAACGAAGCAGCTAATTTATGGATTTTTCCTGGGTTTTTCCCGGTTTCACAAACTTCAAGCCAAAAAACTGAGCGACATAACATTAGACCAATGAAATTTTCGAACGGAAACAAAAAAAAAAAAAAACGCACCTCACGGGAGAAAAAATTTCACCGGTGTTGATTTTTAAACGCACGACGATGACAAAAGATAAACTCCCCAGAGAAATACAGTGGTACCTTGACCTACGAGTTTAATTCGTTCCGTGGACGAGCTCGTATCTCAATTTGCTCGCACATCAAATCAGTTTTCCATATTGAAAATACTTAAAATGGCATTAATCCGTTCCAACCCTCAAAATGACACCCCGTTTTTATGTTTCATGTTATTACATTGGAAAATACATTTCTAAATAACAAATCTTGTATAAAATCATAATAGAAAGAGTATGTAAAGATATAATAAGGTTTTATTCAGTGTATTTTCCTTGGAGATGAGACGACTTGAGCTAACGAAAACGCCGGTGGGGTGTGTGTGTGTGTGTGTGTGTGTGTGTGTGTGTGTGGAGGGGGGGGTAGAGGCGATAAGCGGAGGCGGAGGGAAAACTCGTTTTTTACTATCACTCCTGTACACTACGTATCCCTAAACTTTAAAATTCCCATTCAATTTAAAACTTCTTTGCTTATCTTAATTTTCGTCACAATCTTCGCTTTCTGGCTTCGCTTCGCCATCTAGCAGCGGCGTCTCGAGCTCGTACCTCAATTTTTTGCTCTCTTTTTGCTCTCTCAAAAAAATCGACCGAGTGACCGCTCGTATCTCGGAAAACTCGTACATTAATGCACTCGTAGGTCAAGGTACCACTGTAGTTGTGAAAGGAAGGAGGAAGACAGTGAACAATGACTTACTTGGTCGGCTACTGTTTACGGGTTAGTCAAAAAAACTTAGAAATGAGCATCAGAAAATAAAAAAAGGACATAATCCTCGGTCTCCACACACGCAGTAATAGCGGAAGAATGCAGTGGCATGCTATTCCTAAAATACCGCTATGCTCCTAATAGAAGCGCAACATATTGCATTTAGTGTCTTTCGTTAAAGCCTGTGTAAAGTTCATTAGTTTCAGTGTAGACATGCGGCTTATATAAGGGTGCGCTTTATAGTCTGGAAATTACGGTAACCATAAAGAGCTAATCGTGACGAAACAGATTACTCACATCTAATACACCTTTCAAGCAGGTTTAAAGTCCCCCCCCCCACACTCTAGATTATAGACACCACCATTACTCTTACAAAGGTAATGCTCTGTAGAAGCCTGAATAATCTCCCACAAACAGGTCTTAAATATATTCACACAAGGTTAGTTACAGATATTCTTTTCTTCCGAACCTCCGCCGTGTGCGCGCTGCACGCCGCATGTCCACACGATCTGAGGCTGGAAAGGCCACAATCATGAGAGAGTGGAGAACAGCTGGGACTGCTGACGGTCAACTGATCTACACGGCGTTACTAGAGAACTTCACCTTGAAATCTGGCCTCCAACCTGCCCACATGGAGGCAAATGTTAGCATGCTGTCAGCACCACGGCCTACAAGATGTGCCTTTTAGGTAGATGCTCGGTTCGCTTTGCTTCCGTCGGATAATACATGTCTATCATAAAAAAAAAAAAGCCCGGCTAATATCTAAAGCCGGGTGAAGGAGGTGGTGCTCATGCTCGGTTCTTGTGCTATGCAAAGCGTTAAAGCCCAAAGAAGAGCTCCATTTTTAGAAGTCATGTGTTGTCCCTGGACAAAAGGCAGCAGAGGGCGCATGGCTGCTGGCGGGGGGGAAACGTGAAACCGTCCATGCCCATCGCTCACAACACGAGCTCGAGCGCCAGAAAATAAACTGCCACCTAAAACTGCAAGGAGGTTTATCTGTGTATGAGTTCAAGGAAACATAATTAAACTAGTATAAACAGGTGGTGCTTTCCCAAGATAGACAGGTATGGGGAAGGGGTAGGTCAGTGGTTAAGATGTTGGACTTCTGATCAGAAGGTCCTAAGCTCAAATCCCACCACCACTAAGCAGTCACTGCAGGGCCCTTGAGCAAGAACCTTAACCCTCGAGTGCTCATGTGTATGTGAATGTATATATATAATGTATATACACACACCTGAATTAAACAGAAGGGATGGGTGGATATGTATAACAGATATAGACAAAAAAAACAAAACAAAAAAAAAACAACAAAACAAAAAAATAAAAATAAAAATAAATAAATAACAAAAAAAATAAAAAATTTAGTGACCCTGTGTGATTGTGATGGTCAGTAAAAAAAAAAAATAAAGTGTACATGTGCTGGTATAAAAATGTAAAAGTGAAATGGTATAAAGTTTTTCTTTTTTCTTTTTTTTTTTTTTTTTTAAAGGTAATGCTTTATAAAATATTTTTACTTCCCTGTCTAACAGGATGCGAAATAGGAGCTGACTGGAACACTGGAGGTGACGAGACAACCGAGTATCTCAAAGCACTTCAACACTAAGGCAACACCGCCGCTGCCGAGCCTCCGAAATTGGGAATTTTACGCAGAGTCAGCAAAAGCAGGCTTGCTTGTTCTGGCTCAAAATCCGATTTAAATCGATGCCTGTGTGCTGTGCTTGATAGACAGCAGATTCCTGCCTAGAGACAATCCAGAATCGAGTTGTCTGCTGTGCTGTCAGTTGCGTAATCGGGGACTTGGATGAGGTAATGCACAAAATAACAACCACTTTCTCACCTGTACAGCTAAACCTGGTAAACGTGACAAGCTCATGCATTCCAACAGCCTGTCAGGAGGAGCGATGATGATGGGAATTTGTTGTGTAATTTCCAGCACTGCATTTCAAAGCAAGGTTATTACCATACCATAGAAAACGATCACCAGTATGGAACATGATGCTTTATATTATAAATCCGGATCTATTTCTCTTTAACAGAATACTTCACCGGCTCTCACCCACATCACTGTGCTTACAGGGTAGAGATCCAACAAGCCTTCAACTGCAACATGATTCGCCCTAATTGGTTAATCTTGTTTCTCATCGGCGCAGTTGCTCGAGTATCCTAACCATTATTCCATCGATCAGTGGGATAAGAAGTCATTTTTCTGTATTCAACAGCGATACAAAAAAAAGACAGGTCTCTTAAAATGAACAAGGAAGTTGTTTTCCTTTTTAGAAAATTATTATTGCTGAAATTCACTATACAAGAATAAAAAAATAGAACAAAATAAACCCATTTAGTGCATATAATTGGCAAATTACATCAAAATGCAAATGCAGTTGCGTTCAAAAAGTCCTTCGGCAGCAGAGCAGGTTATGGGAAACCATTCATTTAATGAAAAGCAATTATGCGATGTGGTTTTCTTGTCTCCGAGAAGCTGCTCGAAATTGTCCACGGATCACATCCGTGTGTTTATCGCCGCCCACTGCGGAGGGATTATTTGACCGCGTAATAATATAAAAATCCATTTCGAATGACTTTAAACGCGGTGACCGTGCTGTACGGTGTTTATGTTTTGGTTTGAAACGATCCCAAACTTTGGAAACTTTCTGCCGTTTTCTTTGGTCTGAATCTTCCCCGATTTTTTCATTCATGCTTCTGTGTTATCGGGCCAGAGCGCTCCAGTGTTTAGCGGGTGGCGCGTCAGTAATAATGGCCCGTGGGAAACGCAGTGCTCCGTGTTTTGTTAAATGGACTAAACTAATTGTAGTAATGGAATTACTCGAGGAATCGTTACAGCCCAAGCGAGTATTAAAGAAAACGCGATTCAATAATGAATAAGGGATCAAAAAAAATTTTTTTTTAAATCTCATCCTGCATATAAACTACTAATTCACAAACAAGCATTGACACTCCGTGGGAATTCGAGAAATCAATCACTGCTGCATGACACTTTAATAGCAGCTTTTTTTTTTTTTATATATTTTTTTTTTTTTTGGAACAGAACAACTTACTGAACCAGACAGTCCAGATCTTCAGACATGCAGAGCAACTGCCATCAGTTGGTTACTGTACAAAGCAACACAAATCACAACTTAAGATTTCTTTTTTAATGCGCTTCAATTCATTTAAATAGGAACAACTAAAACAACCAACAAAATGTACATCCTACACTGTGACTTAATGTGCAATAGATGAGACATCGGTTACAACTAATGCATGAAAATGGAGCCTTTAATAACCGCCTACTTAAATCAGGCTGTTTACATGAAAAACCTAATACTGAGGTCAAGTCTATATTACGTATGTTGAATTGATCTTAATAGGCTGTAGCTTTCTGACAGGCGCCACGCCTTCTTTATCTTGTGTAACCCCGCGTACTACGACAAAAACAACTGTAACTGTTCACAATGGAAAACACATTCTTCCTTTTAATTATCGGCATCGGCCACATCAGTCTCTTTCTCATCACCTGAGGAAAAATAGTTCCTGGTGGCGTTTATATTAAACTATAAAAGTTTATATTTCTTATTTTTTTAGCATGTTTGTCACACTTTAATGTTTCAGATCATCAAAGAATTTAAAATATTACTGTATTTTCCGGACTACAAGCCGCTACTTTTTTCCCACGCTTTGAACCCCGCGGCTTAAACAATGAAGCGGCTAATTTATGGATTTTTCCTGGGTTTTTCCCGGTTTCACAAACTTCAAGCCAAAAAACTGAGCCCTGTAACATTAGACCAATGAAATTGCCGAACGGGTTCAGGTGTACCAATGAAACTCTTTATATTAAATCAGATGCGCTCCCACTGAATCGGGCCGCACCACATCATAAATATGGATGATGTTCCTCATGACGTTTGACCTGCCGCTCACTCGGACTGGCAACAGGAAATGCGAATCATTCGTCACGCTGAAAACAACCGGGCATGAAAAAACGCACTTCACCTGTGTTCTGAGCTGCACGGCATCGGGAGAAAAGATTCACGGATGGTGATTTTTAAACTCAAGACGATGCCAAAAGATAAACTCCAGAGAAAAATTGTTGTGAAAGTTTAGTGTTTCAGTGTAGGTACCTGCGGCTTATAGACAGGTGCGGCGTATTTATGTTCAAAATAAAAATCTTTGTAAAATTCAGTGGGTGCGGCTTATATTTGGGTGCGCTTAATAGAAATTACGGTAATTAAAATGATAACACAAGTGAACACAAAATACAGTTTTTAAATTAAGGTTTTTATTAAGTGTTTGCCCCCTAAACCTAATAACTTGTTGGGCAACTTGCATTGAGTCTGTTACAGCTCTGTGGAGGAATTTTGGTCCACTCATCTATGCAGATTTGTTGTAAATCAGCCACATCGAAGGGTTTTCCAGCATGAACCGCCTTTTTGTCCACAGAGTATTTTCCTCAAAGTCTTGGGGATCATCAAGATGTTTTCTGTGAAAACTGAGACGAGCCTTTAAATGTTCTTTTTGCTCAGCAGCAGTTTTCATCTTGGAACTCTGCCATGCAGACCATTTTTGCCCAGTCTCTTTCTTATGGTGGAGTCATGAACACTAACCTTCACTGAGGCAAGTGAGGCCTGCAGTTCTTTGGATGTTGTTGTGGGGTGTTTTGTGACCTCTTGGATGAGTCGTCACTGTGCTCTTGGGGTAATTTTGGTCGGCCAGTTACTCCTGGGAAGGTTCAGTAAACTTTACCCCCATTAGATGGAAGTCTATTGAGAAGCACCCAGCCTGGGGCAAAAGCGAAATATCTTCCCTCCTGTAGAAACATGCCCAAGTTCATGTGTTAAGAAATGTTCACATTTGATGACTTATCAGCTCTCGAAGAAGGGTGTGAGAGGGGGTGGTCCGATGGCTTTATGGATGACAGGAAAAGAGATAATCATGTTATTCTTCCAGTCAAGACAAAAGATCTGCAAGATGGACCTGATGAAAACACGATGTGGGCTAATTCTCTAGGGTTACTATGAACTCGCTTTGAAAACTACGAGCTCGCTGTGATGGACGTAAAATTCAGCTCGGGTTACGGTCCCGATTGTCCAAATGATGACTGGAATGACTTTTAATCCTTTAAACACTGTTAAACCCAGATCCGAGCACAGGCAGGGGGACGGAGAATAGATGACAGGGAGCTACACAATCAAAGATCAAGATCAATTAGCCTGTTCGCTATCTGATGTGGCAGACCTCTGGGTTATGTGCCAGGCTTCATCTTTAGGTTCATCTGCCTAAATGGGTTCAGGAAGAGCAGGCACGCAGCAAAATCCCTCCAATATTCCCTGTTACAACCTAAAAAAAAAAAAAAATAGTACGAAAGCGGAACGGATTCACGTCGGTGCATCGGCATAAAAGTTATCAATTGGATGCGTCAATAAAATATTTTGTAAAAAGTGTGCATCGGATACAATGCATCACGGAGCGTCGTTTTTTTTTATTTTTTTATTTTAAATATTGCCGTCAGTAAAATGCGCTTTATTTATATATAATTGTTAGTAGAATCGCTATGCCTTTACTATTTACCAATAATTTGTGAGCAATATAATTGATATGTAGATCGATTTCTCCTCGATAAACTGTTTCTCGAGCGCGTTTCTCTCAGCGCCGCTGCTGTGACGTGAATATGACGAGGCGTGTCCTCACAAACAATACAGATTAACATGGCAGAGGTAGAGCTGCATCTTCCCGGAGACAAAACAGAAAATAAACGTCTTTTTTTTTTTCTCTTCTCTTTTGTGACTCTTTTGACCCGTTTGTGGGTCAAAAGAATAAATTATAGTCATGGAAACGTCTTCATGGTGCAAAACTAGTGCATAATGCTGACACTGGAGACTCATTCCATAAATTAAAAATGAATAAATAAATAAAAATATATATTTATTGTAGAAATGTTTTTTGTTGATTATGAAGTTGAGGCTTGATGTGGCTTTTCCGCCATACAGGCCTGTGGTCTATTCTTACAGTAGAAATGAGGAAACTGGACTACTACATTCCAAATAAAAGTACTTTTATTCATTTTCTGCCTGGGGGCCAATTCCACTTTTGACAAAATAACCAGCACAGTATTAGTATTTGGCTGTTGGAGGAGGCCATATGCCGGGTCTTGTGATGTTTTCAATACAGAAAAACTCGCTACCATTGGCTAATCACCTCAATTACGTCACAAAAGTGAATGGACACTTGACCATGAATAGCAGCTGAACGAGGAATTCGAGATGATCTAGTCGATCTCTAATCAAGTCTAAAACAAACAACTCCGACCTTTCAGCCCGAGACTGTGACCGTAGCGTTCTATGCTATTAGATGAAGACGGGAACTAGCTTCTCGTTATTTTATAAATAACGCAAGCAGAACATGTGATCGAAAGGTATGAAACGTATGAAACGTCCCGTACAGGTTGCGCAAGATGACGAGTTCTAAACGTGTGTGAGAGACAAATGGTCTTTACATTTTCTGACTGCAAGTATTTACAAACTGACACATTTAAAATTCCAAGGTGTAAACTGCTTTGTTTCCAGTTGTCCATTTAGCATCGGCTCATCAAAGCCTGATGTTAATAACAGGTGTGAACAGGCCTAAGACTAATTTAAAGCACAAGAGACGACGAATAAGTACAAGACATGTCTTATGTCCTCAGGCATTAAAGTATAATACTATAATTAGAATATAAGTTGTAGTGACATATTTGAGTCGTTGTTCACACTTAAGAGATCGTGGTTTAATATTCCCAAGTCCTCCATGTACGCCAAAAGGAAGGAAGAATAAAAGTACATGTAAGCTTGAGTGGTTTAAAAAGTCAACTGAAAAGTAGATCGGGATCTGGAGCGTGTACTGAGCCGTGTGGCTGGGAGACAAACGGTCAGAGAAACAGGCAGTGTGACGCAACGAACCTTGTGTTGGAAAGTAGGCCAGGGCCTGAGGAACATAAATGTTTCAATGCTGTCAAGCGGATAAAGAGGGGGAATAAAGCTGAAGGAAACAAATGGACTTTAATTCATGGCCATTCCAGGCTCACAGAGCAGCTCTGGGGCAGAGCGAGGCACGTTCAGATAGGAGATATGGAGACTAGTTACAGTCTATTACATAAATATTCATGCGCAATGTTATGCAAAACCTACTGTCTTTCACTGAAGACAAACCACAGGAAGTCTTTCCTACCATTAGCCATCAAACTCTATAAACTCCCCCCTCTTTCAGTAAGGAGCAGAGCTGAGAAAATGAATACTGACAGCATCACTGTGCCTTTATATGCATTACCAAAATCTTATAATATATGTGTAATATAACACCATGTGTAATATTAAACCATCATACCATGTGCAATGTGTCCTTAGTTCCCGAGTACCTTTTTGTACTTTGAATACATTTTGTATATATAGAACATTTTTCATTTACATTTTTTTTTTTCCTCTGGCAAAAAAAAAACAAATTTCCTCCGAGATTAATAAAGTTCAATCTTCTCCCATCTGGAAGAGATGATGCTTGCGGATTAATTGCGTTTGACTGGAGGGTGCGACCTGCGATTCCCATCCTCCGACCAATCATCTTTCTGTAAAGAGCACGAACACAACATGCTGCATGATCTTAGCTCTGCCGTATTCTTTCAGTCATATTCAACACATTCGCAGACTCGCACGGTATCGCACCGCGCGTTGTTAAATGTCTCGCTTGTAAAAACGAACAGCGCGCGGCGTCAGCGATTCGCCTCTAGAGGCCGCTGTCGTGGTGACAGCAGACCTTTTCAATCGCTCCAGCAACTAACCGGTATGGATTTTTCCATATTGGATTATGGATTCGGTCGACCTCAAGACTGGACTGCAGTGTATATTTTCCTGATGACATAGAAGAGATTGACACATACAAATAATTACAAGAGAAAAGCATTTGACGGACAAAAATGCCAAACACTTAAATAATGTTTAATGCTTTCAAGCAGGGCGGTTCCTGGCATGCAAACAGTTCAAAAGGGGATTAAAGCAAAGTCAAACTTACTCCGCATACTGAACAAGCAATGATGTAAGGTAACTGCAGGAATATTAAAGTGCACAGCATATACACTGGCTTTTATAAAGGGAGATTCACAATGAGTTCAGTTTAAGAGTCAGTTAAAGGAGAAATCAAGAGAGTGCATGATGAATATAGGAACGTACAACACCGACTCAAATCCCGAAGAAGCCTCGCCCAGTCTTTACATCGCGATGGAGGAACAAAACTGCTTTGGACTAGTCAGTCCTTTGGGTTTCCATGCCAACCGCTCGCACGAAGTGCTCAGAAAGCGCAACACAAGATTTCAGCCGTTGCCATTGGATACACGATCCACCCACCCCCCACCCACAAGAAGGACAATGGGTGGTTATTTATAACCTGTGGTTATTTCTACGAGTGCTCTTAAGTGGCATGGGCAGAAGAGCATCTGCTCTGACGTCTGGAGATCAAAACCCTGAAGCCAGTCACAGACGTTCGATGAACTCCTTTATGTGGAAAGCTATTGCTATCGATGTTTCATGAAGCAGAAAAACTGGTCCAGTCTAAACATACACGCATATGCTGCAAAAAATGCAAAACAACCTCTGCATGCCCAGGC
Organism: Silurus glanis; assembly: GCA_014706435.1. Taxonomy (NCBI): domain Eukaryota; kingdom Metazoa; phylum Chordata; class Actinopteri; order Siluriformes; family Siluridae; genus Silurus; species Silurus glanis. The sequence goes on from JAAIIK010000025.1 coordinate 4,017,781, forward strand.
GCTTATCATCTGTATTTACGAATTCCAAACTCACCAAGCTGCAAGTTTATACCTACATCTACTTATACTTAGAGCACTGCCCAGCTCATTCCTCTTGTTCAATCCACAACAACGCTGTGCGCGAACAACTCGCAGCCTACCTTGTTTACACCGAGACTAACTATAGCCTCAGAGCTCGGGCGAGGCCAAAACAGGATTACATAATCAACCTGCAGGCCCGCGGGGATAATTCTTCATGAATAAACGCAACCGGGTGATGACGACCGTTAGAACAAAAATATCCGGAACGATCCGGATCTCTCTCTCTATTCGTGATTAAACGCCATGTTTTGCCTAAACACAGGCAGTGTGCGCTCAGGAGTGCAAAACAGGAGTTAAAGCTAATCCTTTATTAAGTTATACGCCGAGGACACGTCGCATTTTAGCATTCGAAACGTACGAAACTGTCGCAGCATCGAGTCAAAGCGATCGCAAAACTTCTATTAAGCTTGAAGAGGGTTATAAGATCCTATGCAACCATCATAACCTGACTGAAATGACAGAACTCCTCCATTCTGGTGTTCGGTGCTTTACACTGCTGATGAGATGATCAGCATAAGCAGGCGTTGTTCATCAAATGGACACTGATTCTATATCACGATATTCATAACGCCTCCGAATGGTGGATTGTGAACATTACAATGAATCCTGTAGTCATAAGCAACCCACGGCTTTGCTCACAACCTCTTTTCTTTCTTCTTTGCTTCTCCATTTTAGGCAACAAAAAAAATAAAATAAAAAATAAAGCACAAAAAAAAAAGTCTCTTAATCAATAGAGCACTGGCTCTAAGATCAGCCTGATTACCACAGGGATGTATGTGCACCAATGGAATAGGATTCGAGAGATCTCCAATATAAGCAACTTAAACAGATCATCACTTAAAGTGTCTCAAATGCACATAATTATATAGTAATACAAGTAAGAAGACACGACCTGCCACAATTAGTTTGTGCCTCAAAGCAACAAACATAAAAAAAATAAATAAAAAAAAACACACGCTCGGTAACAAGTTCAGCTACGCTGCGCAAAAAGTGTCACTTTCTCCGATCGTGTTTAACAAAGTGTCGTTTTTGTCTTGAAGACAAGAGTCGAATCTGTTCACTGCGATCACTCCGTATTAGGCTCAGATGGCCACTACTGCACTTTATTTTAAACGATTGGAGGCTAGAAGATATAAATGTTGAATGCAAACACAAACAATTAACTTCAACTAATCGGAATTTCTCTTCTGCTGCTTTTTCACTGGTGTTTCCTTGTTTCAACTGTCCGTCACACATTGTTCAGAAAATGATGTTTTCTAAATTCGCCGAGATCATTCGTTTCCTTTATCTCTGCGATCATTAAAGAGAGAGATAGAGATAGATAGAGAGAGATTGAGAGAGACAGATAGATAGCTCGATAGACAAACAGATAGACAGCTCGATAGACAAACAGATAGACAGATAGCTTGATAGACAGACAGACAGACAGATAGATAGATAGACAGACAGATAGCAGACAGCGTCTAATAATCTAATAATCACCAATTGCGTTTCTCAATGTTCATTTGTTCAACTGAAAGCTTTGAGTCGCATTAGTGGGGAAATTTTGGAAAATGCCCCATGAAGCGGTAGTTCAGCAACTTCTATTTTCCACTTTTCCAGATAAAGTGAAACTGCAGTTCTCAGCAGACGCTGGAAATAATCAGCGAACAAAATTGTACTACTGCTTAAATCTATTCAAACCTGTCGAATTTGTACCTTCAATTCGCATCGGGACAGTTGAGTTTGGGTCCTTTAACTGTAATTACTCATACGGCTGTGTATAAAGATTATTAGGTATTATTATAACGGGTTTATATTATAGCACAGCTGTATTAGTGAAACTGATTAGTCAGAAGTGTTCATTTTCCCGACTGCCATAGTTTGTTATGGAATTTTACAGTAGCAAACAAACAAACAAATAAATCGCTTCAAGCTTGCATCTTAGAACCCTGCCATTTATTCTTTACATAAAGCTTAGGCAGTTGTTGTAGTGCTCCCGAATATGAAATTTAGTTGTGTTTTGATTTTGCAATCTGCTGTTGAATGCATGGTCTGATGATCTCATAGTTCTTCAAGAATCTAAGCAGAAATAAATGAAAGATCAAAAGGATCAAATGGCACTTGCCAACAAAAACGTCTTTGTGCGAGCATAAAACTTTGCACTATTAAAAACACGCGAGAGACAGGGACTGACACGTCGCTCGTTACTGCTGAAAATTTTTTTTTAATCACCGAGACATGCTGACTGTGTAAATGCTCTTTATTTTTTTTTGTAAAGAAACAAAGTCATGAACTTGATACCCTCAATGATGCATCATGATCACTACTTTAAACACATATTCCCGAAGGCAGCGCTTGATTGCTTTGCGAGAGGACTATTTTGAAGGTGATGGTGTGTAAACGAAGATAAATGAAGTACTTTCTTGTAAACGGAGCTTTTTGACATCACCGTCGAGCTTCGATCTTTAAAAAAAACATGGAGATGTTTAGTAGCTGAAATGCAAAAATGACCTGAAAAAGGCCAAAAATTCCGACTTGTTCCTGCATTTGAAGTCAAACTAATTTTTCGGTCTATTCGTACAAGGCTACTAAAGGAAAGAAGACTGAAGGCGGGGGAGAGCCGACGAACCACATGGACATTAAACAATGGTCAAAAACGCACACAATAAGATGTGCGCAAGCTGCTCGCGGATGGAGAAAGCGTAGGTCTTCAGTCAGAGAAAGCAGAGATTTGTGCCAGAGCTGCACTTCTCTCTGCCCACAAATGCAGGCTTTGTGTTTCTGCCTGACTCGGCTTTTCTTTCTCTCTTCAGCGTTAGGGCTGAACAGCAGATCGGTTCTGTGCATGCTGGGGGAAAAAAATGAACCCTTGCCGATTTGAGAGAGAGAATCGTATGTTGTACGGAGCGTTAGGAATGTCAGCCTTAGAGAGGAGGGAGGTTTGGCCGAGAGGCCGTGCTGACGATCACGCACCGTCTGAACAAAGCGTGCCTTTGAGTGGACGCGGAGTTCGATTTATACCAACCGGCTTCCAATCACCACTAAAAATAAGACTCACGGTAGTGTTGGATTCTCGGAAAATCCGGTTCCGAGAGTTGTGAATACTGACTCTTAAACAAACACCAAAGTTTGTGATGTGCTTGTGAAACATCCTGGTAAATTTTCAGAAACTTTCAATGGAAACTTAATCTGGGGAATTTTTGGACATATTCCAGCTTGGAAACTTACCGGGAATTTAGGGGAAACTTACTAACATTTCTTTTTTTCATTAATTTTTTTTGGACTGATTTAACTGTTAGTATAATTTAGTTGTAACTTACACAAAGCACAGGGAAGTTTTAAAAATAAATGCACATAATATTTATGTGATTTACGTGAATACTCGGCATGATCTCCAATTTTTGGACATTGTTTTTTGTGCAGGATTCGAGGAATGATGTGTGTGTTATGTTATGGAGGAATAAACAGAGCATGTAGGGGGTGTGGCCTTAACAACCCTGCAGGAAGTGTGTGTGTGTGTGTGTGTGTGTGTGTGTGTGTGTGTGTTACATTTATTTAACCAAAAGTCATCCTGTGAGACTTTTTCAACTACGTTTCAGTTCCTGCCATTTTAAATTTTTGTTTCAAATTTCCAAGCCGTGAGAATTCCTGGAATTTTGCAACCCTAGATCAGGCATCATAAGGCTGAAGAGGCCTGAGATCTTTCACACAAGCTTTAGCAAACCATGTCTTTGTGGAGGGTCTAGTAATCCATTTCCATGCAAAATATTTCTGTGTCTATGTATTTTATCAGATGAGAACATTTTGACGAGAAGTCAATCATTTACTCGTATGCAGAGGGTTTCTGGCCATGAGCTACTTGTGTTTCTGCAACTTCAGTGGGCGGAGTAACAGAACGATGCCTATGATTGGCTGGCGGAAATGTGCCTGGCAGAAGGCCGGAATTCAAACTTGCACAAATCGTGATTGACATTCGCCATTTTTCGAGATCGATTTCCCAAATAAACAAAAACGCGCATTCTTTGTGAAATTTGGAATGCCCCATGTGCTGACACGTGTGCACTGCGACAGATCAGACGGTAAAACGACAATCTTCGAGCGCGTTTAGGCGCCGAGAGTTCAAGAAACCAGCAAAGCCAACATCGTATCTGTTCATTCCCGATAGACATCTGTGGGCTGAAACTGGTCTTAATCAGCATATAAACATGTCCCTTCTCGAAATTAGTAATCTGAGTTGCTGTAATTTGAAGAAGGAAGACAGGAGTAACTCGGTATTAAAAGATGAATACGTGAGTGTGGAATCCACACGTTTGTATTTGGACGAACATTTAACAACTCTATTAAAGTTCACTTGAGAGAAATACTGTAACGCTGTTCTGGAGTCCAGGCTGATGCCAAATCGAGAAACCCAAATCGAGATCATAACTGTGCAAATCAACTTCCTTTTAGTGTTTTTTTTTTTTTTTTTTTTTAAACGGAAACGCACGTGTACTATACGCTTCCTGTACACTTTTAACATCTTTGATATGTTTCTCATTCTTGAAGTGCCTTTTCTGACCGAGTAATCAAAAAATGTATACATATATGAATATCGGTTCGGATACGTGCTGCGACGTGGAGGAATACGGATGCGTGAGGAATGGGATCCAGCAGGGTCTTTCATCTTCTGCTCTTAGACACCTGGAGAAATCTAAAGATGCGAAACAGTGAAAGAGTCGCAGATCTGAAAAACACTACTGAAAGTGATTTCAGTACCTTAACCAGTCTGTTGACTTTTAACAAAACTCTCATCTAATGTCATTTATTGTTTTTTGTGCAGCTTCTCCTCCAAGTACAGGCGACGCTAAGCTTCGGGTTACAGTAACACGCCGCCATCCGTCATCTTAAGAAGCCTATTAATGCTCTGATGTCATTAATACATGGACGTACTTGACATCCTAAATAAACAAGCACGTCTCAAATATCATTATCAGTCGTAACAGGAAGGGAATGTTCACAGAGCTCTGTGAAGGCCGGCCTTTCTGTACGAGACTCTCGCTCGAAACACTGTGCTCTGCTCACAAGTTAATAAAGCAACACGCCAGCGTGACTCTACCATCTGTCTATCTCATGCCGAACCAGCGGGATAGAAAAAGACCAACATTCCAGCAATGATCCAGTCACTCCAGATTAATATATAATCAAGTTTCTGCACAAGAGCACACAACCCAAATGATAGCTTTCCTCAATACAGACTAGATCACGAACAATAGGGTCTCGTTTTAACACGTGTAACTGACTATTATAAGTAATAAAAAGGTTGTAATCAGCTATTTTTTTTATGAGGGAATAATAATGGGATTGATCAGTTCCGTAGATAAATATATTATAACTTGTTGTCTAGGCATGGTTATGTGCATTGCACAAGAAATTAAAAGCTCATTTTCTAAGTTACAAAAAATTTAAATAAACAAATGACAAATTTGTCTCCAACGTTAAATGCCAACAAGCTGAAGTCCCACGGATTCGAGATAACACCAATCTGAATCTAATATCGAATACTGCAAGAAACTGGGAATGTATATTAATAGACTGTTATTAATTAAATAACTGTTTTAGACTTTGTATATTCACCCATGCGTAGTGTTTAGATCAGGTATAACATTATGACTGGTGACGTGAATAACACCGATTATCTCTTCATCATGGCACCTGTTATTATGAGGGACATTTTGTCTTCAAAGTTGGCGTGTTAGAAGCAGGAAAAATGGGCGAGCATAAGGATGTGAGTGAGTTTGACGAGGGACAAATTGTGACGTCTAGACGTCTGGGTCAGAGCGTCTCCAAAATGGGGAGTGAAGGCTGGTGCGTGTGGTCCGATTCATAGGACGAGTAACTGTTGCTCAAATCGCTGAAGAAGTTCATGCTGTCATAATGTTATGCCTGATCAGTGTATATTTACGGTACAAGTGATTTTTGTGTCAGAGTCTCGCCTGTGATTTTTCTCAATCAAACTAGGAGAAGAAAAAATGGGAACTGTTGAACAGAAAGATGTGTTCAGAATAGGAAAAGAAAAAAAAAAAAAAAAACCACAGCGGCCTCGTCGCTCAGTCACTGATGAAAATACTTTGAATCTTTTGAGTTGTAAAAAAGACGCAGTAAAAAAACAGGGGCAACAAATAAATCTGATTTACATTTACATAATGTGTTCAGGATTTGAATAGCTGGAAAAGCCTCGGGAAAACAAATCCGAATGCACCGGTTCACGAGGGTTCGTTCAACTCCTGCGGCTTAAAATAAAACTAATTATTATTGTATCTCCAAAATAATCATGAAACCAAAATCACCAAGACATGTACAACACATTTCCTAAAAAAAAAACTAAAAACATATCAAGCTTGGTAATATAAAAAATAAGAATCATAATAAATAAACAAATAGCAAAATATCACTATATATTATGGATAAATTGTTAAATAATAATGTCGAATAATAATCATATAATATAGAAACAGCTGCAAGAAGGAAATCTGCCGGTATAAATAAATAAATAAAAGTATAAATAAATAAAATGTCAAAGTGAAAGTGACTTTACCAGTTAATGAGGCACTTTTACAAACAGGTAAACAATATTTGAGCTCAGGAAAATAAATAAAAAGTAATATAAAGGCAGAGATGTAATGATGTTTCTGTGAGGAAAATGTCAGCCAGCTGTTTCTCCACCTCTCCAGGGCATGTTAGAGAAATTATGTGGTTGTTGAGGGGGGGGGGGGGGGGGGGGAAATAACCCTAATGGGGTCTAATGTGTACAAAATGTAGAATTTATTGTCAAAAATACCAAAAATAAATGTCTGTGTATTGTTTTGAATATTGAGTCTCCATGTACATACTAAACCCTATAGCTAGCTTTCCTTTAGCCATACGGAGCAACGTCAATGTTGGAATCCACAATGTAGCTTTTTTTAATAATAATTTTCTAAGAAAATAAACCTTTATGAGCTAAATATACCAACAGAGCCTTTTGCTTTACATTTATTTAGCTATATTTGTTATATTTTTTTCTCCGAACAGTCTGTTAGCTACGCATGAAGCTTCACAGGCCAACACACAAAGCTGATAAAAATCAGACATTTCTTTTATAACTACAGGGTTAATGTGAGAATTAGCATTTCAAGGTATCCCTGAGGTTTATTTCTGTAAAAAAAATATATAAAATAAGGAGTATTAATAATGCTATGAGAACTCACCAGCACAGGAGAGCTACAGTGAGGCACAGGAGCAACACACACAGCCTCTTCATTATCTTCCCACGGGGACCAACATCCTCGCTTCTTATTACACGCTGTCCTCTTCGTTTCGACTTAAAACACTTCTTTGTTAAATAAGAATAAAGTAAAGCTATAAATACGCTGAATAAGTGTGTGGGGGTGTATATGTTCCGCGCCCGGCCGTGTGTTACACAGCCGACCTTCCGCCGCTGCTGCTCGGCTGCTTCTGGCCCTCCAGCGGTCGCGAGGCCTCTGTAGCTCCACCCCCTGTGGTAGCGGTTAGGGGCCTGCACCAATAGGAGTGGAGCGTATGGATTGTGGTCCCGCCCACACGGCGGGCTTCCAGGATGAGTTGGAAGTTGGATGAACGGCCGCGTCACCACGCTGATAAGAGACACACCGGGGACACGGAGCAGAGCCGGACCTCGTACAGAAACATCCATGTGGAAAATGTCGCGGTGGAGTTTAATGAATGATGTAATTCGGAGCAACCTTTTGTTCAGGTGAGAGAAAAAAACCGTCACAAACACACACGTCACCGGCTTCTAGATACTTCTAGACTCTTTTAACCATTAAAACAATAAGTCCATACATTATATCAAATTATCATCACCTCCCATAGATAGATAGATAGATAGATAGATAGATAGATAGATAATAATCAACCATCAAAACATTGATTGTGTACATCAACTTATCATCACCTTCCAAATACATACAGATAGATAGATAGATAGATAGATAGATAGATAGATAGATAGATAGA
>JAAIIK010000025.1:4025866-4056346 GCA_014706435.1 Silurus glanis
ATAATCAACCATCAAAACAATGATTGTGTACATCAACTTATCATCACCTCCCAAATACACTCCTGAACAAAAATGTAGGACCAGGGGAAACATTCCAAGTATTCACATTTTGCACTGGTGGATCATAACCAGGTTGTAGGTTGTACTGCTTCAAATGCCAAAAGAAGAAAAAGTAGCAAGAGACAAAAAAAATAGAGAGTATGCAATTTATTGAAAACTGCATTTAAACTCAAACAAGCTGTTCATCAGCTGATCAAAAGTTTAAGACCAAAATGTTTCCCTGTTCTTAAGATTTTGGTCAGGAGTGTATATATATATATATATAGACAGACGGACAGACAGACAGATAGATCTTTATTGTCATTTCATAGTTCAAGTATACAGCAATGAAATGCAGTTTATGTGTCAATGTGTGTGTGAAATAAAATAAAAAGACAATATATAGAAATATGGAATATTTAAAGTTATAATATGAGATGTGTACATTGTATGTACAACTGTACAAAAGTTATACACGGTGAATATACAGATGATATATAGATATATAGGAGCTCATCTAGGATATGCTATGAATACAACAAAACAGTTATAATAATCCAGATATGATACAGAATGTACAGAGTGAAAAAGAACTTCATAATGATTCCCAACAGTAAAATAAGTAAAGCATCAGCGAGCCATTGTACAAACATGAATCTGATTGCTCAGTGATGTCTTACTGGTTCTTACAGATGATCTACTAGACAGAACATTCCACCACTAGAAGGCAGCAAATTACCAGTGGAAACAACATTAAAACCATTACAATTCCTTTTACAGCTATTACAAATTCTATGAGGGTTTTTTCTTCATGAACGTGACTTTATTTGTCACAGCATATAATGTACATAACAGTGAACCTTTTTTTCACAGGAAGCTGGGGTTAGAACATATCTGGAGTACAATTATACAATTTGTATAAAATATCTTTGTATGCTAGAGGCCCAAAAACCCAGCCATTAGGGATGCACAAGCCAGTGCACTCTTATTGCCGGTCCCAAGCCCGGATAAATGGGGAGGGTTGCGTTAGGAAGGGCATCCAGCGTAAATCGTGTGCCACATCAAATATGTGGATCACGAATCAGAAATTCATACCGGATCGGTCGAGGACCGGGTTACCAACGACCGCCAAAGGTATCGTTAGCCAACAGGGTATCGGTGGAAATTGGGCTACGGTTGGCCGAAGGAGGAGAAGGAGAGGAGGAAGACGTCTACAGAGACGGCAGGGAAAGGAGAAGTGTAGGAGAGTGGAGGTTCGGGTTGGTACTTTGAATGTTGGTACTATGACGGGTAAAGGAGAGAGATAGCTGATATGATGGAGAGGAGAAAGGTAGATGTGTGCTCAGGAGACCAAGTGGAAAGGGAGTAAGACCAGGAGCATTGGAGGTGGGTTTAAACTGTTCTATCATGGTGTGGATGGAAAGAGAAATGGTGTAGGGGTGATCCTGAAGGAAGAGTACAGTAAGAGTGTAGTGGAGGTGAAGAGAGTTTCTGATAGAGTGATGATCGTGAAGCTGGAAGTTGAAGGGATGAAGATAAATGTCATCAGTGCTTATGCTCCACAAGTTGGCTGTGAGATGGAGGAGAAGGAAAGATTTTGGAGTGAATTAGATGAAGTGGTAGATGGTGTACCTAGGAATGAATGAGTGGTGATTGGGGCAGACTTTAATGGGCATGTAGGTGAAGGGAACAGAGGTGATGAGGAGGTGATGGGTAGGTATGGTTTTAAGGAGAGGAATGTGGAAGGGCAGATGGTGGTAGATTTTGCTAAAAGGATGGAAATGGCAGTGGTGAACAAATTTTAAGAAGAAGGAGGAGAATAGAGTGAAGTATAAGATTGGAGGAAGGTGCACACAGGTGGACTTTGTTCTATGTAGGAGATGCAACCTGAAGGAGATTGGAGACTGTAAGGTGTTGGCAGGGGACAGTGTAGCTAAACAGCATCGGATGGTGGTCTGTAGGATGGCTTTGGAGGTGAAGAAGAAGAGAAGGAGAGTGAGGACTGAAAGAAGAATAAGATGGTGGAAACTGAAGGAGGAAGAGTGTAGTGTGAGGTTCAGGGAAGAGGTCAGACAGGGGCTCGGTGGTGGTGAAGAGGTGCTGAATGATTGGGCAACTACTGCAGAAGTGATAAAGGAGACAGCTAGAAAGGTACTTGGTGTGACATCTGGAAATAGAAATGAAGAGAAAGAGACATGGTGGTGGAATGAGGAAGTGCAGGAGAGCATAAGGAGAAAGAGGTTGGCAAAACAGAATTGGGATCGACAGAGTGATGAGAAAAGTAGGCAGGAGTACAAGGAGATGCGGCAGCAGGTAAAGAGGGATGTGGCAAAGGCCAAGGAAAAGGCATATGAGGAGCTGTATGAGAGGTTGAACACTAAGGAAGGAGAAAAGGATTTGTACCGATTGGCCAGGCAGAGGGACCGAGCTGGGAAGGATGTGCTGCAAGTTAGAGCAATAAAGGATGAAGATGGAAATGTGTTGATTAGTGAGGAGAGTGTGTTGAGAAGATGGAGGGAGTATTTTGAGCAGCTGATAAATAAAGAAAATGAGAGAGAGAAGGTTGGATGGTGTAGAGATGGTGAAGCAGAAAGTGGATAGGATTAGTAAGGAGGAAGTGAGAGCAGCGATTAAGAGGATGAAGAGTTAAAAGTCGGTTGGACCAGATGACATACCGGTAGAAGCATGGAGATGTTTAGGAGAGATGGCAGTGGAGTTTTTAACAAGATTTTGGAAGGTGAGAAGATGCTTGAGGAATGGAGAAGGAGTGTGCTGGTACCAATCTTTAAGCATAAGGGAGATGTGCAGACCTGCAGTAACTACAGGGGAATAAAGTTAATCAGTCACACCAGGAAGTTATGGGAAAGAGTAGTGGAAGCCAGGCTGAGAGAAGCGGTGACCATCTGTGAGCAACAGTATGGTTTCATGTCGAGGAAGAGCACCACTGAAGCATTGTTTGCTTTGAGAATGCTGATGGAGAAGTATAGAGAAGGTCAGAAGGAATTGCATTGTGTATTTGTGGATTTAGAGAAAGCGTACGACAGGGTGCCAAGAGAGGAGTTGTGGTATTGTATGAGGAAGTCAGGTGTGTCAGAGAAGTATGTGAGAGTGGTGCAGGACATGTATGAGGACAGTGTGACAGCAGTGAAGTGTGCAGTAGGAACGACAGACTGGTTCAAGGTGGAGGTTTAACTGCATCAAGGATCGGCTCTGAGCCCTTTCTTGTTTGCAGTGATGATGGACAGGTTGACGGACGAGGTCAGACAGGAGTCTCCATGGACTATGATGTTTGCGGATGATATTGTGATTTGTGGTGAGAGTAAGGAGCAGATGGAGAAGAGCCTGGAGAGGTGGAGATATGCGCTGGAGAGAAGGGGAATGAAAGTCAGTAGGAGTAAGACAGAGTACATGTGTGTGAATGAGAGGGAGGGCAGTGGAGTGGTGCGGTTGCAGGGAAAAGAGGTGGAGAAGGTGGAGGAGTTCAGGTACCTGGGGTCAACAGTGCAAAGTAATGGAGTGTGTGTTAGAGAAGTGAAGAAAAGAGTGCAGGCAGGGTGGAGTGGGTGGAGAAGAGTGACAGCAGGAGTGATTTGTGATAGAAGGGTATCTGTGAGAGTGAAAGGGAAAGTTTATAGGACTGTGGTGAGACCTGCGATGTTGTATGGTTTAGAAACAGTGGCATTGAGTAAAAGACAGGAGGTGGAGCTGGAGGTAGCAGAGCTGAAGATGTTGAGGTTTTCGTTGGGAGTGACGAAGGTGGACAGGATTAGAAATGAGTTTATTAGAGGGACAGCCCATGTAGGACGTTTTGGAGACAAGGTGAGGGAGGTGGGATTGAGATGATTTGGACATGTGCAGAGGAGGGACATGGGGTATATCGATAGGAGAATGCTGAAAGCCACTAGGAAGGAGGAAAAGGGGAAGACCAAGGAGGAGCTTTATGGCTGTGGTGAGGAAAGACATGCAGGTAGTTGGTTTGAAAGAGGCAGATGTAGAGGACAGGGGGGTATGGAGACGGATGATCCGCTGTGGCGACACCTAATGGGAGAAGCCAGAAGAAGAAAAAGAAGAAGACTCTAATTGAGTAGTTTTGTTGTGTACTTCTACTTTTTAAAGTTGTTTTTAAAATCTGTAATTTTACTTTTACTTATGTTTTATTTGAAGTATTGTACTTAACTCAAATTAAGTACAGGTAAAAAAAAGAATTAATAAATAAAAATAATCCAAGGGGTAAAAATTGCTCCCCAGAAACTACCGTACTGATTGTATTACTGTATACTGCATTACTTCTTTACTTTTATTTACTATTCATTACTTTTCATTACTATTAAAACCATTCACACACTTTTATTGAGAATGCAGTGTCCAATCAAATATTTTTTTTATTCGTCAATGCAGAGAACACCGGAGCTGATCAACGCATGCGCTCACTGTCTGAATTCTGAATCTGCATTTGTAATTCCTCTCATTAGCATAAATTACATTATAATGGGAATTATTTTTTGCTGCGAAAGTGCATGGACTGCAGTGTTTTTGTTTGTTTGTTTGTTTGTTATTGCACGTTAATTTATAAAGGTGTTCCTTGAATTGAAAACAACTAGTTTGGGGTTGATATCCCCTTGTCCCTTTTGAACTACACTAGAATCCCCCACTTTCGCTGTTAAAAAAAAAATAACTGTAAATTTTACTCTGAGTACATTTTAAATGAGCTACTTTTACATGAGTACATTTTTAGACCACTAGCTTTACTTGTAGTTTACTTGTAGTTACTGTAGTACTTTATCACTCTTTCCACTTTTAACATACAGTATAAACGCTCACTCATCAGCATCTTTCTTTACCTCTGAAAACCACAGTATTTACTGTATTTGATTTCACTGTAATGAAAGCATAAAGCACAAACTTTACTGTCCTGGAAAACTCTGTGAATCACTTACACTGGAGGTTTTTCCATAAATGTTTTCTCTACAAAAAATAACCCACAGTTTTCTTTATTAAACAACATAAACACGTTATTCACACTTAGATTTATTGGCCGCCTCCGTCAAACGAGTCCCTGCCAAATTGATAATGACGGGTCGTTCATGAACAATACGTTCATTCTACACAATTCTTTATTGTGAAACAGAGGAACGAATCGTCTCAAAGAGTGGTTCGTTCATTTTCTACTGGAAGCGCCTTAACAAAGCGTTGCGAAGGTCTCCGTAGGTCATGTAGAGGAAACAGAATTGAGTAGTTCATCTGTCGACTCTTCTAACCCGAGCCGTTTATTCTTTTTTCACTCGACTCCCATAGACGCTATGCATTGCATTACAAAGAAAACAGAATCAAGTAGTTCGTCTCATGAGTCGTCTGGTCCGAGTCGTTCGTTCTTTTATCACGACTCCCATAAACGCTACAAAGGTGCAATAGATCAGTTTTTTTTTGTCTAGATCTTGACATTATTGTTACAAGCATTGTGGGAGTCACGTGACAAAAGAACTAACGACACGGACCAGAAAATTTGAGAGGTGAACTACTCATTTTGTTTATTATAATTTGTCCTTAGCCGCATCAACGTATTTTTATTATTGGAACTATAGACAAAGCTCAAGTATGTAGACGTGTTGGGGGATCTGTTTATTTAACATTTAATTTGATTTTTGATCGAAGAAACAAACTAAATGATAAACAAAAAGATTCAAAGAACCGATTCACTAAAATGATCCGATCGTCCTATCAATACTGATCGAGCTTTTACTATAAAGCCAATCATTTGTATCAGAACCGGCGCATTAATATATACACCTAGAAAGCCGGAACTACTTAAAATAATGCACGCCTTCTGTCTGACCAATCAGATTCGAGCATTCAGTTGCGTTATATATTGACCTAAATCTTGACCTTAATAATTCACATGAAGTATAACTATTTTATTTTAAAATATATTTCAGGTGAAGGAGATGCGTTTAATTGTTTTTTAAAAATAAAAGTATGACTCAAAATGACTCAATTTACCATAATGCAACAGTTTAGAGGTTGTCCGTAATTTCCGCCTGCGCGAATAGATTTGCTGTTTGGTAAGATTTTGAGATATTAAGATATATAAGAGTTGGTTAAAATAAAATATAAGTCAATAGATTTTAAAAAATAATAATAAAATGTAAAAATGAATGGTCTGTTTAGAAACCAGCGTGACTACTTTTTCGGGCGGCGGGGTCCTGAAGTGCTGGTGCTCACCGAAGTTTCCCAGTAAAGTTGAGTTGATATCAGAACCGGTCGGTGTGATAGAACCGGTCTGGTGTCAGGGCTTCATTGTTCCTGTTCATACACACAGAAAGCTCGCGTGTGTGTGGTGTTGGAGTCATGCCGCGGGTGAGCTGGGGCTCAGTAGGACTGCTGTTAGTGCTGTGTGTGGGGGAATGGAGTGGAGTCTCCGGCGCTTTCACACAGTCTCTGGACAGCGACTTCACCTTCACTCTTCCTCCCGGACACAAGGACTGTTTCTACCAAACCATGAAGAAAGACGCTTCGCTGGAAATTGAGTATCAGGTGACAACACCTTCACTGTCCACCGCGTTTATTAGGGACCAGAACTTGTGGAGACCATGAGCTGGGGGGGGCGGACATTTAAAAAGGGGGCGTGGTTATGTTTTAGACATGAGGTGGCAAAAAGGCCCCCTGGGTGGGCAGGAGCCCTGATTGTTACATTATGTACATTCCTATATAGAAGTATAAGGTTTATGAGGTGGTATCAAAAAGTTTTGAGACTAGCTCTATTTAGAAGAAAGTACTATTTGTTTTTAGGACAGTGGTGGTCCTGTACAACCAGGCTGCCACTTTTAGGGTCTTGAGCAAGGCCCTTAACCCTCTCTGCCCCAGGGGTGACGTAACCTGTGCGCTGACTCAGCTTCCTGACAAGCTGAAATATGCAAAAACCTGACGTGGTGGTGGTTAAGGCTCTAGGTTAATTATCGGAAGGTGGGGCAAGTCCTCCTCAATGGTGTCAAAACGGCGACCTTCGAGCCGGATCTTCAAAAGTGGATTGTTCTACGACGATCATCATGCACAAGTTTCCCAATGGTTTTGACGTTTTCAGGTGTTGAGCTTGTTTAAGGTCTTCTCGATCTCTCGTCGTCTGCTGGCGATGATCTCGAAGTGACTCTCAAAACACCTCGAACGACTCGTGTCGGACGTCTGGGGCAGATTTGCCCCTTTTCACACACAATTTCACGTCTGCTCTTTGTTCTAACTGTCCGTGATGAAATGGCAGATGTGGTAATGCGTATGATCAGAATAGCACCAGTTGCACCATTCGTCCCAACTTTTTGATGCCACTTCATATACAGTATAAGACCTGGTCAAAGATCTTCAATCTCAGGTTTTTATAGGCTCATGGAATTCAAATAGATTTCCATTTTTTCCACGTTTACATACGACACACTGATCCAGAGGTGGATCTAATGACTTCTAGATGATCTTGAATTGTCATACTTGTTTGAGCTGATTTTAAAATGAAGGTATTCTTGCTGAACTGTCAGGTGCTGCATCCCAATTTGCTTACTATTGACCCTAAGTCATATCTGATATAGAAACAGGAATCCCAAAGGTATTTGGATGGAAGCGTGGATTCATGTTCATTAGGAATATTATGACTTTTGGAGGCCATGAGCTCAGGAGACAGGAGTTGGTTTGCAGCTTTGGGAAGAGGGGGAGGGGTCAGGTTTTAGCCATGAGGTGGCAATGGGCCCCTCTTGGTGGGTATAGGAGCTCAGATTGTTACAGGCTCAGATCTGATTGATCTTCAGGCTCAGGTCTTCACACAGTCTACATTTCATAGTACATTTCATTGGATCATGGAAGCCAAATTGGGCAGAAAGATTCCCAATAATGACAACGTGAAAGAAGTTTATTCGAAATCTCAAATAAGAAAATATATCACGTACATAAGTATTCACAGCCTTTGCTATGACACTCAAAATTGAGCTCGGGTGCATCCCGTTTCCACTGATCATCCTGGAGATGTTTCTACAAGTCCACTTGTGGTAAATGGAAGGCACACACCTGTCTATAGGAGGTCCTACAGTTAACAGTGCTTATCAGAGCACAAAAGAAGTCAGAGGAATTGTCTGAGACACGATTGTATCGAGGTACAGATCTGGGGAAGGGAACAAACATTTCTGCAGTCTGAAGGTCCCAAAGGAAGAAGGTTGGAACAACCAGGCCGTTTCCTAGAGCAGTCGCCCGGCCAAACTGCTGTAATAAATCACACCGCCCATCTACCAGTCCACTGGTGTATATAATAAGAAAGACAAATTGTGGCTGCAGCAGGTACCTTTAACATTGTGATTGTGTGGGAATGGTCAGGCCAGGCTGCACATGTTCACCGAAACTGATTATTTCAGTCTTCAGCTGCGTGCACAAGCCCAGTTTCAACATCAGTACAAAGCTGACGTGGCAGAATTCGCAGTATTATGAAACGCGTATCTGAAGTCGTAGTTGCGTCGAAAGGGCCATCATTTCCTCCGCACCTTCGTCTCGCGGTTTCCTGTTTAGAGAGACGTTCTAACAAAAGGTTTACATTATTAATGAACTAATTACGTGATTCATTCCGCAGGTCCTGGACGGTGCAGGACTGGACGTGGATTTCTACCTCTCGTCTCCCAGTGGTCACATTCTGGCTTCTGACTTCAGGAAGTCTGATGGAGTTCATACGTAGGTTCAACCCACAACATCTCGCACTCACTAGTCACACTTTGTTCAAACGGCCGTATGTCCTAACGGCGTGCGGCGGTCTTTCTCAGGGTCGAGACTGAGGAGGCGGGCGACTACATGTTCTGCTTCGACAACAGCTTCAGCACGGTGTCCGAGAAAATCGTATTCTTCGAACTCATTCTGGACAACATGGACGACCAAGAAGATCCGGAGAACTGGAAGGAGTACGTGCAGGGCGCCGACTTGCTGGACATGAAGCTGGAAGACATCATGGTGAGGAGACGCACGCGCACCGGCGTAGCTCAAATACGGCTTTCCGATCATACGTTAGAATCCTTTTCGTGGAGTCTGATCTCCGGGTTCAACTGAAAACATGAGCAGAAACAAAAGCAAGACGTTTAATGGAAACGGTAATTGAAAAGTATCTGGTGAAAATAGGCTCAATTTTAATAGGAAGCTCTGCACACCTGCTCATTTACGCAGTTATCTCATCAGCCAATCACGTTTCAGCAGCTGCGCAATGCAAAGAAAAGGTCATCAGAATGGGAAAAAAAGGATGTGAACTATAGCTCGGGTGAAATATTTTCACCAAATCACTGAATCTGAATAATAAGGATTCCTGATCTGACCACAGTTTCACAGTTCTGTTGCTCGCTTTTGGCCCTCATGTTATAAATAGATCTCCAGCTACAACATTAGTTTCAGGAAGTTGAAGATTAGAACTGCAGCTGTGCAGGATGTGTTTTCTGCAGTAGAGCAAAGGTGATGCAGATGAGTTCGTCCAGCACTCAGAGTGGTTTTCATGGACATGGGCGTGGGCAGAGTTTTCCCCTACAAAATGTCTTCAAACGTTGCAGGAAGTGCCCTAAAACTCTCAGTAAAAACATACAGGTGTAAGACGTAAACAATTCCTTGACTTTATCTGTGGGACGACTTGAACAGTTGTTTCTGCTCACTGAAAAAACATCCGGTGAACAATACAGCTTCTTGCAGTTGTGTTTCCCGCTCTAGTGATGGGAAGATCGGATCATTTTAGTGACTCGGTACTTCGAATCTCGTTTAACCAAACGATCATATTCAACGATCAAACGATTTTAAATAAGCAGCTCACCAACACGTCTGCATTCACGAACTTTGACTATAGTCCCAGCTATGAAAATATGTACATATAACCGCATAGCGTCTTGGAGAGTCTAGTGATAAAAGAACAAACGACTCGGACTAAAAAAGCAGAGAGATGAACTACTCAGTTCTGTTTCCTGTACATAACCTATGGGGATTTTGTGACGCTTTGCTCAGGTGCTTCCAGTAGGAAATAAACCAATCGCTCTTTGATTCGACTCCATCACTAGCCTGTTCATGGTCCATTCACAGCTTGAGGTGCTGTCTTTTATTTCAGTTTTTGATGCGAACTAAAGTTCCAGCAGTAAACAGGAATTGTACCAAATGAACAAGAATATTGGACCAATAATGACTTTTCCAGCCATATGAGTTTCTTCCCTAAACTGTTACCACAAAGCTAGTAAACATAGTATAGTGTGTCTGGATACGGCGGCATGAAATGTTCCCTTCACTTGAACTAGGAGACCCAAACCTGTTCCAGCATCACAGTGCTCCTGTGCACAAAGCCGGATCCATGAAGATATGCTTTGGATGAGTTGGAGTGGAAGATCTCCTGCTATAGAGTTCTGACTTCAACACTATTGAACACCTTTGGGATGAATTGGAACGCCGACTGCACCTCAGGCCTCCTCACCTCCCCTACATCAGTACCTGACTTTACTAACGTCCTTGGGGCTGAATGATCACAAATCTCCACAAAAACTAGTGGAACATCTTCCCAGAAGAGTGGAGGTTATTATAACAGCCAATGAGGGATAAATGTGGAATGGGATGTTCAAAAAGCACATAGGAATCTTATGGTCCTATTGTCCATGTAGTCTACAATCAATAGCAGTGACAAAGTATGCAAGAAGCCTTCTTTGGAAAGTGTTTGATTTGTATGGAAAGGTCAATGATAAGTGCACTGCGAGACTAAATAGAGCAGTAGAAGCAGTCCAGTGGCTGCTATAGATGACCGTTGTGGACCAAAACAAAATACGAGGCGATATCGAAAACTAGCTCAGTTTACAAGAAAGTACTTTATTTATCTACGTTTACACACGATCACCTTGGACACAATGGACCCCTTGCACAGCCATACAGCTCCCGATGTACATAGGACGATGTCTTTTGGAACACTGACTTATGAAGGTCGGTGCTCCCTGTGACTGTGTGTGCAGCCTTGTGCTGCCATCTATTGGCGTGTTACAAAACTTGTCTCAATTTTTATACCACCTGGTAAGAGTAACATACTAATAAACATTTAATCCCCTATGAATAGGGTTTCTATCTGGGGTACCGTAATTTCCGGACTATTAAGCGCACCCAAATATAAGCCGCACCCACTGAATTTGACAAAGATTTTTATTTTGAACATAAATACGCCACACCTGTCTATAAGCCGCAGGTGTCTACACTGAAACTAATGACCTTTACACAGGCTTTAATGAAAGACAGTGCCTGTTACACGGCTTGTATCTAAACAGGAGCCTACCAAGAAAGTCATTGTTCACTGTCTTCCTCCTTCCTTTCACAACAATTTCTCTCGAGAGTTTATCTTTTGGCATCGTCGTGCGTTTAAAAATCACCATCGGTGAAGCTTTTCTCCCGATGCCGTGCAGCTCAGAACACAGGTGAAGTGCGTTTTTTTCATGCCCTGTTGTTTTCAGCGTGACGAATGATTCGCATTTCCTGTAGACAGTCCGAGTGAGCGGCAGGTCAAACATCAGAGGAACATCATCCATATTTATGATGTGGTGCGGCCCGATTCAGTGGGAGCGTGTCTGATTTAATATAAAGAGTTTCATTGGTTCACCGGAACCTGTTCGGCCATTTCATTGGTCTAATGTTACAGGGGTCAGTTCTTTGTCTTGAAGTTTGTGAAACCGGGAAAAACCCAGGAAAAATCCATAAATTAGCCGCTTCGTTGTTTAAGCCGCGGGGTTCAAAACGTGGGAAAAAAGTAGCGGCTTATAGTCCGGAAAATACGGTAATTTTTTAATCATTTGTTCAAAGAAAAACAATAACAAATGGCTATAAATTCATATTTTTTTCACCTAAGGCAGCCCTTTCTCACTATTCGACATTGTTTAGTTTTTTGTTTTCTCCTCCCCAGGACACGATAAACAGCGTGAAGGCCCGGTTAGGGAAGAGTCTGCAGATTCAGACGCTTCTGAAGGCCTTCGAGGCTCGTGACCGCAACCTGCAGGAGAGCAACTTCGAGCGCGTCAACATCTGGTCTTTCACCAGTGTGGTGGTGATGCTGGTGGTGTCCTGCCTGCAGGTCTACCTGCTGCGCAGCCTCTTCGAAGACAAGAGCAAAACGCGCACGTAACCCCTGTCCAACATCCGGGAGGGGGTGGGGGAATCCAGGGACTGAAAAGAGATCTGTTTTTTCCTCCGCTCTCTCTCCATCATCAAACTGTTCTCTCACTCTCCTTAGCCAAGAACACACTGGTTTGCTTTTCCAGCCTATGAAAAAGAAGAACCTATTTTTTAAACAAAAATATAACTAACTGATGTTGTTACAGTTTCTTAGAAAGTCATTTTAGAGTAAATTGAATGAACACTGATTGTAGAACTGATCGTAGAAGTCAGGCACTGTTACATATCTACACTGATTAGAGTTTATATATCTCTGTTTTTTCTCTCTTTAGACCCCCAGTAGGACGAAATCTGCGTTTTTATTTTTTTAAACTGTTTGTTCTAGCGAAACAAAAACCAGCCTTTGTCAGTCAGCGGTGCCAAAACTTCAAGCTGCCTCGTTTGTTCTGTAAAATATCCCGTCTAATGTAGATATGATAGCCGAAGATCATTTCTCACATATCTGCTTACAAAAAAACACAGGGCCGTGGATCAATCGGCAGTGCTGTTTCTTTAGGAACGCCTCCTGACACTCGCAGACGATCCCAAAGGGCCGTTTTTGGCCCGGAATTAGTGGAGTAAAGGGATTTTTCGGTGCTGCTAGAAATCAGTACAGCCCAGAAGAGCTGATCACATGACCCACAGCCCAGCTCGGATTGCAGCAGCGTGACGGCGACTCTGGAATTCCCAAAGTGACTGGGAGCGATTTATAGAAAGACATTTGTGAGTCGTGGTTACGAAAGAAATCCTCCCGAGCCGAGTGAGCGGTCAGGTGATGAACGGCTCCTTCTGTCGTGTATGGAAGACAAATATTTTCATTCAACATGAAGGATTATTTATTGGGTTATCAAACATTGTAGCTACGAACAAGCAGCATCGAAAGTTCACAAACGCATCAAATCGTGCTCGAGCTCATTCTGTACATTTCCAGCTGCTTACAAAATCAGCATTTACGGAACCCTCAGGAAATTTATTACAAAGTATAGAACAGAAATTACTGTACTTCCTATATATATATCTATAATATATGTCATATATATAATATAATGCCATCTATAATAGAGTTGAGCAATAATATAAATAGTGCTCTATATTACAGGTGTGCGCAAGACTTTTTTTTTGCTCCTGCAGTTAATTTTTCTGCCAGCAGGGGGTAACGGTGACGAGAGGACGTCCTTTATACGTGATTGCAGCATGCACACCTCTAGTCTAGTTTGTAAACATTTTCTAGAAAATTTCCCCGGATTCGACTTTGCCTTGGTGATGTTTCATTAATAAGATTGCAGTGAAATATGATCTGTGCCAATACTGAGATTTGTGTCAAATTCCAGTTCATACAGAAATCAATAAAATTGTAATTATAATAAAGAAATTCCTTTCTTTATTATTTTTTACATTCTGGTTTAAAGATCATTGTGGTCATGTAAATTCTGGTGTATACATCTGGGTTTAAAAAATTGTGTGTGTGTGTGTTGCATGCAGAGAGAAGGATCATGGAATGTGGCATGCAGAAGTGTTTGTTTAATCCAGTGGTTCTCAAAGTGTAGAGTGCGCGCCTCTAGTGGGGAATAAAGACATTACAGGTGGGACGCAATGGTCGGCAGGCATTTATATAATTTGTGTTCTTCATTAGGCGGGGGCCTGCTTAGACTGCTGCCCCCGCGACCCGAATTACGGATAAGCGGGAGAAAATGAAATGAAAAAAAAATGTGTTCTTCATTAATCTTCAATCGGTCCTTATTATAAGTAAATTAATACGTCAGTTAGAAAATTCAATACATTCAACCTTTTTAAACTTGGAAGTATTTCAGTACCATTTTTTTTATGTGATTTGAAGAAGTGGGGATGGCAGAAAAAGTTTGAGAACCACTGGGTTAAGCCTAAGACCACACAGTGACCTCAAAACGATTAAACACTATTAAACATTATTCACTAAATCCCTCCAGGATGTTGGCTCTCCAGCACCACGCTTTCATTTAATTAGCTATCTTCTGATTTGATTCCTCTTTTTAACATTGTTACCTGTTATTCCATCATCTATGTTCTATTGCTCATACAGTGTAGACAGAATTGTGCAAAATCCATATATAATTCTGGGGGAAAAAAAACAAACTTAATTTGAACTATTTTACCTTAATTTATCAAGCTGTGTGCAGAGTGGAGAACTTCAGTTTTGGAGATGAAGCACTGGGGTTGGACTGGAGTCTCGGGTATAAATTCATCAGGAGCCACAGTCATCATCCGTACATAATGTACAAAGGGTTTTCCTTTCATATAAACAATATAGACAAAAGGTTATCCAAATCCAAATCAATCTATGGCGTGACTGCCTGCAAAACAGCATCAAATCTTTGATACACTTGTACACAGGTTTTGAAGGAACTCTGCAGATCATCTTGGAGCTCTAACCACAAATCTGTGGATGTAGGCTGCCTCAGATCCTTCTATTTCTTTATGCAATCCCATGACAGACTTAATGACATTGAGATCAGGACTCTTTGGGGGCCAAACTATTATTTCCAGAACTCCTTGTTCTTCTCTACACTAAATATAGTTTTTAATTATGTTGGTTGTATGTTAGGGGTTGTTTTCCTGCTGCAGAACAAATTTAGAGACAATCAGATGTCTGCCTGATGGTATTGCATTCTAGATAAGTGTCTATTTCTCAGCATTGGAGACACCATTAATCCCAACCTAATCTCTAACTCCATTTACAAAAATGCAGCCCCAAACTTGCAGGAAACCTCCACCATGCTTCACTGCTGCCTGCAGACACTCATTATCATACTACTCTCCAGTCCTTTAGTGAACAACTTGCTTCGTGCTACAGCCAAATATTTCAGATTTTGACCATTCTGTCCAGAGCACCCACTGCCATTTCTCTGTAACCCAGTTTGTATGTTTTTTGCATAGTTGAGTCGCTTTATTTTCATGTCAGAGGTGTGGCTTTTTGACTGCAATTCCTGCATTAACACCACTTCTGGCCAGACTTCTCTATTTAGAAAACGGGTGTACCTGAGTCATACTGGTTTTCTGCCAGTTCTTTGTTAATTGCACTGCAGGACATCTGTTGATGTTGAATAGGAAGAAAACATAATGTGCCTTTCATCTGCTGCATTAAGTTGCTTTGGCTGCCCACTGTCAATTGTCCTTAACTTGAACAGCACATCTTGAAAGCCCAATCTGCTTTGAGACCTTGCTGATGCACTATAACTACCTTGTGTTTTGTTGCTGTGCTCAGTCTTACCATGGTGTATCACCTGTGACATTAAACCGTCTTCCAAAAATTCAGAGTTTGAATCTGCTACACAGCTGTTTCTGTTGTTGATTGTATTTCAATCTACATATGAAAATGATCATTAGCACCTGCTTGGTATCATTGGTTAATCGGTTGGTGCAGCATTGGTATATATGTCAGACTTAACTTGTTAAAAACAACATAATTTCATTTTAACGACACAAATTTGATTAACGTGTGATTAATGCAGTGCACGTTTTTCATTTATTCGCGTCGTCCTTTCTTTACTTTACTTCTTTCCTTTCTTTCCTTTAGATATTACCAAAAAATAATCAACTCCACCGAAAAATCCTTTTTTAATCACTAAACATTTGTTTTAATGATGCGCCATGTCTCGAATCAAGCATCAAAATCTGCCATGATGCACAAATCCGGCGATTAAAACCGTCAGTGCGGAAACATAGCAAAAATTCTGTTTGGTGTCCTGAAGATTTACGTAATTTAAAACACAATTATTACTTGTGAAGATTTACAATAACTTTTTTTTTTCTTCATGCTTTATGTTTGGTTTCATTAATAATAAACATACATTTGCATAAAGCACCAATATTTGTCCATGCCTATGTTGATTAGAATATAAAAAAAAAACTTGAAAAGTATATTTAAGGTGCATTTAGAACAGATATAAAAGTTGCGAGTAAATAAATAAAAAAACATTTTGATCGACTGTAAGTCGAATTACGATTTATTATCTCATAATTATGAATTAATATCTCATTATTACGAGATCCTGATCTCGTAATTACGACTTAGTATCTCATAAGTCGTCATTATGAGATAATAAGTTTGAAAAGTCGATTTGAGAAAACTTCCCCTTAGTCACGAGCTCACGCGTTCCTGTTTTCAGCAGGGGGCACAATTGCACATGCGCGCACTTCCTGCTTTTGGCGTCACTTCCGGGAATTCCTATAGGTAAGGTGTGATCAGTGATGGAGGAATTTGAGCTGCTCCCGGAACGGATTTAAACGCCTCCTGTAACCTGTATAACGAGTGATTGTCTCGTCAGCTGTGAGAAGTGTGCGTCTGTTGTTTAAATGCTGTGTAATTGATCCGGGTAATAAAGTTATCAAGCGATAGCTGGATATGATGCCTGCTTCAGCTGTCATCCGGGACTCCGGTCAGCATGGTAAAGATACACTGTGATTCTCGATTAAAAGCCACTATAAGGTACAGATCATCTCTCACTTTCTGTGTGTGTGTGTGTTGCTTCCTGTGTAGTGTCTCTGAGGGACCAGTAAGTCTTCGTGTCTTTCTCAGGACATGGGCGCAGACAGTGACGCGGGCGAGACTCCGGCTGTGCCGTGGCGTAAAGTCCTGTACGAGCGGCAACCTTTTCCTGACAACTACGTGGACCGCCGCTTCCTTGAGGAACTCCGACGGAACATCCGGGTCCGTCAGTACAGCTACTGGTCCGTGGTGCGTGAAGCCGGACTCGTGTCTCAGCAGCTCTCGTGCGTGGCGCTGTTCCTCACGCTGTGGTCCTACATGGAGCAGGGAAATGTGGCTCCTTCGACGCTGCTCTACACCGGTCTGGGCTGCTCGGTGCTGGGCTACGCGCTGTACGAGGCTCTCGGGGGAGAAGGCTGCAGAGAGAGGACGCGCTGTGCGGACTTGCAGAGCGCCGCCGTGTTCATGGCCTTTACGTTCGGCTTCTCGCCGGTGCTCAAGACGCTGACCGAGTCGGTGAGCACGGACACGGTGTACGCCATGTCCGCGGGCATGCTCATGGCACACCTGGTGTTCTTCCCCTACACCCAGCCCAGTTTACCCGGAAGTCTATCTCTCAACGCGGCGCTCTTCGCCTCTGTTTGCTTGGCATCGCGTCTCCCCGGGACCCTGCACACCTTCGCCATGCTGAGCTGCGGCCTGCTCATCTTCGCGCTCTGGCCGTGTCTGTTGCAGCGCCTGAGACGCGCCGCACAGTGGACCTTCCCCTGGGCAGCTGGTACCGTGTGCGTGTGCGGAGTTGGAGGAGTTTGGACTTTGTGGCCCGCTGGAGCTGTTCTCCTGTTTCTAGCTCTGATCGTCCTAACGCTGGTGTGTCCTCTGCTCCTGGTGCGTCTACAGAGACACAAGGACAACATCCACGGGCCGTGGGACGAGGCTGAGATCAGAGAGGACCTGTCCCGCTTTCTCAGTTGACACGTAGGGGGAACATCTGTAAACATCTGCTATTCACAAGTCGTTAAAAGTCGCTGCCTGTTTGGGGCACGAATGAAATAAAGGGCTACTTATTGTTGACATTCAATCTCAGGGAAAATGTTCCGGATGGACTGCACGGTTTACAGAAACGCTTTATGCACTTAAAAGTCCTTAATAATACAAGTGATAACTGGTCTTAACTTACAAGTGATAGCCGAGGCAGTATTTTTTTTAAATTGCATAACATGTTAATTACTGTTATATTTATTGCACACGTAAAGATCCTGTGTTCAAGCTCACAAAAAAAAGTGACTCGAAAAATAGATGTTTCTACCTGTATAATCACAGAGATCTTTTAGATGCTGGAGGGATGAAGGAAAAGATGGCAGTGATTGTGAAGAGAGATGATGGCGAGTCCTTGGGTCAGTGACTGTGGTTCTACAAAAAAAAATGAATAAAACAAATGTACACATTTATTTTGTGTCCTTTATACAGAGTACACTCGCAATATATACCAAGCAATGACTGTATATCTAATGCATACCATATACACATATACGGGGGAAAAAATGGGTTGTGGACACCTAAGCATAAGATTCATACATGCTTTTGGAACATCCCATTCCACATTTAGTCCTCATTTGCTCTTCTAATAAGCTCCACTCTTTTTTTGTGAGTGTGTTTGTTCAGATTTGTGGACCCTGTGTTTTTTCCCAGCCATATTTGGTTCTTCCTCAAACTGTTACCACAAAGGCACACAATTGTACAGCATTCAGTTTTCCTTCACTTGAACTAGGAGACCAAAACCTGTTCCATCATGGCAATGCAACCTGTAAACAAAGCCAGATCTATGAAGATCTGGTTTATATGATTGGGAGTGGAAGATCTCGACCCTATTGGATACGTTTGTGATGAATTGGAACACTGAACATCTCATCTACATCATTACCTGACTGTACTCACTCACCCATGGCTGAATGATCACAATCTCCACAAGAACACACCAACATCTAGTGAAACATCTTCCCAGAAAGTGGAGGTTATTAAATGGGGATTGTTCAAAAAGCACATACAAATCTTATGATCAGGTGATTTAACTTTTGTCCATATATTGTGTATTTTTTAAAGGGCAATATAAAAAAAATTATATTAAATATAATAAATATATTTATATTTAATTTATATACAGTTTTTATCTTTATATTATCCTACGCTTCATTAAGAGTGGTTCTTCCTGGTCTTGTCCATAGTAGGTGCACCTATAAAGCCCACTAGAGGTCAGTAGTACCTTCATGTCGGCTGTGGTTTTTGTGTGTGTGTGTGTGTGTGTGTGTGTGTGTGTGTGTGTGTGTGTGCGTGCGCGGTGCTTATTAGCACCAATACGATGAACACTCTCCGTGCCGTATTACACACTGATTCCCTTCGCCCCACACGATTAAAAGAATAAAAGTGATAAATTATTATTATTTTTTTTTAAATCAGCAGTTTCAGTCTTTCCAGGTACCTCACTGGTCTGGGGACATGTGCTCGCTCAGGTGTATGATCTCCTGTGAAGCCCTGACATCTGGGATAGACTCCAGATTCACTACAGCCTTGACTGGGAATAAAGTGGTTACTGAAGATGTCTGGAATTTCTGGGTTTTTTTTTTTTTTTTTTTATTTTATGAAAATGAACTTAATGTACATGTACTGTCTGATCTTTTTTTTTTTTTCTTTTTTTAATAAAGCTTAGCCATTATTTACAAAACTGAGTATTTAACAATCAGAAATTCTGATGCATATCAGGAGACTTCCTGTCCGAGTGAATACAACATATTGCAGAATACGC
This sequence comes from Silurus glanis, assembly GCA_014706435.1. Taxonomy (NCBI): domain Eukaryota; kingdom Metazoa; phylum Chordata; class Actinopteri; order Siluriformes; family Siluridae; genus Silurus; species Silurus glanis. The sequence goes on from JAAIIK010000025.1 coordinate 4,045,333, forward strand.
GGCTGTATCAAAAAGGTTTCGAGACTTGTTTTGTAACACGCCAGCAGATGGCAGCACAAGGATGCATGTGCAGTCACAGGGGGCACCGACCGTGGCTCCTTTGGACTTCGCCCTCTTCCCGATGGGGGCGCTGTATCGCTGTGCAAGGTGATAGTGTGTAAACGTAGATAAATAAACTCTTGTAAACAGAGCTCGTCTGGAAACTTTATGATATCACCTCGTATTGCTCACCAGTGACAATCCGAGGCATCAGATTGCCGGAGTTCGTTTGTACGTCATGTCAGCTCATCTAGGACCATGTTTAAGAGTAAGGGTGTGGCGTTAGCTGTGGTATACGTCAGGCTACAGCAGAAAGCGTTCGTCATGCTGACGTATAACCACTCCTGTGAAAACAATTGTTCTCACTGCCTTCATTAGAGTGTTTTAAGATAAAGTCGAAATGTACCACCTCTAAACCCCCTCACTTAAAGGTCATCCGAGAATATATCTGATGCGAACGCTCGATACGCTGGTATCGTTCTCACACCGTCCTTGTCCCTTTTGTATTTGGGATTTTCTCGTGCTCGTGAGGATTTTGGGAAGGCACTGCTGGCGGTTGTCTTCTGTAACAGACGGAAAACAAAAAGTCAGAAATCTTCAACAAGAGGGATTCTTTTTCTCATTGTAATAGTAGCTCTTTCTCACACTGGGGAATTTCTCAATAAACCACCATCTCGAATTTATTTATTTCATTCAGGCATTCTAATTAATGTCTCAGCATGGGGTTTGGTTAGAAATGTTACATAAAATTGCTTCAAACCTTGATCTGCTTTTGTACTATATTATTATATCTATTACTATAATCTACATTATATCTGTATTTACATCATAGAACCTATAATGTAAAACAAACACCAGATACAACACAACCCATGACCGATAATAAAAAAAAACACCTCTCCTGAAATACATGATCTGGACAAAAGTATTGGGACACCAGACTTTTCCACGGAGGTTATTAGCAGCAAAGTGACACTTAATGAATAGGATGCTCAAAAATCATATAAATCTTATGGTCCACATACTTTTGTCTATATAATGTATTATTAGACTGAAGAATCTCATCACTGAGCATTCTCATCACGAGGTAAAATGTTTAGATTTATCTAAAAATCGATTTTCTTAAGTCTTTCTTTCTGCGGGTGATTTTGAAAGAACCGTGAGGGGAAAAAAAAAAAAGGGTTGGAATAATACTGTTATCCTGTAATAATTCCTCAGTCAGGGCTGTGACACCAAATTGGCAATGAGCTGCCTTAAATGCCTAAGGCAATGTGGGCTGTCAGTGAGTGTGACAAAGAAACTGTGTGTGTGTGTGTGTGTGTGTGTGTATGTATATGTGTGGGTGCAACGCAAATCCAGGAAAGATCCCTGTGGAGGTTCAGGAATCTCGCTCTCTAATGGAGCTGGCAGAGGGAGATGTTTTTTGAGATGGGAATGAGGAGAAAGTGGCTTTTATTTTTCCCGATCTGCGGTGAGCTCTGGACAATCGACAGAAAAAAAAAAAAAAAGATGGAGATGATGGAAAAGAAAGCAAAACAAGATTTAAAATGGCCAAACAGATTTAACAGCCTGGAAATACCAGTGGGTTATTTTGGAGAGAAAGAGAGAAGGAAAAAAAGATAGAGAGAGAGAGAGAGAGAGAGAGAGAGAGAGAGAGAGAGACATAATACAAAGGGCTACTATATGGTATCTCATTGTGTTACAGCTAAAATCCGTTTAACAATGTTATAGAGCATCTTTACAAAAAAAAAAATCCGAATATAACACATACACTATATGAACCAATGTTTGTGGACAACGGACTATAATATTTGTATGTGCTTTTCCTATAGTCCTAAGTCCCACCACTCTTCTGGGAAGATGTTACACTAGATTTTGAAGCGTGTTCATGGAGATTTGTGATTATTCAGCCACATGATGTAGATGACGTGAGCGAGTCCTGGGGTGCTGTCAGTAGGCCACTCAAGATCTTCCACTCTAATCCATGTGAAGCATATTTTCATGGATTTGTGTACAGGGGCATCGCCATGCTGGAACATGTTTCAGTGTCCTAGTTCAAGTAAAGTAAATGTAATGCTATGGCATCCAAAGACGTCCTATACAACTGTGTGTTAACAGTTTGAAGAAAAAAACACATACGGCTGAAAAAAGTCAGGTTCGGAAGTAATGACAAAACCCAATTCAGATCAGCTCGTTTGATCAGCTTGTTCTTATCATATCAGTAAAGATCACTGAGAATTTGATTAAAGAGCTCAACAAATAAGAGAAGTCACACTGCAGAGGCAGTGTGTAACGTTTAGTACTGCGAAAGAAATTAAGAGAGCAAAATCAGGGCATATAATAGTGGGGGTTTTGGGTAATAGAGAGCCGTTCGAGAGCTGGAATGTATGATGGAGCGAGGAAAAAGAGAGAAAGAAAAAAGGGGGATTTGGGGGGCGGAGAAAGAGAAAAAAAAAAAAAAAAAAAGAAAGGGTGGAGGTCCGAAACGACCCTTCGAGGAGCACCGAGGTAATGAGGCAGAAAGCAAATGAAAGGACGGTGGAAGTAAAAAAAAAAAAAAAAAAACAGAGAAAAAAGAAGAGAAAGAAGAAGCGAACACCGGGAAACGGTGTGTGGCAGCAGGAAAGAGCGGAGTCTGTCAAAGCCAGAGTAAATGGCGGACATCACGGAACACAGCAAAGTAATATTCATGAAATACACCTCTTATTAACTCGGCGCTTTCCAAAAACAGTTCGATAACTATGAGACGTGTTTATTTACAGCTGACTGGATTTATTGGATTCTGCCATTCAATGAATATAAGGGAGGAAGGGGATGGAGGCAGTCTGTACTGAATGTAAAAAAAAAAAGAAAAAAAGGAAAAAAAAGAAATATGAAAAACACATTTTCCAGTAGACCCCCACCCAGCTCAAGTAACCTCTGTCCTCACTGTGCCGGCATCTTAATTTCTGTGTGTGTGTGTGTGTGTGTGTGTGTGTGTGTGTGTGTGTGAGAGAGAGAGAGAGAGAGAGTGTGTGTGCATGTTTTAATACCTTTATGAGGACCAAATGCCCCCACAAGGCTCTGAACGTGTTTTCTAAAATGAAATGTTCCCTTTTTCTGTTTTTATTTTATTTTTTTCATTTAATTAAGAAAAGTAACTTGTTAATGGAAGGTCCTCACAAGGAAACATACATGTGTGTGTGTGTGTGTGTGTGTGTGTGTGTGTGTGTGTGTGTGTGTGTGTGTGTGTTTGAGTGTGTGAGCATGTTTTAATACCTTTATGGGGACCAAACGCACCGACGTGTTTTTAAAACCAACTAAAAAAGCCGAAATCGTTCCCTTTGAATTAATTTCCATTTAATTAAAAAAAAGTAAATTGTTAAAGGTCCTCACAAGGATATATATATGTGTGTGTGTGTGTGGGTTGGGGGAGGTGTGGGTGTGTTTTCTTTCCTTGTTATTTATTTAAATTTTTTTTAACACAAAACTTTATGGTCATACATCTTCACGTGGAGCCAGCAGTGTCTCCGAGACGCTATTATAGTTATGAGAACATTAACTGTATGGTAGACGTTTGTCGTGCAGAAAGGTAGCCTCATATTTCACCCTCGTCCTTGTCCAAGGAATGGCATGCTGAAGGAAACACAATATTCAAATGTTTTTTTTTTTCCGGTTAAATACGACAGACTTCCGAAGCAAGGAAGCACATTTCTCATGCGCACGCACCGGAGTTTATAGGCAGTAAAAAGTCGGCAGCTCGTGCATTGCGGTACACACTATATACTGTATATCGTACAGGAAGGAGAGGGGGGGAGGTTGGGATGGTGCCCAGGTTTAGTCATGGGGCCCTGACCGTTACGGTGTACTCTGCCGTCAGGCCTTGATTAGTTTATTCAGGTGTGCTGCAGAGGGACGGAGTGCATGTGAAGGAAGCTGGTTCTCAAAAACCACAAACGCATCCCTGTGAGCCTCCTGTCATAGCTGATGGATTTGATTCCAGACTGCAGATGGGAATGAAGTATGAGTTTGCAGAGTTCTCAAACATAGGCTTGGTCTAGACATCATTTCTAGAGGGGTGGGGGTGGGGGTCAGAGTTTTTACTAGGTTAGGGGGTCTGTGCTGAGTAACATTTTATGTATTGTTCCTAAAAACTTTGGGCTAAGGAGTCCACTCAAAAAAAGAGCCTGAGAAATGTTGTGTAATACATGGTTTTGTTTTTAGGGTTTCAGTCAATTTTAAGAATTTTTAAGACCGCTTTAAAGACCAGTCAGAACGACATATGAGACCTATATCACGACATCAAACACACACACAAATACATTGTTAGTAGCTGCTTTAACGGAGCACTCAATTAATTGTTTTTTTTCGCAAAATTTGCACTTCACCATAACTGTAAAAAAAATTCAGTTTTACATCTGTGGTACAATACAAGAGAGATTCGTGCTAATAACAGAAAGCTGATTGTTGCATGTTGGTCTCATTTGTTGCCGTAATACAGCAAAATTAGATTTGGACTGGCGAAAGAAAGAACACCTAGGAAACAAATAATAATAAAAAAAAATTAAGACCTGTTTACAATAATTTAAGACCAAGAACAGTGACTTTTTAAGGCCTAAATCTTGATTTGTAGACTTTTTAAAACTTTTTAAAACCCTGGTTTTTGCGATTGCGCTTCGAGGTCTGGACTCGCGCTCGATGTTTTGAACATTAAACGTAGCATTAATCCTCTGTTTACAATGTTTCTTGTTCTTCTGTTTTTTTTTTTTTTTTTTTAAAGAAGCCACATCATTACTGTCACTAATAAGGCAGGAGATAAAAAAAAAAAACAACAAAAAAAAAAACACAAATCTAGTGTGAAAACACTTCCCTTTGTTGATGAGCTATCTTGGGCAAAATGATTTGCACGCACGCTTGTGATTGGCTGCAGCAAGGCGGCAGCTGAGCATCTGCCTAACAAAGTCGTGATGTTTCATGTTTGCAAAGAATAGAATTGCTTAACGTTTTCCCCCATATGTTAATCGCTTCAATCTGCTGAGAATGCTCGCCAGTTGACGTCGTTGTGCTTGCACTTACAGGTCTGATGTAGAAATGACACAAACGGGACGCTTGTGTATGCGCCACCTAGAGGCACGTTCATACTTGTGGATTTGTATTTGGTGATTGCATATACCATGTGGTATTTACGTTTCTAAATAGTCAATGTATGATAACATGTGTTTTGTTGTAAGCTTGTATGCTAAGAATACAAGATAATATACTTCTCTTATTTATGACAGATGTTCCGTAAGACAGTTTTGTATAGTCGGGGAAGCAACTCAGCGTGTGCAGGTTGAGTACGCAGGGAAGTTTGCAGTTTATAAGTCTGATTCGAAACAAGCTTTTGACCGTGTTTACATGTAAAGGTACAGGTGTTAATTTATTAATTTAATTTATTTAATTTATAATTTATTAATGTTATACCTGATGGGTGTATATACTGTATGTATGTAGTCTGTCACATATTTACATAAAAATGGTGCCCTGTACATGAATTATTATACTAAGTCATTACCTGGGAATGCTGGGAGCGGTCCGGTTGGGGCGTGACATTGTCTGAGGGGACGCCTTGTTCTTCAAGCCTTTAGGAACAGAAGGAGCTGAACGAGCTGGAAGAAAAAGAGGAGTTACAGCAGAAGGGGCAGGAGGCGCAGGACCACGAGTCAGAGGACCGGCGCAAGACTTCTTAGGTGCACTGATGACTGATGGAGATCTGAGAGAAAGAGAAAGAAGGAAGGGTTAAAGCTAACTGTTTAGGAACATTTGCCTTAGGAGCTTCCATTAGGTCTTGTTTTGAGAGATATGTTATTTTTCTTGTCCGCTGCAGAGAGACTGTTGCCTCAGGGCAACATTAGTAATGTTGTGTTTCCTGGGTTTTCCATGCTTTTGTAGGATTTAAGTCTTTCTTAGGGATTTGTATGAATTCTCCTTGTTTTTTTGTCTGTTAACCCTACATTTTAGCAATGGATTTCACAAACAGCAATAAAACCAAATAGAAAACTGCTGACTGGTCTTCTTTGGTCGTACACAAAAACACGTAAACAATCTACTGGCTGAGTCGAAACGGAGTCTGTATCCTACCTGAGGTTGCTGATGCTGGATTGTAGCCTGGGACCGTCTCCTTGGGCTGAGAGCAAGGTGGACAGGGTAGAGGTGGAGATCTCGCTGAGAATGAACAACGCCTCCTTCAGGGCCGAGTGAGTGCGCAACACGTGCTCTCGGTGCGCAGCCTGCTCCGGAGACTCGCACATCAGAGCCGAATGGTCACCTGTAGAGTAAAGCTGAGCCAGCAGATCTGAGTGGATAAACTCTTTCACCTGTGGGAAATGGAGAGGCAACAAAGTAAGTGGGGATAATGGGAAAACAGGAAAGAGGGAAGCAATAACAAGCTAAACTCGATCCCATGGCGGTGTCACAAATCCCTCCACCTCCAACGAGAATGAACCTTCTTCTTACTAGTTGTTCATATAATAGAATTCCCCTTTTTTCAAATGCTGTGATCATCATCCTGTTTCCGATATCGAATCCATTCATCTTTTACCAACATACATCCATGTAATCCTACAAACCACTCGTTCTTGAGATATGGTGCGCATGAGAATGAAATAAGGATGGTCACAAATATCAGAGAGTGATAAAAATGTGGTCCAGACCTCTTTGATTGACAAATAGGAAGGATGCTCTTTCAGATTATTTGGCCATTCATCACTTAGAATCTGATCACTGAACACTTTTCACTTTCAATCCCCAAATCAGCTGTTTCCATCCAACACCATGATTTGCGTTGACATTCACGCCATTTGGCAGACACTCTTATCCAGAGCAACATTTAATTGTCTCACAACTGGGTAGTTAAAGGTTAAGGGCCTTGCTTAAGGGCCCAGCAGTTGCAGCTTAATGGTGCAAGGATTTAAACTTGCATTCATGGCCCATGTGAGTTACCATATTGGTTACTATGAAAAGTATTTGTACAAACTCTATGCATTTAGGGGATGATTTCATGATTTCAAATCCCAGCACCACAAAGCGTCTGGGCTTTTCAGCAAAACTTTCAACCCTTAAATGCTCAGTTACATAAATGAAATTGAAACTGTAAGTCTCTCTGGATAATGGTGTCTGGAAAATGGCATATATGTAATGTAAATCATTCAATCTTACTCAAGTAGGATAGTGGTAGTGGTTAAAGCTTGGCTGAAATATGTTGACGAATGTGGCATAGAGAACATCTGAGCCAATGTATTGATATGTTGATATGCAATTTATAAATGTGCCAGAACTTTAAAAAAAAAAAAAAAAAAAAGAAACCGGACTAATTAACATGTTTGTTTGTTAAATGCAATGCAAAATTCCCAATATCTAAAGCTGGAGATGTGAGACGTGTATCACCACTTACATACGCACACGCCGCTGTGATTTATATGGGCATATTTGAAATTAAATAACATTTAAACGATAAACAATTAGTACCAATGAATGAATTAATGTATGTAAAATGTGGTCACATGTTACTTTAGCAACGAGATGTAGTAATGCTGTTGTCATGGTTATTGTGGTGGTTACTAATGCACTCATTACATCTAAGTTGCATGTAAAGCTTATGTGTAACATTACAGGTATTAGATACAATATAATATATACAATATATGTACTGTATATATATATATATATATATATATATATATATATAAATATAAATAAAAAAATAAATTATAAGATTAAAGTAAAAAAAAAAGGGGGGGGGGGTTAGAATAAATGTTTGATGAATGCTTCTTTCTGATTGGTCAGAATGTTTTGATTCATTTCCAAGACACTGTATTTCTAACTGCAAGGTTTACAGTATCGGACAATCCACGCAAAAGGGATTCAAATGGGCGCGTAATTATTGATATGGCTGATTTGGTTGTATGTTTTGACTCAGGAGAGGAAAACGATTTCGGAAGGAGTCTTCGATACCAGCGCTTTTTAAAACTCAAGTGTTGCAGTTTCTATTGCAACCTGAGAAGCTGCAACCTCTAAGGAGAGAACATTGAGTGTTTGGAGAGGGACTGAGTGTTTATAGCGGTTGTAATGAAAGGAATTGACATGCTTTTTGGATAATCAGTAATGTTAACTCCCACTATAAATGAGCACAGCATGACATTTCCTAATAAATAAACATTGTTGCTATAAACTAAAAATGTATTTGCAGAGGAAACATATGACTACACACTGTTGATCATTTTTCTGTTTTGAGCTTGAAAATTCCTATTGATTCTATAACAGTGTCTAGAGATTTTTTATTGTTTTATTTATTTACTTATTTATTTTGTACAGATCTTGGCTATGAGGCTCAGTGTCGTCAGGCTGTACAATACCATCATCTGTATTTGTATCTCTGTCTGTTTACTGCACATAATTATTCGGGTCTGTTTTAATATTTGGATTCTGGTTTAAGAAGTGCTTGCTTGGAAGTTTAGTTTTTTTTTGTGTACTTTGGTGAATCCTAACACTAAGCCCTTGAAAACTCCTGAATAAGCATTGCTGGAAAAGTTTTCAAAAATGATAACAATAAATCTTTGAATATCATTATTTTAAAATATGCCTTATAGAGTTCTTTCAAACTAAAGCCAGAAAGTATACAATACTATATTACAAACTTCTATATCCCATGAGCAGGGTTGCCAGGTTTAATGGACAATTCCCCCCTAGTACTGATGTACTTCATGGCCAAAAGTTTGTGCACAGACTCATGTGCTTGATAAATATATCAAAGTCCAGAATTAGTCCCCCTTTACCTTTCAACTCTTCAGGGAGGCTTTCCAAAGAGTTTTAATGAGATCAGGTACCGATGTCAGTTTATGAGACAGGGTTGAGGTTAGGGCTTTGCTCTTCTTCAACCTCAAACCTTTGCAATTCGTATCTTCATGGAGCTCATTTTGTGTAGAGGAGCACTGTCCTGCTAAAACAGGGGCGGGCTTCTTAGCCCCACTATAGGAAAGCTATAATTCTAAAGCAACCAGAGACTGTAAAATGGACAGTTGGTGCCACTCAGATAAAGCTGGGTTCACTCTTCAGTCTGGTTCCTCTCAAGCTTTCTTTCTCATGCCATCTCAGGGTTTTTTACTTGCCACGGTCGCCCCCCGGCTCGCTATTAGGAACAAACGTACAATTATAAAAAACAAACGTGTACATTCTTTTTTTTGTGCTTTAAGTGTGTGCTTCCAGCTTCGTGGAAACTGTTTGTGTGATGGTCAGGTTCAATTCAATTCCCGCAAACCAAAAATCGACAGAACTGTTTACTTTCCTGTTAAACCGAACAGATTCATTGTGTGGGTTTTAGGTCGGGAGTGGGAATTTTATTGAAAATTGGCAACCCTGCCCTATATTCCAGCTCATGTCCATATCAATATTTGTATTTTTTAAATCCATCCAACGTATTTATATTCAATTCTGTATTCACCATATGAGAGGCAATGATGAAGTACTTTCAGTGACTAATATAAACTTTCATAAGTCATTCACTGACTTAACCTTAATATTTGACTTTGGGTTAAAAGAGGAAAGAGAAGACGGATATGCAGCACTGACGTTGTTGATCATCAGGTGCATGATGGTTTTTGGAATCAGGTCTCGGATGCACTTGTAGACGATGCTCATGTAAGAGTCCACCAGGTTGCGGATGGTCTCCACCTGCCTCTCCAGCTGAGGGTCCATGGATATGTCTTCATCCACCGCTGAGCTGTCGCTGTCTGCCTGAGAGGGGAAATGGAGGAAAAGAAAGATAGACAAAGAGAGAGAGAGAGAGAGAGAGAGAGAGAGAGAGAGAGAGGAAAAATTTGAAAAAATGGAAAGAATAAAGAAAGAGTAAAAGATAGGAATCAGAATACAAGGCATTAACCACATGCTTGTTTGAGATTATGAGAAAGACAATAAAAGAATAAGAAAAAGAAACAGAAGGAAATAATTCATCCCGGGACAGGGAGGGGATTTTTCTAAAGACTTGTGTCAAAACAAGTTTCGGGGAACCCTGACAGAGCTCTAATGTCACTCAGCGAGTTCCACCACATCAGAGGAAAGCGAGTGAGAGAAAGAACTCGAGAGAGGGATAGATGGAGATGGAGATGGAGAAAGAGGGTAAAAAAGAGAAGGGGGGGCTGATTAGAAACAGACATTAACGCCCCTCTTTCCCCTCTCCTCTCCTCAACGCAGTGACACAAGAGCTGAGGAATGCAGGCGGCCTGCTGATGGTGGAGCAGCCTGTCTAGAGCCTGTAGCCTGCTGGCCAAGTGGCAGAGCGAGAGATACACAACTCACAAACAGGATGCACACACACATTCTTTCGGGGTCTCGTGCACGTTCACGGAGGTCACATTCAGGGCTCCTGCCTTTTGACTCGGAGGAACGAAGATAGAGTCAGAATCTCAGACAGAGGACAAAAAATGAACAGGAGAAAAGTACGAATGCTCAAGGAAAAAGAAAAAAAAAAAAGAAAAGTAAAAAAAAAAAAAAACGACACTGAAAGAAAACACATGCTTGGAAACACTTGGGAAAAAGGTTAAGTCCCAACCTAGAATGTGATCCTGCCCAATCGAAACGCGAGAAACTAGTTACACAACAGGATTCGATTATGTACGGTTAATCTAAAATTGAACTATAAAAAACGCTGCTCTTTTCAGAGAGATTTAGTGACATAGGTGGTCGTTTAACATTGTAGCTGATGTCGGTAGAGGATGCCTGTACGCACTAATGGTGAGTGCTGTACAGCAGTACAGGTTATCGATACTGTTGTCTTACGGGTGTTTTCTCAGGATAGACTCCAGCACGCAGCAGTGAGGCTTTCCAGCTGTCTGCCTCCTCCTGCGTGTCACAGGCGAGCTCCAGCTGCCTGTAGTCCTTATACACGTTCCTATGGCACACACACACACACACACACACACACACACACACACACACACACACACACACACACACACACACA